>NW_023590935.1:22492-79284 GCF_014843425.1 Jatropha curcas | reverse complement strand
TTTCCTTTGCTTACTTAGAAGCAGGCCTCTCCATAGAATTTTGAGGCAACTTGATTCTGAGATGACGTGAGGTAAGTGTATGTGGATAGCATTGCGACTTCGTTTGCTAGACCCAAACCCAATCCAAGCATAACTTCTTTATTCTGTTGCTTTAGCTCAAAATTTCAAGGGCACCTCTCTAATCGAGCATCTGCCATCTTGGGTTTTCGGAGAAACCATTTCTGGCCCCTAACCTCTTCAATCGGCTTTGTCTCGCGTACTGTTTGAGTCTTGCGTACCCTTTGCTGGATCCTGTCCATTGATTACCCTTCAAAAACTTCCCCTTTGATGGTGCTTTCTTAAGATGCCCCAGCTTTGATTGATGCAGGCAAATTGAATGGATGAATGCATTTTTTTCTTTGCCAATTTTTATTATCTTTTTTTTTTTTATCATCATTTTCTTTTCATTATTTTTTTTGATTTTTTTTTTTTTGTTGCTTTCACAGGAAAGATAGAGAGAGAGTATAAACATGATTGGAACGTAAACTTGATCCCTTTTTATTTGATAAGACAAATTTTGTGTACAAAAACACTTAGATTTTACAAATTTGAATTGAAGTTGAAAACTTGAATGGAATGAAAATGAAAAGAAAAAAGAAAAACTAGGCCCTAAAAGAGAGAACTCTAGGTGGACTATGATGGACTAGGATCGGATTGGACTGTAGTGACTTTGTTCTTCTTTTTGATGCTTCAATCAATCAGACATGTGTGTGTTGTTTGGTTATTGAACAATTCTTTTGTTCTTTTGGAGGTTTGATCTCAACCTTAACTCAGACACAAACTTCATTCATTTCTAAGAAAAGTTTAGAAAGGGATCGTAACGATTCTGGTTCAGCAATTTTTTTTTGCATTAATCCCATGGTATAGCAAGGGATTGTTTGTTATTCAGCTTGCTCTGGGATTGATAGGACCCATTGTCAACCAGTCTTGTAGACGGTTTTTAATACAAAAGTCCAGCTGATTCGTCTTATGCCATGGTCCTGTATGTACTCACAGTATTCATTTGGGCTTTGAATTTCCGGGGGCAGGGGGTTTGGTAATGGCCTTGCTTCTAAGGGCTTCAGTAAATTTTCTTTTTCATTTGCTTCTCGGAATACCAAAAGGATGGGATGCCGAGGATAGGTATATTGCCTCCTTGGCTGATTGTTTCCCAAATTCCCAACACGTAAAGGATTCGTGGGGGGATTATACTGGCTATTTCATTTGTCTCCACTAGAACCCAGCATGATTCTGCTTCTTGGTTATGAGTCTTTTCTTTGAGCCGACCCAACTGGATTTAAGTTTTCCACCTTAGTTGCAGGTTCGCAATGAGCGATTGGAACGTAGGCAAGTACTGTGTTTTAAGCTGTGACTGGTAGACAGGCAAGTAAATTTCTTGATTATTATGTCAAACTTGTTCGCTGTTCAGAGGGTCGGATTGATCATTTGAGCAGTTTTGGCTCTGCCAACCTCGAAGGAAACGAGGGAAGGGCTCATTTGTTCTTTTGTTTAGTGGTTTCTAGCTCCCTCTGGGTAATATTTCCACTTCGATATTTATAATGGTTATTGCGTGTTGAAAGCATTGACATAATGTGCCTCCCAATTCTTCATTTTGGGAACGATCCAAGCTTTTACAAAAACCATCTAATGCAAGCCACCAGCAAAGATTGCTGAAACAAAACTGAAGCAAGGAGCTCGCTGTTTCAGGCCAAAAGGGGTTAGGGCACCCACATACATTTCAGGGTGCGTTTTTGGGACAAGTGTTCCCGTCCAAACTTATCCATGTTGGCATCTTGAATTTTGTAAGGTAATCTTGCTTTGGGAACAAGGAAAGGAGTCCATGTCCACCACTTTCTTTGTGTGTGTTTAAGGGCAGTAACAGATTTTTCTAACATTCCAGTTTTTCTTCTCATTTTTCTGAGCTTCCAACCAGAAAGCAGTTTTGGAGGGGCATGTCTTCCAAGTTGGGATAGGGTTTGAAGGATGCAGATGTAGCACCAGTCCTTGATTGGAGGCAGCATTTTACCATTTCCCCCAACTGGAGCCCCATTTCCATTTACTACCGCCTAGTTCATGCTAATAGGGCAATTCTTGGCATCCAATGCCTCATTCATTCTAGCTCCATTTCTGGTTTCTAGGTTGTTCCAATGAGGTTTTGGATGTCGGTGAGTGATGCCATCTGGTGCGGTTGGTGGCAATTGGTTCTTGTGGCGTGAGAGCTCGTGCCGTTCGGGCTTGCAGTTGGTCTTTGGAGGGTACCTGTGAAAGGACATAGTCAAAAATGATTAGCTATCCTATATTAAGTGTTTTCTAGGGGATTCGAGATAGTGTAGTTGTAAGGGTAATGTATTTGGGCTTTTTTGACCCTTTGTGATGTGGGTTGGTATGACCAAAACAATGTAGGTAGTGTTGGTAGGCTAGGACACCTAGAAGGACCAGTGGCGTGTGATATGTAAGGTAGAGTGCTTAGGGCTTGGACACCTCGACTTTTTGAAAGGCCCCAAGTCTACAAAGAATTTTTTTTTTGGGCCTGTGTAGGGGCCAAAAAATTAGTGATTTTGGGCCTTTGAGGCCAACATGTAGTTTTTGGGGCCTTAGTGGCCAAATTGTGAAAATTTTTTTGGCCTTATGGGCCACATGTGGTTTTTGGGCCTTAGTGGCCAAAATTGTGACATTTTTGGCCTTTTATTGGGCCAAATGGGAATTTTTGGGCCTTTGTTGGGACCAAATCAAAATTTTAGGAACCCAAAATGTGAATTTTCCAGGGGCTTAGGGACCAAAATGTAAGTTTTCAGGTCTTAGGGACCAAAAAATGTGAATTTTCAGGTCTCACGGGACAAATGTGACTTTTTCCAACTTTGAAATGGAAAAATTTTTTTTTTTTTTTGCGTGAAGTATTGGGATGAATGCGTGAATGCGCACAGCATCACAACATATTCCATTTTTAATGGAATGATTTCAGGCTCATCGGGTGCATACAGTCCTTAAAGGATTAGGTTCTATAGGGCTATGACACAAATAGAGAATTGGCTTGATTAAGGACCCTTGACCTTTGAGTAAGGATATACCTAACCACATTGAAACAAAGAGTTTTCGCGTGGCGTCCAAACGGTACGCATTTTTACTCATGGTCACCTCACAAAAGGAATTAGAGATGGTTTGCGGGTACAGGGGAGACGCTTTTGGCTGTCCGTGCGGGCATTAATTTCAAAGAAGACCTGCCATCAGCGCTTACTTGCGTATCCAGACTCAGAAGTGTTTGAACAGAAGAGAAGAAATTTCATTTGAAGTTCATTTTTTTATGCAATGGAGAAAAAGTTTCTCGATCGTGCAATAAATCAACAAGTTTTAATGTCTTAATTAAATTTTTCAATTAAGTTTCAAATTTTCCTCATTCAAGTATTCTTAAAGAAAAAAAGAACCAACTTGATCGTGCTAGGGTACCCCTGCAAACAAAAGCATTGTAAAATAATAACCCTAAAGAAGGGGCGGGTTAGTTTACACAACAATCGTAAGATATTAGTCCGCTTTATTGCAAATTTGATTACATAATTCCCCAGTGAAGTCGCCAAACTGTGAACCCCTCCCCCAAATATCATTGGATGTGATGCATTATTGAATGAACTGAGAAGAAAATGCACGTGGGTGTGTGAGTCGCCACCTTGTTTAATTATTTAGGGGTAAACTTAGGAAAAAAACCCTAAGTGACTCCCAATTTTTAAATTAACCTTAATTATTAGATGAATTAACCCCAATGTTTAAGCCATGGTTCTGACAAACCCGAGATTGGGATCCCCGAGACTATGTATGCTGATGAACCAACGATAGAATGAATTGCTTTGCAGGTGAATGATGGAATGGGGACCAAATGAATGTTTATGTGATTTTTGGATTGATTTTCGACTTTGCCACCCGGGGTGAAATCCCGAAGTGCCTACGTCTTCCGTTTGAATGGAAGATTCAAAGTTTCAACGTAGTTCGATAGGCCTTTCTTTGAGGGCTTTGAATGGGTCATGCTTAATGCCCATGAGTGTGTATGCTTTGTGCATGAGTGTGTATGCTTTGTGCATGAGTCGTGGTGATGCTTTGTGCATTTTGTCTGTTACGCTTCGATGTGCTATGATGTTTAATGGCTTTTAGCCAAAATGATTTGATTTAGGCCAATTGTTTGCCAAATGTGCGCATTTAGGCGATTGTCGCCAAAAATGGTTGATTTTAAGGCCTTTGGCCAAAATGTGTTGTTTTAGGCAATTAGTTTTGCCCAAAAATGTGCGAATTTAGCGCGATGGTCGCCCAAAATGGTTTGAGTTTTAAGGCCTTTGGACCAAAAATGTGTTGTTTTAGGCATTGTTTGGCCAAAAATGTGGCCGATTTAGGCGATTGTCGCCAAAATGGTTGATTTTAAAGGCCTTTGGCCAAAATGTGTTGTTTTAGGAATTAGCTTTGCAAAAAAATGTGCGATTAGGCTTTAATGCCACCGATTATCAATTACTCGGTGCGTTTTCGAGCTTTAATCACCAATTTATGTCGGAAAACGTTGATCGATTTTAAGCTTTTAGCCACAATTATTGGATTGATTGGACTTAGCCAGATTGATTTCGAAATAAGGGCAATTGAACCGTAGGTTACTTAATTAACTAGGCTCTTTTAGCAATATTGTCGGATTTAAACTTTAATACCACGATTATAATAACCCGGGCATTTAAGCTTAATCCAAATTAATTAGGCAGTTTATTACCAAAAATAATGACGTGGATGCATTTTATGCAATTGTTAGGAATTATTAGAGTAGAGAGAAATATGCATGGAAGTGGTGCTAAAATTTTAATAGGCAGAGTTTTGTTTTACATTACCTGATTTAATCGACGACCGCTTCTTAACTCCAGATTAAGCTCCTCGCTTAGGAAATATTAATTAATTTGTAATTTGTTTAATTTTAATTGCCAAATATCACAAATAAAAATGCCAATAAAAATTTAATTAAATCAAAAAGCGGTAAAGAAAACGCAAGGAGCGGTGAGAGGGAGAAGGATGCGTCCGTCAACACAGACAGGCGGTGTCAAAAATAGGCAGAAAATCGGTTCTATTTATAGGTCATTTTTCGGGTCCAGGGCGGCAGGGTGCCCGCCTGGCTCGGCTGCATGTGCCGCCCAAAGAGGGCTGGGCGGCACGGTGCCGCCTGGCCGAGGGCGGCAGTGCGGCCCCAGTCGGTGGGGCGGCAGGTGCCGCCCATGCTTGGCGGCAGGCTGCGCCTGGGAGGGCGGGCAGGTGCCCGCCCAGTCGGTGGGGCCGCAGGGCCGCCCATGCTGGGGCGGCAGGTGCCGCCCAGTCGGTGGGGCCGCAGGTGCCGCCCTATGCTGGGCGGCAGCTGCCGCGTTCTGTCCGGCAGCGGCGCCGCCGTAGCTGGGTGTGTGGCCACCATGGGTCTCGCTCCGGAGCTTTTTTGGGAGTTTTCGACCTCCAAAAATCATTCCGAGGGAACCGGTTCTGCGATCCTCGTGAAATTCCGGACGTTGCAAGTACCATTATTGACATATTTTCGGTGAACTCAAAATGGCCTTCGGTCCGCCGGACTGTTTGCAGTCCGGCATTGGACCACTGTAGAAAAGTCAAGTTTACTGTAGAAAAGTTCAAATTTACCCTGTAGCAAGGTCAAAATTTTGAGTATTCACACAAGGCACCCTCCGCCACTTAGCTTAGAAAGAGGCAGCATCAAAAAAAACCCTTTTCCCCCCTTTTTAAAATTTGGGGGGGGAAAAAAGGGGGTTGTTTTCTTTTTTCTAAACTTTTTTTTAATAATATCATTTTAGTTTTTTTTTTTCTCAATTATTTAGTTATGGAAACTCCTTTATGGCTTGAGTTTGATTCCATATTAAGGACAATGTGCAGGAGTAAATGTGGGGGGAGGGTCTGAATTTGTGGAAGTGTTATTTGTTCAATTTTTGTAATATCTTTTAAAGCACTGAATTTTTTGGCATTTTTGTTCCATTTTTAAAAACCCTGATTTAGATATTTCTTTTCTGGTAAGTGGCTCTTTCAAAATTGATAAGATTTTTAGTGCTTATGCCTATGGAAATTTTTGATGTTTTGATGTGTTTAAATGAAATTTTTGATTTTATTAATTTCTTTCTTATCATAGCTTGATTAATAATGGTCGTTTTACCTCTTGAGATAAGTGCTTTGTTCCTAAAACAGGATTTTCTACATTAGGTTGAATCCTTGAGATTTTTAGACAAGGGTAATAGATAACCTTAATGATAGACTTTCCTTTTCTCCATTCCCATAGATAGGTATTCTTAATCATTCTTTTTTTGAATAAGTCACTTAGCTTGAGTTAATGGGTGAAAAATCATCTATTTTCTTGTGCTTAATTCCACTGTTGCTACATTATTTCAAAACTTTATTTAACCTGTTTAAGGGCACTCTCTTGGCTACATGGCTTACATATTTTGAGGGATTGAAAGGTGAAATCACGAAAAAGCGATAATGTGTATAGTGAGGAATTAAAAGAAGAATGAAAAAAAGTGGTAATGCACATGAGTTCTCCAGTTTGCAAAAAAAAAAAAGAAAAAATATGCCTCTTTCTTTCCCTTTCGAACGATTGCCACTAAATCTTAGAGTATTGTGCCTTAACAGGTTAGCCTTATTGTTTTGATATGCGACAACTTTAAGTTTCATATTGAAAGTTTAATTCTATTGCATGCTTAAAATATTCGAAATTCATTATTTTTTGTTATTTAAAAGGATGCTTTAGGTTGTTTATATACTGTTATGGAGTTGATGGAAATATATATGAGTGGTTATTATTTAGTTTCTTTTTTCCGGGCTCAATTTTTTCAATCTTTTGCTAGAGAATGTTCTGTTGGTAGCGGTAAAATGAGCTTCTATATTGGGGTGGTTGATGAGAATTTTGTTCACGCTTAAGACAAGCATGGGATGTAAAGTATGGGGGGAATTCGATAATAGTTAATTAGCGTTAAAATGTTATTTATATGGAATATTTATCGGGATGGATAACTTCTGATTTTAAAAAGGAGGAGTTTTCATTTGGTTTTCATCATCTCCGGTAGATTATTGCTTAAGGAAAAGGAGCTTTGGGCCAATTCTTGGAGTTTTGGAGAAAGTTTACCAAGTTTGGAGCTTAAAATTGGTCTAGGAAACCCCCTAAAAGTTTTCAATTAAGCTTAGGGCAAGCTAATTTAGCGAGGCGCATCCATGGCTAATTCGGGGATTGAGGTATTTTTTGCCAGCTAGCAGTTAACTTCGAGATTACTTCCAGGAAGTTCATTATAAAGCAACTGGACCGCTATTTTAGGGATTATGAAAGATAATCAGATTGGACATGCTTTCTTTTAATTAATTGGGGGATTTTATTTTTCCTAGTTTAGGATTTCTTTCCCTTGCTATAAATAAAACTTTAAGTCTATCAAAGGCAGGGAGCCCTTTTTTCATCTTTTGAAACAATAGTTAGTTAGAGTTTGTTTTTCTTTGTGTTTGTTCATGGCCATGCATGAGCTAAACCTTTTCATTTTTAGTCCAAAAAGGTTGAATGTCAAGTAGAAAACACCTCCACCGATTGTGGCGAAGATCTTATGGGAATATTTTCTTTTTTAATTTCGATTTGGTCGTGTTGTGTTTTTGCTGAATTTAATTAGAAACTCCACATCTCTATTATCTTCTTATTATTTGTTCCCAATAATGCCCATTGTTCACTTTTTAATTAGGAGCGCACATTATAGCTAATCAACAAGATTAAATCCGTAAGTTGTTTATTGAGTTGATTCAAGTTAGTAAATGAATATAATTTGTTGTAACCAGGCATTTGCAGTTATATTATGAAAACTCACCAATCTAATTTAATGAACCTTGCTTGTAGGAGTTGTTGATTAGGGCAGGCGTCTCTTTAGTTTGCTATTGCTGCTAGCAAATTAAATTTCCATCACTTGTTTAGAGTTATTGCTTGTAAGAAATTATTCTTAGCGCTTGTTTAAGTTTAATCTAATAATATGGAAAGATTTTTTCAATGACACTTATTCAAGGATTATACCTTATTGATTTCTCGAATTATCGAATGATCTCTAGTGTACAATGATCATATCAAGAAGAGGGATTTTCGTTACTAAGAATCACCTTTAACTGAAAATCTATTTCCCATTTGATTTAAATCTTTTATTTTTTGCACTGTAGTTTATTTTAATCCTTCTGATTACTATATTCTTCTTTGGCTAAAAGAAACTTCCCCCTTTTTATTTATTATTGATTTTTTCTGGTCCTGGCAATTAAGAAATTAGTTTGAATTTAGTCTCTAGGGTCACCCTTTCTACCATATCCAACAAATTTACCTAGGTTAGGAAAAGCATGAATGATTTTTGGTGGATTGGAACCCCATCAACACCTTAGGGGTGAATTCTCACATCAGCTAAGCACAAAGGTGGAAGTAATGTACAATAAGGAAAGGGCAAGTATTAGACTAGAAGACGTACATGTTTTGGGCTTGTGAGAATGGGTTTCTTGTTCCACGAACAAATCCGTGCGGGCTGGGCCTAAAGCAGACAATATCTTTGCTTAGGTTTGGGATGTTTATTAGACTTGGCATTTCAGAGCCAGCTGGCCCTCTAGCTGGTGGCAGGGCAAACTCTCAGCAGAGGACACTGAGTCACTATGGATTGAGGTAGATGTGACAACTAAGTGGAAATCCACTTCAACTAAGGACAAGTGGGAGTATGTACATAAGGTGAGCGAGCCTTAGACTAGTAAAATTGCTTTTGGGCTGACAAGGTGGTTCTAGCCTAGGAACAAATTTGTGGCGGCGTTAGGCCCAAAGCAGACAATATCTTGCTAGCTGAGATGTTAAAGAGCATATTCAAAGTATAAAAATATCATAAATTCATGGCTTTAAATATTGATAATTATTTCATTAATAAATAAAATCAGTCGATCTCAATAATTTCGACCGTATGTTCCTTTAATGGAAACATATCTAAAAGGAAATGTAGTACTGCGTTTGCCTAATTACTTTATTTTATTTTTCTCGACTGGCGCCATTTCAAAATTTAATTATTTCCTCAAATTATTTCAAAAATCAGTGCGTATTTTAATTGTTAAATATACTAGTGGAAGAAATTATTGCTTCAGCTGCAATGTATCGGACTAATTTTTTTATTTTTCTTCCTTATTTATGTCTTTAGGACACGATTAATTAGGCATGGTCCCAAGTTCGGTTCTAACCGAATCGAACCGGAACCGAAACCGTATTGTAGATGACCGAAAACCGGCGGTTCAAATTTTTTGAAACCGGAAACCGGCGGTTCAAAGGGCGGATTAAGGTTCAATTGTGATGTTAAAAAAATGATTGAACCGGCTCGGAAACCAAGCCGTTTAAACCGACGGTTTCAGTCCGGTTCGGAACTGTATTCACAACAAAATTATTTGTTGCAATAATAACTTAATTTTAAAAAAGGGAGTGAAAAAAAACATTCATTCTTTCACTTAATGTAGAAAAAAAAAGGTTTAGTAGTGAAAAAAGCATCATCATTTCACCTTAATTAGCTGTTTGAACTTTTTTTTTACAAATACCTATTTTTTTTGCTTTTTACAAATGAACTATACAATTTACACAAAGGTCAAAGTTCCAAACTTTCAAACGGCTATAATTGTTTTATTATTAATTTAATCAATTATTATTTATTTATTTATAATTACTAAATTATTCAAAAAATATAATTGTTTTTTTCTGTTATTAAGGGGATAATTGGGAAACTAACAATAAATGAAAAATATGTATAAATATGATGAGTTGATGGTATTTTGGTTTTTTACAAACTAATTATATTCTATTCTCTCCTCTTTCTTAATATTGCTTATTTTCATACATCCAATTCTAAATTCCATTTAATTTCATTATTCCATTTATTCATTTTTTTCCATAATTCCATTTAAAAATTATGGCACACAAAATTCCACAAAGCTCAAGGGAAAAAACGAGGTGCTCAAAGCGTGGAAAAAATTGATTCAAATGATCCATTGATTGATTTTTTCACCACAGAAGCATTATCTCCTAATATTTCAATAGGGTAACCACCAAAATAGATATTTTCAAGAAGCACTTTGCCAAAAATTGTTCAAGGATTAATGGAGAAATCAATGCAGTTCGATTGTAAATTATTGCAAAAAGATATGCATTCAAGCTTGGAGAGAGGATATGGCAACTCTCCAATAGGCACTCTTACACCGCGCATAATATTTTTACCATGGGTTAAAAATTATTTTAGAAAATATGAGTTTTGGACTAAAAAATTTTTTACATTGTTTTTCGATAATTTTTGACCGGTTACCAAAATACCGCATCAATAAATGAATAAAAAACTCTTTGTTCAACCTTAAATTTCTTTCAAAAATTTCCTTTATATAACGGTAAAACAGAGATTTTCTTTGTATAAAAAGTAAAATAGAGTAAAATGGAGATTTATGGAGGACATGGAGTCCCAAGAAGGACTATGCTTTCAAGCCTTTGGCTTTGTGTTATATTTTCTCATTCATGCCCATTAGTTTGATACATCTATCTTGATAATGTTTATCAATGAAAATTTGAAAGTGTAAATGTGGGTGTTAAAGGAGCCAGATCTTTCAAGTTCAAAGCTGGGTGGAGGTTATTGTAAATATACTAAATTTTTAAAGTAAGGTGGAAAATTGATTTTCGTGATTGTATAACAAAAGTTGAAAAAAATTGCAGTTCTTCTTCTGTGTTTTTAGAACCAACTTGGTATGGATTCTGGATTTTTTAGTGGTGTTTTATTTATTATCGTCTTACTTCAGTTTTGTTTCTCTCAAGGTTAATAGTTTTGTTAAGATGTTTTCAGTGTAGTCAGAGCCTCCATTTCAACAATTGAACCTTGACTTTCTCAAAGCTATTTTATTTCAGAACTATTACTTCCACTTTTTTCAGACAAAAGAACCACTGCAATATCACTGAATTTTTTTACATTATTCCTTTGGTTAAATATTGATGGATGCGTCTTTATTATGGATCTTTTAATATTGAGGCAGACTTATTTTTCTCTTACTAATAATGTTTTAAGGTATGTCGCAATTGTATGATGAGTATCCTAAATTAGTATCTCCCTTAATCAAGTAAATCAGATCCACAAACTACATATTCCCACTAAATTTCATTTACAACAATTTACCTTCATGGAAAATGTTTTCAAAAAAAATCAAGGGACGGTCCACATTCATACACAGAAATTGAAGACATATATTAGCATAGATTTGAGTTTTTTTAGGTGATAATGGCGATGAAGACCCAACAAAATTTGATATTTTTTTTGGGGGGTTTTTTTGGTGGCAACAAACGCATCGCAAATCGATTTCCAGTCTTAGCTTCAATTTGCAAAAGATATTCTTGCTTGTCCAATTTCCTACTGTTGCATGGAAACAAGCTTTTAGTGCGGGTGGACAAAATTTCTAGATCCAACACGGTAACGATCTAATCGCCAAATAATGTGGGAAATGCAAGAGTGTATTGCGATGTGGACTAGAGGCGGCGTTTGAGCAAACTCAAGACCAGCAAAATTCAAGCAACGATGATCGATTCCGACTCATATAACGAGACTAGTGGCACCGATGACTTAAAATTAATTGTAATAAATTGGAGGTTATTTTCCAATGTAATAAAAAAAAAGAAACTATGTGGACTTTGATTTTCTCTAAATTTTCAAGAGGATACGTAGACAATTAAAATTAAAAATTTTCAATTTTTAATTTAATTCAAGCAAAATAAAAAATTATAATTTTCTATATTAGTTTGAGTTAGCAAAATTTGTAAATTTAATGTAATATAGTTCTAATTAATAGAAGTTTCTTGTGTTTAAAATTTATAAATATCTTATTTAGTTAACATAAAATTTGAACATTTTAAAATTTTATTCTATTCATGAATTGGAATCAAAATTTTTTTTATTATTTTTTTAAAAATTTGCGTAATTGCCGGAACCGAAATCGGAACCGTAATTTGAACCATCGGTTCGCGCGGAACCGTGCCGAAACCGGAACCGGAGTTCCAAGGCGTCGGTTCCGGTTCAAAATTTTTAAAACATCTCAAACGCGGCCGGTTCAAATGAACGCGAAACCGGCGGTTCATTGATCCGGTTCAAAATTTTAAACATCTCAAACCGGCGGTTCAATGAACCGAAACCGGCGGTTCATTGAACCGGCCATGCCTACACATAATATCCACATATAAAGATAAATAATGCCCGAATACATAAATTCACCCTTGAACTTTGTTACTTTAACTTTGTGGCACCCTCAACTTTTACTTTGATCCATCACATACTTCAACTTATAAAACTATACCTACCAAACACTTCAATTTTTAAAATTATTTTATTGAACACTTCAAGTTGCAAAATTAGATCAATTAAACACTTATTAAAAAGTTAAAATTTATGAAAATTGTTATTTCAAAAGTAATGCAAACTATATATCATATCGATATTTCACAGATAAAAGCTGAAAACACTAAAAATTTATTGATATTAGTGTCGAAAAGTGTGTAATATTAATAAAATTTATAAGCGCACAATAGATCATCCATAAAGTTTAGCATGTTACAAGGCTAAAGTTGTGAAATTCAAGGGTGAATTTATATATTCAACCAATAAATAATTCATAATCAATATATTAAAAGTAACAAATCCAAATCGTATAGGATTTGACATGATAAAACAATAATGGAATACTAATTTGATTTTAGAATTATATTCTATATGATAACCAATCAAATATAAAATTCAAGATTGAATTTATATTACAATTCATATCTAAAATATATAGATGATATAATTATATATATAATTAAATTTTAAACGTCAACAACCCTTAGATATATAACTTTTAATTTTGGTTATCGTGAACCATAAGTTATCCTCTCTTTAACTGACTTCATTGAAAAAATGAAATGAACATAAAAGTTTATTAAGAAAACAGTACCACAAAATCAAATAAGTTTTAGAACAAATTTATATAATTTGATTAGAGTTTTGCGCTGATAACGTGTTATGAAATATAAAAAATAGGAAGAATATAGAGAAAGTAATTCTCATTCATTAGAAAATATATCTACATAGAGTTAAGGTACCTATATTATCGATACAAGATACATATCCAAAGGGCATAACCATACATTCCAAAAGTCACAATATTAAGTAGAATGTTAAATGGAATAATAAATAACTTCATGGGGAAGCTAAGTAGTTCATAGAGAAACTAAATGGATATCCACTTAATTATAATATTCATAATAGAACTTTATATTTTTTATTTTATGGAATTGGTTATGTTTGAATTGAAATTATACTCAAATTGATAGAATTTTCAAATAAATTCTAAACTGAAAATCACTACAATAAAGTTAATAAATTTTAGGTACAACCTAACAAATTTATAAAGAATTATATTGTCTATCAAAACTTGAAAATTCATTTATACATGAATTAAATGTCAGTTTTCATATATTTATATAGAAAATATATAATTATAATTTATTTATTAAATTTATTCTTTTATATTATAGAATTTTATTTTTCTGAAATTAAAATATTTTATTCACATTAATAAAAATAATTATATTCAATAGTTTTATCTTTTTTTTTTTTGTAAAGTAAAAAATATTGAATTTATCTTATGAAATCTATTGAAAATCACTCTAATATTCTTAGTACAGAAATGATCATTATTTCCCAACGAATTATTTGAATTTAATTCACTCTAATATTGAATTTAAACATTTATTTTATTTAAAGATTACAATATAATATTTATTACATTTTTTATTATTTATTAAAAATCATCATTATGTGAAATTTAGAAATTAGACTAGTACTTTATGCAATTAAGATAACAGACCTGTGTTATTTCAAGTATGCTCGTGTCACTATAGGCCGAACGAATTATTTGGCAAAAATCAAGGAGATAAGCGTTGTTTCGAGTTTGGAATCCCTTTTTGCAAGTTTATAAGGAGGGAAAACAATATGGCAAAAGAAGAGGAGCGTCCGACGGATTTAGAAACTCTTAACATCACAAATGAAGGAAAAGTGAAAGAGAAAAACAAACCACCATTAGAGATCTTCAACAGAGGAGGAGTTTCCTTTATTTTTCAGTTTATACTTGTAAGAAATGAAGAAAGAATAACTGAGTGCATTTTCAATGTAATCCTGGGCTGGCTTAAAATGCACATGGGTCTTTGAACCTATCAAGCCCATGTGCAGCGACATTATTGATGCCAATCCAAATAAGATGCCTGAAATGACAAAGTGAGGATAAAGTTTGTGCGAGCAAAAATGTGCCAAAAGGCCGGTTAGGCTTAAAACCCACATTTGTAAAACCACATCCCTTTCTTCTTCGGATTAATAGGCTGTTGACTCATTAGTCCACCATATCTCAAGACACCCCTAATAGAAGCAGGTTCAACGGACTCTCTTTATTTTTAAACCAAATACACAATTAAAATAGATTCAATTTTAATCTGACACAATCTCAAGTCGGGCTGTGAATTCAACGAGTCCAAAATAAAATCTTTTGTATAGACTCTAAAATTGAATTTTCATAAAAGATTATGTTTGGACAATTCATAATCGCATGATACAAATCATGAAATTACTGAATTTGGGTGTATGTTTGTGTTTTGTACATCAATTTAACAATGAGACGAAAATAATTACCAACTCAGGTAATCAAACACAATAAAAAAACCATGTAATTTTCTTTTGAATCATTATTGCAAGGGTTAATGAAAAAAAAAAGCCTAAACTTTGACCTTTCTATCAATTTTAGCCAGTTTTTTTAATTTTATCAATCAATACCACGTACTTAATTTTCTGTATCAATTCTAGCTTCCGTTTGTTTTCCATCAATTTTAATGCTAATGTGGCAGTTATCTTTTACAAGTGGGCTATAGAACATCCAATGTCAACGCCAAGTCATATATACACGTATATTAAAAAAAAAGTTTGAACTTTAAAATTTTTATTAAAAATGGACAAGTATTTTAATTTTATCAATCAATAACATGTATTAATTAATCTCTATCAAATGACTTGGTTATATTGATATTTATTCAATTAAACAATTTATTAATTAACCATGTATAATAAGTGTCTAATGAGATTAATCAATTAGAATTCAATTTTACAGCAGAATCTTTTTTAAAATGTTGTTTTAAACTATTTAAAAATGTTATCAATTAGTATATTTAAAATTAACTTAAAAAAAGACTCTTCAGTAAAATTGCATTCTAATTAATTAATCTCATTATAAACTTAATATATATAGTTAATTAATAAATTATTTAATTGAATAAATATTAATATAACAAAATCACTTGATAGAGATTAATTAGTATACGGTATTGATTGATAAAAAAAAAAAAAACTAGTTAGATTTGATAAAAACTTTAAAGTTCAGGCTTTTTTAAAATATACGTGGATATATGACTTGACGCTAACATTGGATGCTGTAAAACCCACTTGTAAGAGATAACTGTCATATTAGCATAAAATTGACAGAAGACATATAGAGACTAGAATTGATACGGAAAACTAAATATGCGGTATTGATTGATAAAATTAAAAGAATTGGCTAGAATCGACAAAAATGTTAAAGTTCAAAATTTTTTTGTCATTAGACTTTATGTTAAATATGTTTAATAATGAGTCCGAGTAATATTTGAATTTTTTATTCTTGATATATTCCGGTGCCAATTCAAGGTTTTGAGCTGTTGGTTTATATATCAAAAAATTGAAAAGTTGATGTATATTTTAAAAAATAAGCTCTTTTAATATTTTTAAAAAATTATTGATAAATTTCATACCAGATTTAATTTTTACTATAGAATAAATTGGTCTTCTTAAATTTTTTACAAAATAATTTCAATTTTAAATTTTTATGGGCATGTTAGCACACAATTTCTTTTTTTTTTTAAAAAAAAGATTTTCATTAGCAATTTTTTTTTTAAAAAAAATAAAAGTCTAAAAGTGAATTTTCTCTATACTTGTAAATTGATAATATTTTTCATAAAAACAAAGAGTACAATTATATTTGTATAGAAAACTTTTTTTAATGTAGGTAAGTTTTCAACGTTCAAAATTTAATGGGGTCAAGTAATATTTGTAGTGGAGCCAATAACGTAATTTCACTTTATCTCGAATGTAAATTTTTTATTATCGAAAATTTAATGGAGACACTAAACCTTACTAACAAGCACATAACCCCATCAGTAATATAATAAAATTTTTATATAGTAATAGAATATAAATATTTATCAGGGACTTAACAATAATTTGAATATAAAATTTAATTATATTTTGGATAGAATCAGAATAGGATTAAAAGATTTTATCTATATTTCTTCATGAATACGTATCCAAACAAATATTTCAGCTACAACTCTAATCAAGGTCTTTCTGCCTCTATATAAAGATATCAAACTCTCTACTCAAGTACGCAATATCTACGCAATAGATAATATAATATATCATTTAACTATAGTTATTTACCATTCTATTACCGAAACATCAGAATGGTTGTAGGCCTCTTTTTTCTCTCCCTTTTTCGTCCATGTCTTGCAGATTTCTATATAGATGCTATGGATGGATTTTTTTTATATCTATCATATAGTAAACTTATTAATACATGCATCATTCACATTATTTAATTATTCAGTGATACTTAAATTTAAATTTTTATACGACTTCCAACTGATTTGAACTGAATGTGTATCCCTCAGCCTAGCAGACTCCAATTGTCAAGAGGTTAAAATAAATAAATAAAGCTTTGGGTGAAATCTTATTACTATTTTCTTTTCCAGTAACTACCTTTAGTTTAACTGTTGGTTAGGTAAATACACTTTTGACCCTGAAAGTTGAACAATCTATGTGGGTCCAGCATGTTTTTCTTTTCTTTCCTTTTCTTTAGTCTTTTGATATTGTAAAAACAACATCAATTATATGCAAGGCCTACCCACCGCATGTCACGCTTCCCAACTCTAAAGTTTGACCAACCACCAAAGGTTAATACGCATGAATAACAAATTGGGTAAAAAAAAATATAGAGTTTACTTCTCTAATTAGAAGATAACAAAATTTTTTTTCTCCCCTTTTTTTCTCTCTAGTCCATCAAACGCTAATTTTGGTTTGAGAATACCAATGTCCGGATCGCCGACGTAACATCTGATATTGATGAGGACGAGCTACTGGATGTATGTTCTACTCATCACCTCTCGCCAGAATACAAATTGATTAGACCTTTGAAAAGCATGAGAGTGACCAAGCCATTAGATGAGGATTCCATTATGATGTATGAGGAGCTTCCAATCTGGGTTTGGTTTTCCCTATCCGAGCCATTGAAGTCATTTTTCAACGAGTACCACATTACCATCAGCCACCTATATCCCAATGGCTTGAGGTTTTTGTGTGGTATAATAGAATGGGCTCGCCGAGATGGGTATAACATGATGGCCCGGATGATTCATGAGCTATACCATTTCTCTGTTCGCCTAAATGAGGACCACTATTTCCTTCAGGCAAAGAACAATTGTAACATTTTTGCTAAAAATTCTAAGATTTCTTCTTTGAAGAATAGGAAATCCAAGTTTTTTATTGTCAAGCATCCTAGAGGGTTCAAAGTGCAGAATATTGGTCTGAGGATCCGCTTCACCACCTTTCGGCTTTGCCCACTCCTTATGACCAAACTTGCGCAGAGTTAATAAAAGCTAGGGGACTTGGCTGCATGAACCTGAGGTAGGTGATAATGGAGGGTTATCCAACCTATTCGCCTAGTGGACCCATGAGGCCCAACCCTTCCATCCATAATAAGCTTTGTTCTTAACCATTTGTGGACCCATGAGGCCCAACCCTTCCATCCATAATAAGCTTTGTTCTTAACCATTTTGCCCTTGGTTCTTTAAACTGACGCCTTTTAATTTTCCTTTCTTGTTTTTTTACATATGAATGGCCCTCCAAAAATCGAAGAGCTCTAAGATGGCCAAGGTTGCTGAAGTAATGAAAAAGAAAATTGCTGCTGACGGTTTGGGAAAATAGATACCTTCCGAGGTGCTAAGCACTCAACTAGCAGAAGTTGAAGTTACAGTAAGGATTGCTCCTTCTGAGCTACCTCCTTCAAGCCTGATTGCCGAGCCTTCTAGAAAAAGGCAAAGGGAAACAAATGTCCTTGCTCTGCCTCCTATCCCCCCTCTTGCTCATTCAAGGTCCTTGAACATCCGAGGACATTTCATGTATAAGTATGGGGCGAAAAGCAATCTCTAGGACGACGGGCCTAGCTAGGAAATATCTCGTAATTGCCTTTTTCCTGCTGAATCTCGTTATTATGAGCATCTGGATGTTTTGGCAACTAGAGACCTACTTAACAAATGTTTGTTCCAAGCCATGAGTGCTAACAGCATGCACTTTGCTCGAATATCCAAACTGAAGTCCGGCTATGCTGAGATGGAGATAAAGAAGAACCAAATGGACGACGCCCTAAAAAGTGTTAAGGTTTCTATCAGGGAACAGGAGGCTCAGCACAAAGCAGATATCATTGCTCAGGAAGTTGAAATAGAGAAATTTACGGAGGAGAACTGGGACTTACTTAACAAAAACAAAGAGCTCGAGCGTAAAGTGAAGGAGCTTGAGAGCATAGGGAAAGAGATGGAGAAAGAGCTGCAGGGGCTTCAGGAACAAGAAGGGACCCAACAGGAGGATCTGGCCAAGGCGTGTTTGAGCCTGAGTCAAACATTTTATCGAGGCTGAAGGCGAGGTAGCATAGGGTGGACTGGAGTTGGGTGAATGAGATTTACCCTGACGAGGCTAATGAAGAGGATGGGGGTGGCGAGGAAACTGGGGTAAATACGCACCACAGGACCTAAATAGAGATGGTTCGCCTCCTTGGCTAGAAAAGGATGCAAACATCCATGCCATTTCTTTTGGGAGGCAAAGTGATGATGTAGTATAGGCTAAATTTTGTACTTACGCCATTATGCTTCTATAGTCCTTTTAACTTAATGGAATGCAAAGAGGTTGTTTCCTTTTGTTCAAGTGCTGTGTTTTTTTTTTTTTTTTTTTAAGTGCTGTGTTTTTGTTTTTTTTTTTTTTTTTTTGTGTGTATTTCACTAAGTTAGCATTTTTCTTTACCGTATCAATATTTATACTTAGCATTTTTACATAAACAAATTGTGTATATCCGAGCAATAGTCGTAGTGAATAGGACCGTTCAGATCACTTTGGTGAACTAGGTATATCCAAGCTAGGGACTTAGTGAAATTGGACCACTTAAGTCACTTAAGCGAACGAAGTATGTACGAGCTAGGAACTTAGTGAAATTGGACCGTTTAGGTCATTTGGGCGAACGAAGTATGTCCGAGCTGGGGACGTAGCGAAATTGGACCTCTTAGGTCACTTGAGCAAACGAAGTATGTCCGAGCTAGGGACGTAGCGAATTGGATCGCTTAGGTCATTTGGGCGAATGAAGTATGTCTGAGCTATGGACTTAGCGAATTAGACCATTTAGGTCACCTGGGCGAACAAAGAATGTCCAATCTAAGGACGTAGCAAAATTGGACCGCTTAGGTCACTTGGGTGAATGAAGTATGTCTGAGCCATAGACTTAGTGAAATTGGACCACTTAGGTCACTTGCACGAATGAAGTATGTCCGAGGACTTAGTGAGAAACTTAGAGTTACCTATGAGGGTACTGATCGAGTGAAGGAATCCAGAATTAATATCCTCTGGAGAGAATATGAAATGTTTAGTATGAAAGAAGGAGAGACCATTGCTGAATTAAATTATAGATTTACTAATATAGTTAATCCTTTGAGAACTCTCGGAAAGGAAATTTCAGAAGATGAGCTTATTAAGAAAATCCTTAGTATAAGAAAAAATCCTTAGAATTCTGGCCTAAAAATGGGATTCCTATAGGAACCTGTTATGAAATTACAAAGAGACTCCCGTTATTATGAATATCTGATTAGGAGCCTGTTTCAGAAAGAGATGAAATCTTCTTTGACTGTAGAAGATAAGAAAAAGAAAGGAAATTAGCTTTGAAAAGTAGTTTTAGCGAAGAAGCTCTTCTGAATTCTTGAAAAATAGTGAATGAATTTAGCACTATGCTAAAGAGATTCAAAAAGTTCTATAAAAAGAGTGGAAGGCCATAAAAAAAAATTATCAAAAAGAACTTTCCACGCTAAAAATAGTAACTTGCCTAAGAAAGAACTTCTGAAGGTGGTTTGTTATGAGTGCAACAAGCCCAGCCATATCAAGCCAACTGTCGCTAAGCTTGAAAAAGAAGTCAAAGGAAAAGAAAAGCTAAGTAGGCAATTATAGCTGCTTGGAGTGACTGCAGACGATTATAATTCTGAAAAAAGTGACCAAGAGGAGACTGCAAATATTTGTCTAATGGCCACTATCAATTCTGACTCCAAGGAAATCAGCACTCTGACTTCAACACAAAAAGCTAAAAGTAATAAAACAGATGTAATGAGCCAAAAGCGTGAAGAAAGCAATGTAAGTGTTTCTGAATCTGAATCTGAATCTGAAAATGATCTTTTAGATACTTATAATAACCTTTGCACCGAATTTGAAAAGCTTGTTAAAAAGCATAAAGTTCTAAAGAAGGATTTCAGAAAGTTAAAAACTGAATGTAATCATTTGAAAGATGCTTTTTATCAAGATGCTTTTTATCAGAATGTTAACATGTAATGATCTTATCATAGAAGAATCAAAGATCTAAAGATTTATAATTAGATAAAATAATGATAAATTTTCTGAAAATCTGAAACACTTTAAAGAAAAATGTAAGAATCTGAATTCTGAAAATGAATATTTGAAAACTGAGATTAGAATTCTAATGTCATTTTCAGAGTCGTTTTCTAAAGAAAAGACAAGTTTTAGCTATGATAGCATTTCAAAACAGAATCATGTTTCTAATAAGAAAAATATTGTTTCTAATGTTGTGACTTTAGAACATCAGAAATCTAACAGTCTTAATAGGAAGAAAAATCATAGTAAGCTGAATACACCTATTACCACTAACCCTCCAAGACCCAATATGAGTTGGATACCTAAATCTGCATGATCTTTTCAGGTGTGCCTAAGGAGTGAGCTGAAAATAGAAATCTAGTACATGGACAGCACTTGCTCTAGGCATATGACTAGTGAAAGAAAGAAATTCACCAGATTGGAAAAGAAAAAGGAAGGTACAGTGAGCTTTGGAGACAAATCAAAAGGTAAAATCGTTGGTATTGGTGTGGTAGGTTCTAATCCTTCAATAGAACACTTCAATAGAAGATGTATGCCTAGTAGAAGGATTTACATTAATAACTTGTTAAAGTGTGAAGTCAGATTTGGTGATAAAAATAGAAGAGATGATTCTTTGAACTTCTTATTATGAAGTTCAGAACATGCATGATAACAAAACTAAATAGAAGATGTATGCCTAGTAGAAGGATTACATTATAACTTGTTAAGTGTGAGTCAGATTTGTGATAAAAATAGAAGAGTGATCTTTGAACCTTCTTATTATGAAGTTCAGAACATGCATGATAACAAAACTTTATTTGTTGGAGGCCAACCATGGTAACATGAGGGTCCCATAGTACCATGGAGCCCCCACAAGGTACCATGGGTGTGCCCTAATGGACCTCCCTATGGTACCATGAAAAGTGTTTCTTTTCTGCTCTTTTTCATCAATACAGGTGTTGTTTCACTTCCGTAGGAAAAGTTGAGGCCCAACAGTGTCTGATCGAGCTAATTCTTGCATTGTTGGAATCGTGACAGAATTTCCTACGTCTCAGTACTAAGATCAGGGTCACAGGATCATCATAAGCATTACTTCCAAATCTAGCTCGATGAGGCCCTTGAGTTCATGAACCATATCTTGTATCCTAGTCTCTTATATGTGCTCTAACTCTAATACAGAATTACTATTTCTTTTCAAATTGCTTCATGAGCATGAGTTATAAAGAAAACTTGATGGTGGGTTTCAGTTCAAGAGAAGAAGAATAAGAAGAGAAGAATAGAATAGAAGAAAAAGTGCTTAGAGAGAAGAAGAAATTGAGAGAATTGTATTAGATCTCAATTATCCAACATACGTCTCAATTATAGCTGTTACAGCATGAAAGTAATTTTGGCTACACATCTCATGAAGCTTTCTAATTGAAGTTAATTGAATTGTTTTTATAAAATTTTAAGAAACTTTATTGATTAAGCATGGTGTTACGTCGCCTCATAAGCCACAATGTACCATTTTATTAAATGATCTCTTCTTCTCCAAGCTTCACTTCATAACATGACAGAAGTCCCTTCTCCCTTAAAAAGATATCTTGAGTTCGAGCCCCGAATATGGAATCTTTTTAAACACAAGAGAAATTTGCCTCTTCATGAACTTGCACAGACGAATCCAGATTAATTGAGCTAATAGACTTGAAATAATGGATAGTCTAAATCAAAAAATTATATTTTAATTTTATCTAAAAAAAACATAATTCTTAATTAAATTAAATTTTTTGGGTCCCATTTACCTGTAACTCTATTAGTATAATATATATGATGAAGTACTATTTATCAATGAGTAATTCATTTAAAATACGCTGAACTTTATCGATTATATCAATTGCGCTCCATTTTGACCTTAATCCTTAGATACTTCAATTTGAAAATTTTATAATAATTGTACCTTAATTTAAAATTAATGTCTAAAAAATAATAAATAAATATAAATATAGGTCCCACACATTGACACATCGGTTAAACTAATCCAACTCCAAACCTCTACTCAAAACGCACTATTTTGCCTGAACCCCTCTCCTTTCTTTTCCTTTTCTCTCTCTCTTCTCCAGGTGGCCTCTTCCAACGCTTTCACCCGATCTTATTGGAGCTCATGAAAAACTGAATTAGCTGAATCAAAACAAATAATTAAAGATGTTAATTAATATGTGAAACTTAAAATAAATAAAGAAATGCTTTTGTAATTTGGTTGTTTAATTATCACTTACTGCAGTGATGTCACATGGTCCTTTCGAGGAACCTCCATTAGGACCTTGAAATCACATTTAGGATGGCATTATTAATTGAATTCTAAGAGGAGTTCATGATTATTCATCAAAGAATCAGATAGTTGATGAAAATATTACGAAAACAGAGAGCAAGAGTAGATAAAGTAAAATTACCCTGTGAGATTTGCAAGGGAGATCCCACCACTTGTCTCCATTGCCTTCAATAGTTCATTTTCCAGTGAGAGTCATACCATCTATTCTATAAAAGACTATCCATTGTTTTTGGCTATTTGCTTCTGGCCATGAATATGGTCCATCTGGTGGCATTAGGCACCCATCAATCTGCTCACAAACAGAAATAGTTTCAGCTTTTAAGTGTTGGAAGAGGCGACCTGGAGAAGAAGAAAGAGGAGGAAAAGAAAGGAGAGGGGTTCAGGCAAAACGATGCGTTTTGAGTTGAGGTTTGGGGTTGGATTAGTTTAATCTATGTGTCAGTCCGTGGGACCTATATTTGTATTGTTTATTGATTTTTTAGATATTAAATTTAAATTAAGGTACAATTATTATAAAACTTTCAAAATCGATGTTCCATCGGTTAAGGTTAAAATGGGGTGCAATTGATATAATCAGCAAAGTTCAAGGCATTTTAAATGAATTACTCCCTATTAACACTACCATCTCTAAATGGAATGAGAGGATAATGAAAGGCAGAATGTACAATAATTAATAAAATTCATCCTAATGGATTAAATCATTTAGTTTGATTTTTTTTTTTTAAGAAAACAATTGATTTTAGTTTTAGTAAAAAAATTGAATTTTTTTTCTATTGAAGTATTAAAAATTAAAAAATATATATAAATTAAAAATAAATCGATTCAATTCATTTGATTCCATAGGTAATTTGATTCGATTCTATTATTTTCTATATAAAAATTCAATTTATTCCATTACAATGATTCAATTTGATTCCAACCAAACCAACCTAATGAAAAGAATTGGATTTTGCCATATGCTTAGCTGAAAGCGTAATGTGCATATGTTTGCTGAAGGAAGAGAATTTGCAGATACACAATCAATGTTGTTGAGAAGAATTGAATGGTTCTTCTCTCTTTAGCCAACACAATATTATGTAAAGAAGGTAAAAAAGCAAATTGATAGACATAACAATTACTAGAAGCAAAAGTAATGATGGGAAAGAACATTTCTTATGGGTCCCACTCCCTCCGTAACTCATGCCTTAATGAAACAACATAACACCAACGCACTCTCTCTCTGTCTTCTTTCATTATTATAGCTGCTTCTTCTTCTTCAATTCATCTACCCACCAATTCTTGTCTAGTAAGAGCTCCATTTGAACTTCTTCAATGGCTAAACCATTTCTCTTCTTTTTCTTTACCATTTTTCTCTGCTTCTTCAATTGCAAGTCATCTCAGTTTGGCTTAGAGGATGGGCTGTCCTGGCTCAATGAGGAGGATAGTGAAGTTAACATGGTCCAAACAAGGCATGACTCATCAAGTAGTAGTTGTGATTTTACTTCAGGAAAATGGGTTTATGATCAGTCGTATCCTCTTTATGATTCAAGTTGCCCTTATCTAAGTACTGCTGTCACTTGTAAGAGAAATGGAAGGCCTGATTCTGACTATGAGAAATGGAGGTGGAAGCCCCATGGCTGCTCTATTCCAAGGTCCTTGATTAGTTGATTAATGTTTTTATTTATTTCTGGTTAATTATTATTCGATAATCGAACGTCTGTCTCATGACATTTCTTTTTGATGTATAGGTTTGATGCACTGAATTTTCTTGGAAAAATGAGAAGGAAAAGAATAATGCTGGTAGGTGATTCTATTATGAGGAACCAGTGGGAATCCCTTGTCTGCTTAGTGCAAGGAGTAATTCCAACCGGGCATAAAATGGTCAGCTATAATGGTCCTTCCATGGCCTTCCATGCTTTGGTAAGATGAATTTCTATGCATCAGGGTTGGCATATTACTTAAATTTGTTGTAATAACTTGAGCTTTATCTGGTTTAAACAGGACTTTGAGACCACAATTGAGTTTACATGGGCTCCATTGCTAGTGGAATTGAAGAAAGGAGCCGGAAACAAGAGAATTTTGCATTTGGATATGATTGAAGAGAATGCAAGATATTGGAGAAATGTTGACATTCTTGTGTTTGATTCAGCTCACTGGTGGACTCACTCTGATCAATGGAGTTCGTAAGAAATGGATTTAACCCTTTACTGTTTTTTGCCTTCTAAATGTATCACTTTCTTCAACTAGTATGATACCTTAATCTTAATTGAACCACCATATACACAACTAAAATTTCAGGTGGGACTACTACATGGAAGGCCAGAGACTCATTAAAAATATGAACCCAATGATTGCTTATCAGAAGGGACTCACTACATGGGCAAAATGGATTGATCTAAATCTCGATCCTCGAAAAACCAGAGTCATTTTTCGAAGCATGTCTCCTAGGCATAACAGGTAGATGCTGCATATCTTATATATGTATGCACATGATAAATGTATATATAATGTCATTATAATCACCAAATTTTCCTTGCAGGGAAAATGGCTGGAAGTGCTATAACCAAAGGAAACCTTTAGCATTCTTTAGTCACCAACATGTCCCCGAACAAATGGTTGTACTAAAAGAAGTACTGAGAAAAATGAGTTTCCCCGTATATTTACAAGATATCACAACGATATCGGCTTTACGAAGAGATGGGCATCCTTCTGTGTATAAAAGGGCAATAAGCCAAGAAGAAAGGCAGCACCCAAAAGCCTTTTCTTCTGATTGCAGCCATTGGTGCCTCCCTGGAGTGCCTGATATCTGGAATGAGATGTTAAGTGCTATTCTGTAGCTGGAAAAATAGGTAACTTGAATGGGTAGAATGACTCTTCTACTAAAATTTAATTAGGCTTTGTTTGCCATCTTAATTTAGTGTCTGTGATGACTAGTAATGATTTGTGTTTTTGGTGTTGTATTATAATGAGAAATGGATGATTGTGTCTTGGCTGAAATAATCACTATGTTTCTTGCTTGCTCTTTTGTTCTTTTGTCATTAGCTTTGGATATGACTATGTTGGTCAATCCCTTATTTTTTGGTATGGATTGCCTTTGTCTTTGATCCAACTTTTGAGATAAAATTTTTAGGGTTTATTTGAATATTTTAAGCTATTTTCACAAAAAAAAAAAAAAAAAAAAAGACTATGTTTGGTCAATACTTATTTTTTGGTATGGATTGCCTTTGTCTTGTCCAACTTTTTAGAGTAAAATTTTTAGGGTTTATTTGAATATTTTAAGCTATTTTCAAAACAAAAAAAAAAAAAAAAAAAGTTACATAATAGCTAAACAACACTTCTAGGTTTTAAGTAGGATTTAAATAGAAGGGGAGGTAAATTTTTAATACAGCAAACCAAAGGAGAGGCAAATTGAAGATCTTATTGCAAAACATTTTTTTTTTTTTTTTTTTTTTTTTTTTTTTTTTTTTTGGGAAAAAGCAAGGTTTGAACTCACCATAATGTAAAAGCCGCCCCACCCCACCCAACACACCCCCCCCCCCGGGGGGCCGGGTTCTAATTAGCTTGTTCTGTTGCCTAACCTTTTTTTTTTTTTTAAAAAAAAAAAAAATCCTAAAATGATAATTTTTTGAAAAAACAGTTTTTAACCTTAGTTTTTTTTTTTTTTTTAAAAAAAAAAAAAATCTAAAATGATAATTTTTGAAAAAACAGTTTTAACCTTAGGCTATATTTGGCAAAATTAACTATTTTGGTGCCTGATAACTGTTGGAGGAGTTTTTCAAAACAATAAAATGTTAACATTTTATAAAATATTACTTTAATCTTTAAAAATTAGTTCAAATGATATGTTAATGGACACTATTAAAAATAGCATTTAATATTTTGACGAATTAAAACACTAAAGTTACTTAAAAAGTTATTGTTGAATACAAACTTAATAATAAACAGTGTGTAAACTACCCTACCATATCAGTTGAACGTGAACAAAAATTTAAAAAAAAAAATAGAAAAAGAATTATATTAAAGCAGCTTAAGGGAAGGGGTTGAGTTAACAGTTCAAATTAACCATTTATGGCAGAGTAAGATGATGAGATTGTGAAGAAGTGAATATATTAGTTAAATTATTAATTAAAATAAAAAGGGTAAAGGGTAAAAAATATAAAGGTAAATTTGAATGAGAGTTCCATAGAATCCTATACATCTAAATTGAGAAGGAAAAAAGTTAATAAAGAAAAAGAATCCAAGGAAAAAGAAAAGAACAGTAAATTCTTATTGGGGTCAAATGCTTCTTTCTTAACTTTTAGTTAATGTGTTACTGTCTGTTCTAATGACTAATTCCATAATAAAGAGACATAGAGTTAACCAATCATTCACTTTTGCTTTACCAATCCAAACAGAATGCTTATCCTATGTGCATATGCTGCCTAATTATGAGTGTTGTTAACCAACAGAAAATCCTATTTTATGCTTTGGCCCCAACTCAAGGACACACCAATTATTTAGAGTATAAAGGAAGTAAAAATAACATCAGTAATTAAAAAAATTAAAGTTTATGATGATTTTGGGAATTATAGAGACAGATTTATGCAAATCACCAATGGAAAAAATCAGCTTTTCACCAACTAAAATTGCCTTGCAGCCCTATTTGCCAATTGCCAGACTAAAAGATACCTCTCTGGAAGATTGAAAGATGTTGATTGTGTTCGCAGTAACTTTTTATGTAGTTTTTAGCGTTTTGACCAATCAAAATATTAAATGTTATTTTTACCTTGTTAACATAACATTTAAACTAGCTTTTTAGAGGTTAATAAAAGGTTAATCCATACAACGTTTAACTTTTACGGTTTTATGAAAAGCTACTAAAACAGCTAAACGCTACTAAAATAGCTAAAAGTTACTAAAATTGCTAACCGCTACTAAAACTGCTAACTGCTACTAAAACAGCTAATTTTACCGAGCTAACAGTTAAACAGAAACACAAATTCATTTCTATTTTTGTTCTTTTTCCCTAGAAAGCAATGCATAACATGGGCTGATCAAAACGCTTCCTATAAATGCTTGCAAGGTTTTTTACTAAACCAGAAACCAAACTACTGAAATTTCATTCTGTTAATGCATTCTAAAAAAATGAACTTGATTTATAAATATTTGCAATTAAATATACAATGCAAGGTTTAAATATCAACTCACATGGTATATATCCATAAATTGACAGATACCCTTTATTCATTTTAGCTCAACTACTCATGTGGAGCAAATTTTTTTCTCAACTTGGCAATCTCTTTACCTTTCAATCCAAAAGCCCTCTCCAAAAGCTCATCTTTAATACCTGATCCAAACACAGCATTTGGGATTCTTTGCAGACCAGGATTTTCACTGTTAAAACTTCCCAGAATAGTTGCAGGTTTATCTCCCACATTCATCTGGAAATGCACTAGACCTCGCGGAAAAACCATTACTTCGCCTTTCTCAATCACCTTAGCAAAAATTCTGTTCTGTGTATCAATGAACCCTGAATATAATTTCCCTTCTAAAACAACTGCAACTTCAGTTGCTCTTGGATGGAAATGAGGCACATTGACACCACCAACTTCGAAATCAGCACGAACAAGTGACAGGCCTAATGTGTTTAATCCTGGAAAGACATTCACATTCACTGGAATAGAAGATAGTCCTGTTTCATCAAATTCTTTAGGCAATTGTATCCCAGAAAATATGAAATCTTCTACTGTTGCAGCTGATGAGTTCTTGCAAGAAACATGAGCTGCTGAATCTGATTTAAGTATGCAGAAGTCGCGGACAGGATCCGGGTCAGACCCCAAGGCGAAATGAAGATGGAGAAGAAAGGTAAATACAAGAATCAATCTTGTCAAGCTCATTGTGACTCTTACCTTACAGGAATAAAGTATTTGCAGAAGGAACTACTAATATAAGATATAGAACATTTAGCACAATGTAGTTTGCTTGATAAAAAAAGGGAAAGAGGATTAGTTGGGTGCAAATGGTGGCTTTGCTGTTGGCAGTTCTTTAAGGTTAAAAGCAAAGAATGAGTTGTGATAATGGATTTGATTATTGAGCAAAGAGTATGTCTAAAGATATAATATTGTAAAGACTTCAACTAAACTCAATAGATTCCAACTAATACACTAGGCTAAAAGCAACTGGTCCACATTGTATAGTAATTTTTACTCCCTCTGTCCCAAAATATAAATTATTTTTGAGCGCTTATCTTTTTCCAAATATAAGTCGTTTTGAATAATTTAAGAAGTAATAAATTATATTTTTCCAACGTTAACCTTATTTGAATAAGATATAATAATTATTCTCAGTTTTCGGATAAAGGGTAATTTGGTCAAGTTATTCCAAATTTTGTTATAATTTAAGAGAATTAATATTACTTTTTTAATATTTGTGTAAAAACCTTAAACTACTTGCATTTTGAGACAAAGGAGTAATATACAAGACATCGTTCAACCATATTAAATTCCAAACTAGTAAGGGTTGGTCATATAGATTTTTTTTTTCTTTCCTCCATTCCACCTGTTTTAGGACCACCTTTTTGGAAGATAAATTATTCTACTGTTGTATCTATTTGAGGTATTAGATGATTCTCAGTTATTCATCTCAGATTTGGGATTGGTTATGTATGATTTAGATAGATCTAAGATCAAGGGTTTTGGACGAATGATTGAGAGCTAGAGTTTAGTGTTTAAAATCCTAAACTGTTAGTTTGAGGTATAGGTAAACAAAGTGTTTTCCGAACAGCATTTCAAAATTCTAGAGGTCAAAGATTTAAAATTATAGCAAAAGAACTGAAATTTTTTGGCTCTATACTCTTGACTGTCAATGTTGATGACAGAGAACAATTCAGAAAATTAAAATTAATTCAATTTGATTTAAATCAAAACCACAGAATAGTTACCTCTAATTGATAAAACTTAAAGTTTTAGTTAAAGAAAGACGTGGTGGGGAGAAAGACAGCATTAGGTGCACATGCCTTAAAAATTAAAGAAGGTGCCTTCATCATGTAAAAATATTCAATTGTTCGACAGAGCACAAAGCATTATTGCCATAGTCAAATAGATGATCGCTTTTATAAAGGAGTATTGTGATGTTTCTGTGTAATTTGTAATATATTATCTTTTGCTTTATCCCTCTATCCAAGATATTACGACTTAGACAGAATCAAACAATTAATATTAGCCTATTAACCAAAAAGGACTCTGTTAAAACCCAAGATGTTTTTCGCTGTTGCTGATGAAAAATCAATATTACATCAGATCAGATATTTGTAAACTAGTTCCTCTAAGAAAAGTGATGTTAGCTCAGCTGTAGGTTTCTGCCATTATAAGCAGCACGAGTGATGTCCAACCAGTAAACAAGCGTGCGCCTTTTCCTTTACCCTTAGTCTGATCATATTGTTCCCACAAAAACCCAGTTTTGTGATAGTTCTGAACCACATTTCTGTAGCAAAACGGCAAAAACAATTTTATTGGTGCAACTATATGCTTAAAAAAAGGTAAAAATTGTGAACCTTTACCTAATCAAATTGCTCCTTAGGTCCTCATAGATTATCTTGGCCCTCTCTCTGTATGGTCCATCTTCTGCAAGAGTTGAATGAAATTTAAACATCTCTTCTATGGGTGTATGGGTAGGGGAAGGAGACAGGGACTTGTTACCTTTGGAGTAGTGGTAGAGTGCAGAAAGAATCATGTAATTCATGTTCATCCAAATAGGACCTCTCCAATAAGGTGGGTCATGCTCTGTGTTGCGTTTCATGTACAGGGAACTGTGCAATACAAGATAACATTTCATACATTTTTGAGTAGTATAATCCCTCAAACAAGTATCAACAACTAAAATAAAAGACATCTTCATATAACTAGGCTACGGAAATCATCACCTGGTTTTGGCAAGAGAACGGAGTCCATAGTTAGTCCACAAAACACTCCTGTTTGAGATGAAGTCAAGCTGTTTTTCTAGAATCCATGAGTCCTACATTATGAAGTTTTAAATCGGAATCAAGGATAAGCTCACTGAAAACTCATAAGTGACATTATGACACGTCCATTGTACAAAGATAGAAAGAAAGAGTGCCCAAGAACACATGGAGCAATATTTTCATGATAGATGTTCAATGCAACTCACAGATGGAATGATCCTCCTCATGAATGGAAAAAGGCTCACATAACCAACATGAGGAACCAGTCTCAACTCTGGCTTTTCTAATACTTCCCGAACAACTTGCTTTACATGACTATTCTCCTCGATTGCTTCTTTTAATTGAACCTAGGACATTCATCAATCAGTCAAAATACTACATAAGAAAAAAAGAAAAAGAAAAAACTATGCTCAAATTTATAGAGGAGATACTCAACAGGATAGGAACAAAGAACCCAATTGAACAACAATGATCTATCCAGACCTATTTATTATAATATGACATGCTTTTAGTCCTATAATTTTGCACTCTTAATAAGAGTAAGAGTAGCAGTAACAGTAGGCTTAGCAAATTCCAGTACTGTATAACACAGATAGGACATCTGGACAGACCATAAAAGGAATAAAACCAACAATGAAGAGGGACATAAGCACATCAACGAACATAGAAATTACAACAACTAAACAGTCAGAATAGCATAGGCACATCTTCCCTGTGTATCTGAGAAGAAATAATGAGAAACAAGAAAGAACCTTTTCAGTATGATTTCCAAAATCAAAATATGCTCCATATTCAGGATCAAGGTGCATCTGATAAAACATGACAAGTCAATCAGACACCCAAAGAGGGAAAAGAAAAACAGAAATAGGGCCAACTGCACGCTGCAGTTTTATACAATTAAACATGACATCAAAAGTATTTTATACTGACAATCTGGTATAGTTAAAAAGTAAGGGAATTTAAGCTATTCTTATAAAGCATTGAAACCATCGCAAACCTGATTCAGCAGTTCAAAATCTGAAAGTAGATTGGCTATTGAACCATAGTCCTGCATTGAGCCAAACTCTTTTAGACCTATGAAGCATTAAATTTATTTCCCTAGTATTCCTGTATCCAGATACTCGACCTTTTTACTATACCTTTCCAGACTCATATTTTTTCTGTAACAGCTGTGATATGGAATGCATGCAATTTGCAGCAAGAAGCATCCAGCATCTAAGATCCAAGTGACGTTCTTCTTCGCTTGGATGTGATGCACGGGGATAATCATCCAGCCCCGAGGACAGTGTCTGTACACGCAGATATAATGAGCACAGCTTGGCAAATCTTTTGATTGGAAAAAAGATTAATAATCATTGTAAAGTCAATTACATTTAAACATACTGTTGCAGGACTCTTTGCCTAAAATTACATACTATATGATCTGTACTCTTAAATAACTCAACTCCAGAGGAAAGAGAGAACTACGAAATGCTCTAAAATAGGACCTTCGGGTTTAGTTCACGAATTGTTGAATTATCCCTCCCATGCCAAAAATAGCTTCCAATCTCCTTTCCTAGATCACAAAAGTCAACCAAAAAAAAAAGTCAACATGCTAACAATTAAATTAAGCAAATGTCTTGTACTAGTTGTCCAAACATCTGCCAGACATGTTTTGGAAAGATGAATGTCCACTTCCCTACCAAAGGAAAATTCAAGAATACTTTAAAGCCTGAAGTTCAATGACCTTGGTTGCATATGTAAGTCAATTGTTATCATTCAAGCAACAGATGTATAGTTGTTTAACACAGTTTGTAAAGTTTCAAATGACCTCAAGTCTAATACCTATTTTCGGAGCTTTGACAACATGTCACACACTTCAAATAGGGCAAAGCAAAATTGAAATATCATAATAAAACCAAGGTTGTTCATTTCAAGAACAACATCAATCCAATACCTCGTAAACTTCACCCACTCCCAGCCCCCCCATCTCAAAAAAAAAAATAAAAAAAAATCCGAATTGGAATTGGAAGGGTGGAGTACCTGACTGGGTGGTATTGAACCACTGGAACCAAGCTTCAAGACGAACATAAGCCCGCTCTAGGAAAGAAGTGATCTCATTGTTTTCAGCAGAGGTAAACTTATTGTTCTTTATGCCATAAAGTAGATCTGGAAGAAGCATAATTTTCATGTTACACTTCTGATTATGATTACATCACTTCATTGCAAGTTTTAATATGCATAATTCAAAAAGAAATATATTATCTAAAACCAGATCAATGTGTGATCATCAGGAAGCATTGTTTTCATGTTACACTTCTGATTATTGTTACATGATTTTTGTTGCAAGGTTTAATATGTATATATCTAAAACCAGATCAATGGTGATCATCAAGGAGTATGCAACGTTACACAACTCGTTTGAACCACCAGACGATTGGCACAGGTAAGACGAGAAATAATTATTCAGTTCCACATTTTTGTACTTCCAAATATGATAAGTTCCAATGTACTTTTGTAAAACTTATTCTGCTTTTAGAAGGGTATATCACATACATGCCTAACGAAGCTGCAAACCACCATAAAACCCAAATGCAGGTTGACTTAATTCAGTCTACTTAAGTCTAGCAATGTAGGATCAATGACTTCGTAGATTTCTCCACTGAAACCTCCACTGAAACATTAAAACAGAAGAAATTTGCATCAGCTCATTTACTTGTTTCAGAAGCTAGCACCATCACCTTATTACGGCACTCTTCACTGACAAATTTAGAAAGAACTTTGCTTGATCAATCCAATATCGAATATGGACATAAGCTAAAGGACAGCAAGTTTTTTTTTCCCCTTTTTTGGTTGAGGTAAGGATAAAAGATATTTCCTCATTCCTCTACAAGATAAAAATAGTAGCAAAAGAGATGAATCAAATGCTATAATACACTTTAATAATTACGTTTAATGCTTGCTGATGCTTACAATCATAAAATTGAAAACCCAGTATATAAAATTTAATTAAAAAAAAACCTTACCACTTATAACCAGAAATAAGGTCGGTGGATTTCCATTAGTTGGATACTGAAGAACAAATTCCTCGGGAACCTTACTGCAATTACACCAGAAAAGACCTTGCATGATTACTCAAGCAATAAAATGAATTCAAAACTCTTTTTATTTTTTATTTTATTTTTAAGGTTCAGATTTACTTCCAAATAAATTGGGCACGAAATTTACTGCACGTATTTGTTAACTATACTTGACTGATATTACCTCAGAGCTTCAGACCCAAGTATTTGCTCCCGTGGAATCCACCCATCCACATTCATTAAATCTAACCAGTGGCCAACAATATCCAAGGTTACTTTAACGTCCCAACGCCTGCTCATTTCCAAAAATTTTGAAACCATACATTTAATTGTAGTTAAAAAAAGAAGTAACTCAAAATTTCCATTCAGAGGAGGATTAAAAGAAGGAAACTAACCAAATCAGTAACTGATGAAAACCTTCATCCCATAGAAATCCCCTTGGAAAGAATGGGCGACTTGGAACAGCTGTGTAAAGCTCAGCTGGCCAATATGCAATAAAATTATTATGACCTTCGTGCTGCAGAAAAAAATGCCCACTGTATGACTTTGTCAGATGTTCAAAACGATTACAGGTAGTACCAAATGCAAAGGCAGCAATTTTTCCAGCTGAACTTTGGAAGAAGAGAATGGCATATTTGAACGTGAAAATTTCAAGCACAAGGCCTTTATTTTATTCTTTCATTTATGAAGGTCAGAATCCAGTGGTTCTATCTCTATAGAAGGGAAGCACAGAGAAAGACAAGATAAAAATTCTTATCTTTTTGCTGGTGTACTCCTCTCCCCACCCCACCCACCTCCCTCCCCCCCACCTCCCTCCCCCCCCCCCCCCCCCCCCCCCCCTCCCCCCCGCCTTCTCCCCTTTCCCTTCTCTTAGCTTATGATGGCTTCTTTCCTCTTCACTTTCATTTTTCCCTATCTTCTTCATACAACAACGACCAATGATCTCCCTCTCTACCCCTAGTAGTACTAAGTTCAATCTAGCCATATTCTGTTGACCTAATAAATCATTCTAGATTGTGTTTTACAGAAGAAAATAATTCAAGAATGAAAGAAAAGCTAAGTAAATGAACTAAGAATCAGTACTTAAGATTATTGTAAACCGTTTACCAGTAGCCCAGTGGTTGAGCGACTTCTTTGAAGTGAAGATTAAGAATTCATAAAACGTCCCCCTCCCAACCAATCAACCCAAAAAAAAAAAAAAAAAAAAAAAAAACAATCAAAAAAAAAAAAAAAAAGAAGCTCTTTATATGAAAGAAAAAGAAGCAGTTAATATGTTCATATACCAATCATATGCCCATTTAATAGATTACATATTGCATTAAAAATAAACTCTGAAATCAAAACATGTAACTTACATTAGAATTTTTTGGGTAGGAAATTTTTGATTGACCATAAAAGTAGCCAATGCCTCCCAACATATTGGCGACAGCAGCCTTACCGACAATTACAGATTCAGATTCAAGCTGAACAAATATTCAGACAATGTCAGTATTCTATATTGTTTAGCTAAAATATTAAGGAATTGAATTTATCTTTTGGAGCAAAGAATAGAATTTTGGACTATGCCAGTCATGTATGCAATATTCCACATTAGTTAGTCCTTTAAATTTTCCCTATGGAAGTCAGAGCACGAGATTGTCCATATTACCTACTTCTATATGGTTGTAAAGATGTCTAAAGGACGGGCAACAGTTGCAAAAAGTTATAACGGTCAGCCAGAGGACAATGTATTAGGAAGTGACGCAGGGGAAAGATGTAAGGCTGTCAGTTTTCAACAAGTAAGCTAGAATAAGGTTTACTGTCAGTTTTCAACAAGTAAGCTAGAATAAGGTTTATCATAGGTGGAACAGTAATCAGTAATTAGGTTTATAACCGTTGAATTAAAATTATGAGAAAAAATAAGATGAATTACAATACTACTAGTGCTGTCTATTTATAGTGATAAATCCTAACTAGACTAGCAATCCTAATTAAAAAAAGAATTAAAACTCTACTCCTATTCAATGATAAACTAGTAAATCCTAATCAAATAAGGAAACGGAAAACTAATGCAAATCTTAAATAAAACAGTAAATTAAATAAAATCCTAGTTGTGTTAGGAATCCAATTAGGACTAGGATTGCTCCTGCATCAGGAAGACAAATGCATGATTTCAAGGTCCCATTTCCAGCATCATAAACTGTTTTTTTTTTTTTTTTTTTTGGGGGGGGGGGAGGCATGCTTGGAAAAAAGCACCATTAAATGGGGGGGGGGGGGGGGAGGATGTGGAAAAAGCACCATTAAAGGAGAAAACAGGGACTCAGATGGCTTTGACCTTGATACAGTGCATGATGATTGCTTATATTTAATTGACATACAAAACAAGAATAGATTATTTAATTACAACCTTTGAGAATCAACTTTACCACTACATTTGTTATTTCAAGGGACATTGAAAATTGAAATGATATGAAAGGACGACTATATCTGCTATCTTTCTAAATCAGTGTGGCTAAGAGTTTCTGAATATGCGGACTATAATGCTATGCAGTTCCTGAATCTCAAGATTAATACCTTGCCAGATACATCAAAGCACCTTCTGAACTTTGCATCAAATTCTGATTGCTTCTCCTGTAGTTGACTTGTCATTGAGTTACCTGAAATTATCGACCAAAGTAAGAATCTTCTGGGAGAAACAGAGATTTCAACACTTAGAAGCCTACAAATAGAGTTTCACTTGAAGTCAAGAAAAAGATAAAAATTATAAAGGAAATGGTTCACATAAATAAATAATCTAATTAATAATAAAGAATATTACAATTGAATTTGACATAAACCTGGAGCTTCCAAAATGTGGAAACCGCAAAACAATAACATATGGTTTTAAATCTGAAATAATGGAAAACAAAAAAAAAAAAATCTATACTTTTCCACTTTGTAGGCAGAAGAGGTCGCATAACATAATCCATAGAAAATTAAATTTAAGAATATTTTATTGAGATGAAATAGATGTGGAAAACCTGTTAGGCTGTCTACACGTTCCTTTATTCTTGAATTTCTTACTCCACTTCCAGATACAAAAGCAACATCTGCTTTGAATGGAATGCTTGCAGAAATCTGCACAACATTACAAACTTCAAGATGTCGCAGAAGAAAGATGAATATCATAACGTTTACTTAAGGAAAAAAAATATGTGTATTATAGAACAGATAGCATCCCACTCGCCTGAAAAACTAAGATATTTGGAGAACCATTAGATGAGTCAGACAGCTGCAGCAGTCTAAACTTCCTTAACTGGCAAAATGCATATGTGCAAACAGAAAAATCAAGAAATTAACCATTCTCATAAGTTAGAAGATGCATACTTCCCCTATTTATATGATAATGGAGCAAAAAATTGACATAAAGATAAAAACCAACATACTTGCACCCCGAGATTTTGCAGGACAAGATCAGACAAATTGTGAATATGAGGTGTCTTGAATCCAGAATAGTGGATCTCCAAATCATCCTAAAAAACAAGTTGGCTACAGTTCAATATCAAAGAGGAAATATTTTACAAGACTCATGGTAAAGTGAGATGAAATATGATAAGATTTAAACGACACGAGATTCCTAAATTGTAGTTGGTGAATACACACACACAACTAATACACAAAGCAGAGAAACTTCACATGTCCATCCACTGTTTCAAAGAATAAGAACTATAAGCAGAACAATCACATGGAGGAACATTCATATCCCTCATATGAGTTCACTGTTGACGCAGGGGGAAGATGTAGGGCTGTCAGTTTTTAACAAGTAAGCTAGAATAGGGTTGATTGTAGGTGGAACAGTAAATAATTAGGTTTATAACCTTTGAATTGTAGGCTGTCAGTTTCTTTTAACCAAGTAAGCTAGAATAGGGTTGATTTGTAGCCCTTGGACAAAAGTAAATAATTAGGTTTATAACCTTTTTGAATTAAAATTCATGAGGAAAAATAAGATGATTTACAATGCTACTAGTGCTGTCTTATTTATAGTTGATAAATCCTAAACTAGATTTTTAGGGATTCCTAATTAAAAGAAAGAATTAAAACTCTATTTCCTATTCAATTGATTATAAATAGGTAAATCCTAAATCAATAAGGAAACGGAAAACGTAATGGCAAATTGAAATAAAACAGCAAATTTAAAATGAAATTCCTTAGTTGTGCTAGTGAATCCCAATTAGGACTTAGGATTGCTCCTGGGCATCATTCTCCCCGGGTTTGAAAAAGACTCGGCTCCGACGAGTAAGCCTTGCTATATTCCGCATATATGGCTGGATCAACTTGCTTTAGCTCTTCTTCAGAAATCCAAGTACTTTCACTTGCTGGTTTTCCAAACCACTTAACTAAAAATCGTCTATATTGGTTGCCACACCTAGAACGAGCTTCCTTGACTTCCAACACTTCCTCAATAACATCAGCCTTTGCAATTGGCAGCTCTTGTACTTGTGCTTCAATGGAGGATGGCACTCCATCAAATTCATGAAAAGGATACAATTCTGAAACATTAAAAATTGGGCTGATTTGTAAATCAGATGGAAGATCAATTACATAGGCATTGGAACTGATCTTCTTCAACACCTTACAAGGTCCAACCTTACAAGGTCCAACCTTCTAGATTTCAGCTTATATAAGTTTCCTTTAGGGGAAACGTTCTCTAGTCTTAAGGTGGACGAGAACCTGCATCACCTTCTTCAAATTCTTGTACGCGCCGATGCTGGTTGGCTGGTATAGGCACTATTGATGGCATTGCCTGCTCTTTTTAAGGCAGCTGTTCACTTCTGGTATTGAATTTTTCCTGATGTGATCAGCAAACAATTCCCCTTCAGGCACTTACTCTGAGCCTTCTTGGAGCACTTACTCTAGCCTCTTGGGGCAAGGGCACCAAATCGAGTACATTCTGAGGTTTAAGTCCATAAGCAGCCTCAAAAGGAGTCTTCTTAATACTTCGATTGGCTGAGTTGTTATATGCGAATTCAGCTTGGGGAACAACTAGATCCCATGTCTTTGTATTGCTCCCATCGAGACATCTTAATAGATTTCCCAAACTACGATTGACAACTTCCGTCTGACCGTCTGTTTGCAGATGGCAAGTATTGGAATATTTCAATTCTGTTCCAAATTTTCTCCATAAAGTCCTCCAAAAGTGCCCCATAAACTTTACATCTCTATCGGAAACAATAGAAGTTGGAACACCATGTAGTCTCACGATCTCTCGAAAAAATAACTCAACAATATGAATTGCATTAGAAGTCTTTAAACATGGGATAAAATGAGCCATTTTAGAGAAACGATCCACTACAACAAATATAGAATCAAATCCCTTTGCTGTATTTGGAAGTCCCAAAACAAAATCCATACTCAAGTGAACCCAAGGTGCATCTGACTCGGGTAAAGGAGTATATAATCCTGTATTTTGCGTGCTTCCCTTTCCAAGTAAACAGGCTGGACATCGTTCCACCAATTTTCTCACATCTTTATCTTTGGCCAATAATAACAGTCAGAAACAATCGCAAAAGTCTTGTCTCTACCAAAGTGTCCTCCCAAACCATTTCCATAAAGTTCTCTAATGATTTGTTCCCTTAAAGAAGTTCTCTAATGATTTGCTTCCCTTAAAAGATCCTTCAGCGAATGCATAGCTTATTCCATTTATAAATAACCATTTGCAATCGGTTTATGGCAGACTTTTCAGCTTGAGAAGAATGCAGTTAAATTAGCCTTTATTCTTTGCCCAACATGAATCTGAATTCTACTGGTTTTTCAGTTCTTCCAAACCAGTTTTTTTTTTTTTTTTATAAAAAAAAAAAATTTTGAGTGCCTCAAAATTTGACAAAATTAGGGATCTTCTTACTCAATGCATCAAGCCACAATATTAGATTTGCCCGGATTATACTTTAGTGAGAAATTAAATTCATCAATGGAAAGAACTCACTTAGCATGTCGATTGAGTTGAGTTTTTCTGATGATTTTAGATACCTTCAAGGCCTGATTTGATCAGGAAAAAACCACCAAACGTCACGATAAGTATAGTAATGTTTGCCAATGCGAATAGCTCTTACCAAGGGCGATAGAAACTCTAGATTCATTAAGTTGAGTAAACGCTTCTTAGCTTCAGACAACTTTTCCACTAAACTCAAGAGGTCTGCCCTCTTGGGCTTAAGAACAGGCTCCAATTCCCTTCATGTGAAACCATTTTCCACATTCGACAATAAAATAATTTCTCAAAATCTGGAAGTGCCAAGAAACAGGTGGCTCTAGTCATCAAAAACTGATTCTTTCAAATGCCTTTTTGTGCAAAATTTGTTCCACTCAAACTTTTCTTCTTTTCATAGATTCAATTATTAGGGACTCATAATTGAAGCTGAAAATTTTGGAATAAATCTCCTATAGGAAAGAGGCCAAACCATGAAAGGCTGTCTAACTTTATTTTGATGGAATTGTGGTGCTCGGCCATTCGGGTAATTTGCACGAACCTTTTCTGGATCTGGTTTTAATCCTGTCAAGCGGACACAATGTATTCCTAGGAATACCACTTCCTGTTGCAGGGAAACTGCATTTTTTTAAGGTTTATGTTGCAGCTGGGCTCTTGGACGAAGTACTTTCTAACACTTGTCGCAAGTGTTTTTAATATCTTCCTCGGTGCGGCTTAAATCAAAATGTCATCGAAATATACCACAACGAAAGAAATTCAAGAAAGGTTGAGTACATCTGTCTATGACTCTTCATGAATGTGCTTTGGTGCATTTAGAAAGGCCCAAAGGGCATTACTAACACATTCAATAACCCATCTGGGTGTCTTAAACAAGCTGTTTTCCATTCATCACCATGCCTTCATCTCTATTTGGTGATATCCACTTTTCAAGTCAATTTTTGGGAGAACACTTTAGAAACCCCTAGTTGATCAAGCATATCCTCCAATCTGGTATTGGAAAGCGATATTTGATTGTAATCTTTGTTTATAGCACGAACTATCTAACACACATTCTCCAAGAGCCGTCTTTCTTTGGTGTTTAATAAGGCTGGGCAGGCACATGACTTTTTGCTTTTTCACGCACCAGACCTTTTTCCAATAATTCCTTAAACATGTCTTTCTATTCAAGGGCCCGCTGTTAAGGAGGCATTCGGATATTGCCAAGGCCAGATTTTGGTAAAGCTGTCCTGGTACCAAATCAATAGGGCATGTTGATGCTTCTTAATGGTGGCAAGCTTTTCGTTACATCTTCATTAAATCAGCTCCTTGAATGTCCTGCAATAATCGTTGAATTTCAAAGGAATATTCAATTGATTTTTTTTCCAACCTTGGTCAGCTCCTGATTAGTTTGCTCACTAGGCATATGTGACTCCCACCTCACTATGCGGCAGCTGCAAAATTCTTTTAACACTTACAAGCCATTAATTTACTATTTTGGCAGGCTCCTTTTTATTTGTGTTGCCTTGTTTCTTCTTCCTTGAGAGGATGCAAAGTGTACTTCTTGTTGTCCTTGTAGAACGAGCAAGTATTAGACCTTGTCTTGTGGTCCATATCATGATCATACAACCAAGGTCGTCCCACTAGAATATGCCCAACATCCATTGGTACTACATCACATAGTGCTTCATCTGCCAAGTCATCTCCCATTGTGAATTGCACTAAGCATTGAGATGTTACTAGTATCTCATGTCCTTTCTTCAACCAACCTACTTTGTATGGATGAGGATGTTTTGTTGTAGGAAGCTTTCATTTTTCTACGGCCTCCTTTGATATTATATTTTCCATACTTCCTCCATCAATGACTAAATTACACACTTTGCCTTCACAAATAACACGTGTACAAATATAACCACGTGTACGGAAAATGCTACGCTCCTCCAATCTTTCTTTTCCTTCCTTTGTTCATGGCTTCGTCAATGACTGTTCGAAACAACTAAAGACTCACCTTGAGCTGGGTGAACATAACATCAATTTCTTCTACTTCCTCATCATATTCATCAAAAATAGGGCCTTGGTCTTCATCATACTTGGCTAAATTCACCCTCCGTTGTGGACAGATGAATGAAGTATGTCCCTTTTCTCCACAAGTAAAACAACAAATTTGAGAATTGTTGCCTCTCCTTGTAGACGAACTAGAATTGTTTTGTCCACCATAAGGTACTATACCTTTCCCTTTACCGTTCCCATCAACACGGGCTGTCTCTTCATTGTATTTATTAGTAGCGGTAGCCTCTTTCCTACTTCGTTGAGTTGTTTGAATCCCTCTTGCAGGTCCGAAATTGTTTTGCAAATTGCTTTTGTTTATGGGCCTTCTAGCACCGTAACAAGAAACTCGCTTTTCAGCTGCTAAGGCATATTAGCGAGCATCTTCAAGATTGTGTAATTGCACTATGCCCATTTCATCTCTAAGGGACTGATTCAAACCAGCAAGGTGGCGAGAGGTAATTTGTTCATTACTTTCAGATATTCCAACTCGAATGGAAAAATTATTAAATTCTGCAGTGTACTCTTCAATAGACATGTTATTTTGTTTCAAGCAGTGGAACTTTTCATATAGTTCCCTTGCGTTTCATATAGTTCCATTGCGTAATCAGCTGCTAAAAATTGCTTCCTTAGCTTAGTTTTCATGTGCTCCCACGTGCTGATTTTAAGCTTTCCTTGTCGTGCACGCTACTCCTCAACTCTCTTCCACCATTGAAGTGCAGTACTCTTTAATTTAAGCTTTACAAAAAGCACTTTTCGGGTTTCAACCATTGGTTTCCATTCAAAATGATTTTCTAAACTAATTTCCCAATCTAAATAGTCTTCGGCATGAAATTTTCCATAAAAATCAGCGACTTCAATTTTAACTCCTCCACTATTTAAATCAAGAGCATGAAGTAAACGCTCTTCCAATCTGCCTCGTGCTGCTGGGTTTGCAAGTCCAGCTTCATGAAAGGGGTTTACGTCCTCGACTCTCGACTTCTCTTCACTCTCAGGAGCTTCTTTGAAAATCAAGGTTTTGGTTGGTTGCCTTTCCGGGTCTCCATTCGGGCTTCCACGGGTTTCCTTGACGCTGCAAAAGCTTTGTACAGCCCGGGGTTCAAATCCTCAATCATTCGCCGCCCATCTCAGCTATTTCATTTCTTTGTTGGGGCCTCTGCCTCTGCCTCTTTCCAACCATGGTTTAATTCAGGAAACAAAAAAAAGAATTTCCTAGGAATCTGTTTTGTGCTCTGATACCAAGTTGACGCAGGGGAAATGTTAGGGCTGTCAGTTTAACAAGTTAAGCTAGATAGGGTTTGATTTGTGGGTGGAACAGTAAATAATTAGGTTTATAACCTTTGAATTAAAATTATGAGGAAAAAAATAAAGATTGATTTCAAATGCTACTAGTGCTGCTATTTATAATGTGATTAAATCCTTAACTAGGATTTAGGAATTACTAATTTAAAGGAAAGAATTAAAACTCTAATCCTATTCAATGATAAAATAGTAAATCCTAATCAATAGGAATCCTAATTAAAGAAAGAATTAAAACTCTATTCCTATTCAATGATAAAATAGTAAATCCTAATCAAATAAGGAAACGGAAAACTAATGCAAATCGGAAATAACACAGCAAATTAAATAAAATCCTAGTTGTGCTAGGAATCCAATTAGGACTAGGATTGCTCCTGCATCAACTGTACTACTCAAATTAACTGACACAACAAACCTTCCATCTCCCCCCTATGGGTTACTTATGCATGCATATTGGATAGTAATGAAAAATATGAACTTGAAGCTACAATTGTGATGGATATTAGCTAGATTGGTTATACACAGAACAAAATTCATTAACTAAAACATAGTACAAGCATATCGAAGGTATTGTTGACTTGAGCACAATTAACCATAATTTATGAATGTAGTTAGTTAATCACAATATTACCATATAAGTATCTGAATAGGAGGAAAACTATAAGCCTTTCACCATCACCTTCATCATTACATTACCTTTGATTCTAAATGTAGCTGCCAACCTCCAATGTCTGCACGTGAACCTGATGCCAGAAGAGAATTCTCACGGATGTCTATGGTATCTCCTCTCAAAGTTAGAGCACTTCCATCTTCATCAGCCAAATAGAAAAACAAATGCCCATTTTCCTTATCCCACTCAGGCCTGCAAGTTTTCCCATGGGGAACAATAATAATCATACCATGTACATTGCTCAACTAGTTGAAATCTCTATATTTCAGTGCCAATTCAATCTGTGGGGGGGGAGAAGAAGCATAACGTGCATTTGTGAGAAACCATTAAGATAGCAGGTGAAGTTATTTACTTTCCGCTTTGCACATCAATTCGAACTGCCCAATCCCCTCCATAGCCACTGCCTTCACTTTTAGATTTCAAGAAACTAGTTTCCAACTTCAAGCCATGATCAACCAGCACTTGGTGTCCAAAATCACGAGCATTATGTTGTGTCCAGCCATACGTGCTTAGCTCATCTGAGTCTTGGCATACATGTCGCATATGATACATTCCATCTTTTATGCCAATCCACATCAAACCAGCGACCAAAGACTGAGGAGTCCTGCCAGTCACCAAATGCAAGGAGACAAAAGAAGATAATTTAAAAAAATAAAAAAAATAACGGATTAGATAAATAACTAGATTCTTTGATAATCAAATAAACAAATTCATAAACGAACATCCAAGCAATACTTGAAGGGAATACCTGGCGCGAATTCCAAGATAAACATGAGGTCGATACGTTCCCCAGTATAAGCTCTCTTTATGCTCTCCTTGAAACTTCAATGATCAAATAAAAAGAAATCTTAAGCAATGATTAATAGAATGCGAAGACAAATATCGAAATTTAGAAGTAAGGCTACCTGAGGAAGGTCCATGATCTTCGGAGCAGGAAACGGAGTAACAACCCTAGGTCGCTGAGCTTCTTCACTAGGCTTTATGAGATTATGAATCAAGAAGAAGATAATTAAGAACGAGAAAACGCCAATTCCAAGCATGATTTTGAGATCAACATTTATGATTGGAATCAAATTGTGATCTTTAGTTCTATCTCTTCGTAACTTCAAGTTCGGTTTTGTGCTACCAAGAAGGCCGTCATCGCTGCCATCGGTTGAGGATTTGATTCTGCTCCGCGCACTCCTCCGGCCACTTCCAGCCATCTTCAGGGTAAGCAACTGTCAAAATTAGGTGTTTGCAGTTACTGCATTTAATTGGACAATATAAAGGAATGGAGGTTTTCAGAAGAGAGGATTGGCCAAGCAAGCCGGCTGTTGCTTCTTCTCCAGTCGTTTACAGTTTGAGCTAAAGCTAGTAGTCAAGTAGACATGGCAGACGAAAAATTAGCTGCTCATGTGGGCCTAAGACAGGCTTTGAGCAGAGCTAATCATGTTAAATTTGGGCTGTAGATGTCTTTTGGACTTTCCTGTTAGATTGAATCCACTGCAAAAAAAAGGCCCATTTGTGTGCTTAATTTTACATGAAGTAGAGAGTAAGTTTATATTCTTGGAAAAATCTTATTATTTGTTTTGGAAAATTTTCCATACGATTAACCAATTACTATTTCAGTGGTTTACTGATAAACCACTTCATACCTGTAACTTAAAGTCGAAACCTCTAACGAAGAGTAGTCAAGTATGGATATTTTTGTTTCAATATAGAAACGTTAAGACTGGAGAATAACAAATTACTTCATCACTTTTAATATTACACTCGCTGTTAAATCCTTTGAGTATTTATTATTTTTTTCCATTTAATCACAAATTAATTCCATTTAATCTATCTATTTATCTATATTATATATTCATCTAATCTATCTATCTATACTATATATAAAAGTGAAAATGAATATTTTATTATTATATCTATCTAACTATAAAAGTGAAAATGAGTGAAAATGAGGGTAGAATAATGAAATTGCTGATATTATTTTTGTAAATTTTAAGATATTCTAGAATAAACTTTGTCATAGTGAATTAAAAAATTTTAACATAAATATATATATAATACTCTATAATTTGATTTGATGTTTTGTTTGAAATTTTTTAATAGATAAATACATATACATATAGATGATTAAACATTTAAAAATTTAAAAATTTTACTATTATTTTCTTATTATGTCTAATTATATTTTATTTCATTGTATTATTATGTAAATTATTAAAAATAATTTAATAATTTTTAATAATATAATTTTTAATAATTTATTATTATTATAAATAATTTATAGTTTAGGTTCAACATTATTATTTTAAATAATATATATAAATGAGGCATTTGAAAATTTTTACATTTTTTAATTTATTTTAAATAAATATATATAGATGATTCAGATTTAATTTATAAAGGATATGATTAAATTTTTTTTAATTAAAAATTGCACTCTAATTTGATTAGTCAAACATAAGGATAAAAATTATTATTTTTAAACATCTCGAATTTAATTAGTTACATTGATATCTTATATAATTCAAATCCTATTTCTATTAAAGAATATATAATTTTTATTAATTAATTTTTTTAAAATGCTTCACGATTTCATTGACTAAAAAAATAAAAATTAAAAATTTATTATTGTTTATAAATATTTAATTTGATCTATTATATCATTTTTTTTTTATTATTAACATATTATTTTATTTATTACAAGAAATACATAAAAGTATTAACAAAATATGTAATTAATTATAAATAATATAATAGAAGCTATATTGATTTGATTTTTATAAATCAATTTTGGTGTTTTTCCTTAAAAAAGAAATGAAAACAACTAAAGTTATAATAAAAAATTATATGACATCAATTTTTTTCCTTAAAAAAGAAAATGAAAACAACTAAAGTATAATAAAAATTATATGAATCAATATGTTGACATAGAATCAAAAAAAAATATTTATTACATATATAAAATGTAATATAATATAACCACTCAATTTAAACAAAAGTTATACTTTATTATTATATAAATAAAAATTAAATGAGTATAAAAAATAAACATATAATGAGCATAGTCAATGTATAACACACGTCATAAAAAAGATTGATAAATTATAAAAGAAAACAATCAATACATTCAATTTTAGACATCATGTTGAATGAATAGCCATTCTATGTGACATAATATTTATTAACCTTACGTAGCATCACTAAATTCAAGCAATCCTATTTGGCACTTTCTAAACAACAAGACTTATATATTAAATAAGTTACATATTTTATAATTAATTTCATATTTAATTCAATTTTAAAATTTATGAACAAGATTTATAATAAAATTAGTCATATGACATGCTGCAGATTAATATTTATCAATAATTGACACAAATTAAATTTAATTAAAAAATTTAAATAAATTAATATGATGAAAAAATAATATTTGACAATTACTTTTTTTTTTATTCTTGGACCATGATAACAAAAGCTATTGATTCAACTTTTTCTATATATTTAAAGTGATAAAAGAATTCAACAAGAACGAATTAAAAACAGTAGTAGTACGGATTTAATTTCTACACTAACATAATTCATGAATCAAATCCTTATCTTTTGATAAAAAAAACTCATAAATTATACTGAAGAGGGTCGGTACCCAGTAGTAGAACGCGTCGGAAAATTGAATTTTTATGTTAGAATAGCCAGAAGTTACAGTTGTTCTCCAAATTTATCTCTGCCGGCGCTAGCTTGGCCGGAGAAGAAGGCAATGGAGGACCGAGAGGTGCTGGAGACGACAGAAGACCTAGTTTCACTGGATTATGGCTGGTCTTGCCGGAAAAATGAAGGGAAGCACTGAAGGAGGCTGTGCCGATCGGAAAATCATAACTCGCAACCTTTCCCTTCCTGCGTTATAGGAAGGAGAGAGAGAGAGAGAGAGAGAGAGAGAGAGAGAGACCGGAGAGACGCTGCCAACGAGTGGACTCGACCGGTTGAGCTGGATTTGCCGGAAAATGCAAGGATAACCGGGAAAATCAACTGTCCCGATCGGAAACTAAATCGCAACTTCCTACGATTGATCGGCGAAGCTCGAGCTCCGGTGAACAGAAATCGCAAAACGGGAAAGGGAAAAGGCTTGTCGGAGGAATCGGGGAGAGAAGAGAGGAGGGTTGGGATTTTTTTTTTTTTCCGTAATTTTAGGATTTCTGGAGCCTTCTAATTGGTCTAAGGCTGGTTTGATTTAATTTGGGTCTGATTTGCCCAATGTTTTATTTGACTTTCAATTGGTTTATGGGTTTCTTGATGGGTTTAATTAGTTTGTGGTTTGGTTTAACAATATAAACATGTATATGTATTAAATCTTTGTTAAACAAATTCACAAGCTATTGAAAGTATATAATTAAAAAACCTATTAAAATATAATAATTAATTCATCATTGCATAAAAATATTTAAATCCTTTGAAATTGCACACACTTAAATCTCTACAAAAATAAACAAAATAAATCCTTTGAAATTGCACACACTTAAATCTCTACAAAAATAAACAAAATAAAACTAAACTAAGCAAAAAATAAACAAAATAAAACTAAACTAAGCAAAATATAAAATGAAAAAACAAAACCAAGTAAACAACTCAAACAAAGTAACGAAATACCACAATATTCTTCTTTCAATCGGCAATAAGCTGAAGAAGTTAAATTTAAGAATTAAGTTAAGCTTTTAATAAGAGAAAGAAAGTTTAAAATTAAAAAAAAAAAAGAAAAAGAAAAATAGAATAGTGAACATAAAGAGAATCTTGAACTTTCCATTTATATATGACGATATATGAATATTCGTATTCTCAATCAGCAAAAGAAAATTAAAAGTTAAACTACTAATTTTACATCAGTCCAATTCTTTGAATTTAAAAATAAGATAAACCACATAAGTAGTCTTTTTCATGATAAACTCGGTAGCCTTTTTCATAATAATTTTGATATACTCATACAAACAATAAATTGAATTCAAAGACCTTAAATATTATCGACTTGAAAATATTCAACTTATAATAAGAAGAAAAATTAAATTTGTATCTTTATAATTTACTAAAAAAACTGAACATTATAATCAAACAAATCAAAAGAGAAAAAAAAAAAAAAGAAGAAGAATACTACTTATCATCTTATTTTATTATTTTTAAACTGAGACTATTTATGAACGTTGATAGGTTAATTATTATGAGAAGAAAAATAAAATTTGTACCTAACAATTTACTCAAAAATTAAAAATCATTACCAAACAAACCAAAAAAAATATGTATTTTTGAAACACATGGTTTTTATTAATATTTTTCAAATTATTAAAATTTTAAACATACTATATTTAATTTGAAGTTTAGACTGCATAAAAATAAAAATTTTTATATTCGTAAATGATGAAAATTTAAAGATTTAGACATTTTATTGTTTTTTATCACATATTTGATTTCTACCAAAAAAACAAATAGCATATTTGATTTGAATTTAAAAACTAATAAAAATCTTTATATATATGATTTGAATTTTTAAAAACTTAATTAAAAAATCTTATATATATATATATAGTATTAAATTTGTAAATTATGAAAATTTATAGAATTTAGACATGTATTGTTTTTATCAACTATTTGATTCTGCCAAAAAAAACAAATAAACATATTTGATTTGAATTAAAAAAAACTAAACCAAATATATTATATATTTATATATTATATATATTATGAAAATCTTAAAAAATATTAATTGAAATATTTAATTTTTATATTGCCTAATTAAATGATTTAAAAACTTCATAAAAATAAAAAGAACAATTAAGTATTGAAAAATAATTAAGCGGGGATGAGAAAGTGGATAAAATTCACAAAAAAAAATATTAAATCATATTAATCAATATTAGAAATTTTCACTTTCTTAAGAAAATACCACTCAGCATATGAAAAAAAAAAAATTTCCCTTTTATATAATATATATATATAATTATAGATATAATGATAATGATGTTTCCTAGTTTGTCTGCTTTTTTTTTTTCTCCATCTTTTATCTTGTATCTATGTAACTCATTATATAAAATATATATATTATTTTTATAATTTTAATATAAAAAATTAAAAATATTTTTTTTTCTCATTCCTAAATCATGATAAATATAAAGTATCTAGAAAAAAAAAAATATTAGATCTCAAATTTCATTTACATAAAAATTTCCCTTCATAGTGTTATGTTTTTTTTTTTTTTTTTAAATGAAATTCCTCCTTATCATCGCTATTGTGTATATGAAATATTAGGCTTAATTTCATCCATGGTACCTAGGCTACAACAATGGCATTCCTAATTTTTAATTTGTTACGCAAATATATATAAACTTTAATTGACGTTACAAAAAGTAAATCTGTCAGTTTCACCATTAGGGATTTGACGGAATGCTTATGTGGAAGAGAGAGAATGGGTGTGGCAGGTGTGGCAGTAAAAAGGACGTACATCTGTCCAATTAGCTTTTTAACTTAAACTTATTTCTCTCTCCTTACCTCTCCAATCTCTCTATTGCCTATCTCTTTTGGCGATTTGTCCCAAAATCGTCGTGTCTCCGAAAATGGCAACTGAAGTGTCACCGTGACCCAAAAGCATCGATCCAGTCCTCTTTTCTTTGCTCTCTCCACCATTTTCCTTCGTTTTCGTTATGTTCCCAAACTCTAAATCGAAACTCCATTGAAAAGGTTGTTGGAAGAGATCCTTGGCGTCAAGACCGCGAGAATGACTCCAAAAACATACGGTAAGATGATTTTCCTTTAGATAACGCTCTCTGTTTATTTTATTCACTTTCTCTCTCTCTCTCCTCTCATTATCTGTGAAATAGAGAAATATTTTATGAAAAAATTAATGTTTTTGTTTTGTGAAGAAAGTTCTAAATCAGAAAAAACTTCGATAAATATTTTTTAAAATTTTTTAGTGATTATTAAATTTCAGATTTTAAATTATTTATTCAAAATGAATTCAACAACTCAACAATTGATATTTAAATAGATTCTTTTAAAAGTCATTAAAATATTTATAACAATTAAAAATTTTAAGCTTAATTATAAACTTGATTTATGTATGCATATATTTAATATATTGATCCTTTAATTATAAACTTGATTTATGTATGCATATATTTAATATATTGATCCTTTTGCAAGAATTTAGGAAATAAATTATTTTTTATTTTATTTTTCCATCATTAGCAATTATAATATATTAAATATTTGGATTATTGAAAATAATTATTAATCATAATAAAAATAGCATTTTTATATTTAAACATAAAATCTGCATGCAAAATGCGGGAAGATAACTAGTAAATATATAAAAATTATATAAAAATTGAGTCATAGAAGCTTATGTGGCATTATTTTAGAATATTAAGTTGCTCATGTCGCAACGTTAATCTATTGAGTTGGAAATAATTTTTATATTTTAATCTAATGGTGAAAAATAATTCTATATCAATACAAAAATTTGTAACTTCATACCGGAGTTTTACCCTTTGATAAATTAGATTTAATTTTATTTAATTTCATAAAATTGAATGTACAGAATAAAAAATGTTCATTTTTTAAAAAATTTCAAACACAAATTTGGATTTAAATAAATTCATTTATTTCAGACATGGGGCCTTAATGCAGTTCCAGGGACTAACAAGAAAAGTAGATAGGTCCATCACATAGTGATGATTCTACTACTCCTAATAATGAATCATGAAATTTATTATGTCTCTTAGTGATCCGCATTTAATGAAAGCTTTATCTCTTGACATTCAAAGTTCTGGTTATGATATGTTACCAGGATCTGAAAATATCATTTTAATTTACCGAATATATTATAAAGCCATGAATACTGTCCTGCTTAATTGACGGGAAGATACTACTAAATTGATAATGCTTAAAGGAATGGCAACACTATTTGTTACAAATTTATCTAAAGGCAATTTAGTAGTACCCAAAGCCATCCAATGGGATCAGGTCAAACTACCTGAAAACTGGCTACTAGAAAATGTAATTCAACCCCAAAAACCTGAATCTCATGAACTAGATTCAGTAGAAGAATTACCTGAAGGATCAGTAGCCTTACGATTCTCAAGAAATAGAGCAATGAGATTAGGCTCGCGAAGGTCCTTTACTTGGCTCCCAAGCCCAACAGAATCTTACCCAATACCACCTAGAGCATCTACCTCTTCAATTGAACCACTTCGTAGGTCCAATTCCATAAATGGGCTCAATAGAACTGAAGAAAATATAGTTCAGCCCACGTATGAGCAATTCCATAAATGGGCTCAATAGAACTGAAGAAAATATAGTTCAGCCCACGTATGAGATCAAAAGCCCAACACCATCTGACATGGGCTATGATAAAGAAAGTGTTAAATCTCACCCATTTAAAATAATGGTTCTCGATCATGACATATCTCCTTTTGATAAGTGGTTCCGTATCCATTTAAGTAACACAGAACAAGCCTATTGGCTCAAGAAATATAAGAAATATAACATATATCAAACTCTCGACGGTACTAAAGACTTTAGTACTTTTGTGCAACACATGTTTAAACTACAGCGCAAACCTTTTCCCACTTTCACCAATGAACATTTTCTTGCTGGCCTCAATTCTGCCTATAAAACCTTCCATATGTCTCATGGTCAGCTGCAAAGTATTCACCCCCTGTTACAGCCGGTCTCCTATCCTCTTGAACATTCTTCCATTGAATGTTCGCCTTTTTCCCCCCGGGAGAGTACGTCTAGTTTTTCTCGCCAACAAAAGTTTATGAATTTACATCTGGCAGCTGTTGGAGAGCAACTTACGCGAATAGAAGGACAGGTTAGTCAATTGAAAGCTATAGGTACTATGCCTAAAGAAAGCTCATCCAAAATAGCCAGTCATGAAGATAAAGTTCTCTTTAAACCTAGTCATGAAGATAAAGTTCTCTTTAAACCTATGGGAGCACCCTTTGAATTAAACCTATCCAAAAATGATAGTAGTGATTTAGTAGAAGAAATCACTAAGAGGTTAGCTAAGTTAGATGTAGACAAGAAACAGAAATCTATAGCTCCTCTTACAATAAAAACAAAATCAGATAAAGAGTCATCTGACACAGAAAGTGCTAAAGATAAGGAGCACTTAATCCAGTTAGAACGAATGTTTCAAAAGGAAGCCTCTACTATTAATAAAATCTCTTATCCAAAACCTAGAGGAATAGTAAAAGTCAAACCTTACTAACCAAGGCCATCTCTTGTGAATATGCAATATGAAGCAGATACATTTAATTATGTTCAGTATGATGGAACCTCTATAGTTGAATGGAATATTGACGGACTATCTGAACATCAGATAAAGAATGTCCTGCAATACATGACTATGTATGCCACTGCCTGTGTTGTGAAAGGCAATTCTGACCAAAGTATAATGAAAGCCATAGTAGCAGGCTTAGCCATAGTAGCAGGCTTTGTAGGCCAACTTAAAGGTTGGTGGGATTTTTCCCTAACGAAAGAAGGGAAAGAGCAAATAGAAAATGCAGTAAAACAAGAAACTCGAGTTAGAGAGAATAATCAACCAACGATAGTTCAAATATCTGATTTAGTAAATATGTTACTTTATACCATAGGATTACATTTCATTGGAGCTGCTAGTATGCATTTAGACAGATCTCATGAACAACTCATCAACCTTAAGTGTCCTGATCTATCTCATTTTCAATGGTATAAAGATGTCTTTTTCACTGCTATGTTTGCCCGAGAAGATAGTCAGCATGATTTCTGGAAAGAAAAGTTCATTTCTGGATTACCATCATTATTTGCTGAAAGGGTAAGAACTAGGATCAAAGGTAGACATGATGGTATCATTCCCTACCATCTATACACGTATGGAGAATTAGCATCTGAAGTAGCATCTATACACGTATGGAGAATTAGCATCTGAAGTAGTCACAGAAGGAATTAGTTTATGTAATGAACTAAAAATTCATAGACAAATGAAAAAGGAACGAATGACAGGGAAAAGAATATTGGGAGATTTTTGTGAACAATTTGGGTATCCCTCACTAGGTCATTCTTCTAAAAGAAAAGACAAACATAAAACACCTAGATACTCCTATCGAACATATAGGAAGAAAAGGTCTGATAACTATGCAAAGGAGCCTAAACGATTAAGGAAAAGTCATGAAAAGTCATAAACGCTCTAAAGAAAGTAAGGGCAAAAAGAAAGCTACAATAGCCTGTTATAAATGTGGGCGTATTGGCCATTATGCCAATAAATGCAAATTAAAGCAACAAATACAGGCATTAACAATTGATGATGATCTAAAGAAATCTTTAGCTAAACTTTTCTTATCAGAAACAGCTTCTGATAAAGAAGATTTCGAAGTAAATGTTTTAGATTATACATCAAAATCACCCGACATAGAAGAAGTAGGCACTTCTAAAGAACTATCGGACTGTGATGGCAATTGTGATTATTATAAATCACTTTGTGCTATGAACGGTTTATGTGTTCTGACTAAAAAAGATAATCTTATCCTAGATTTAATAGACAAAATACCTAATCCAGAAGAAAAACGAGTTCAGCTAGAAATGTATCTTGAAATCAATAATGAAAAACCCAGTAGCTCCAAGGAACCACTGCAAAAGAAAATTGATGAAAAACCTAGTCAGTATGATATTCATGAAATACCTAGTCAGTATGATATTCATGAAATTTGCGATCGAATAAAAAATACAAAAATACAAAGGGAGCCTACGCTTAAAGAATTAAAAGCAGAAGTCAATCTTTTAAAACAAGAAATGATGCACTTAAAAGAGTGGGTAGTTCTGCTTGAACTACTCAACAATGAAGAGTATGATCCTCGAGAAGAAGAAAAGGATCAGTTAGAGACAAATCAGTTACACTTTGTGAATCTGGTTGATAAAGTTATCACTCAAAAGTGGCACACTAAAGTAACGATAGTCGTGCATAAAGAATACATTTTTCATACTATTGCTTTAATTGACTTTGGAGCATATTTAAATTATATCAATGAAGGGCTAGTTCCTTCACGATACTTTACTAAAACTGTAGAAGAGTTAAATACTGCTGATGGTAGTAAACTGAAAGTGCAATACAAGCTAAAGAATACAGCGGTATGTAATAATGGTATTTGTTTTCAAATCCCATTCATTCTCGTCAAAGGATTGTCACATCCAGTGATTTTAGGCAATCCATTTTATCGGATGAAGGAATTACAACCGAGTTAGAAGGAAAAGAAATTACCTTCCATTTTATATCACAACCACGAATAAAGAATATCGACATAATTAAACAGACAATTAAGTCTAAAGAAAGATTTATTAATTCCTTAAAGAAAGAAGTATCTATTAAAGACAATTAAGTCTAAAGAAAGATTTATTAATTCCTTAAAGAAAGAAGTATCTATTAAAGGAATTCAAGAACAATTAAATAATAACAAAATACAATTACAACTGAAAACAATACAACAGGAAATAGAGTCTACTGTATGTTCTGAAAGCCCAATAGCGTTTTGGGCCAGAAAACGTCATGTGGTCAAGTTACCCTATGAACCTGATTTCCATGAAAAAATGATACCGACAAAAGCCCGACCCATAGCAATGGGGCCTAGACATCTTAAAATATGTAAAAGGGAAATTGTTGATTTGGAGGCTCAAGGTCTAATCCGTAAAAGCCATAGCCCTTGGAGCTGTGTTGCTTTTTACGTAGAAAATAATGCAGAATTAGAAAGAAATAATGCAGAATTAGAAAGAGGAGTTCCCAGGTTAGTCATCAATTATAAGCCCTTAAACAAGGCTTTAAGATGGATTCGATACCCTCTGCCTAACAAAAGAGACCTATTAAATCGCCTCTATGAAGCAAATATTTTTTCAAAATTTGATATGAAATTTGGCTATTGGCAAATACAAATAGCTGAAGAACATAGATACAAAACTGCCTTTACAGTTCCGTTCGGTCATTATGAATGGAATGTCGTGCCATTTGAGCTTAAAAATGTCCTCTCTGAATTTCAGAAGATCATAAATGATATCTTCAATCCTTATACTACTTTCTCAATAGTATATATTGATGATGTATTGATCTTTTCTCGATTAATAGATCAACATATGAAACATCTAAAAATATTTGTGAAAGTAGTTAAAGATAATGGGTTAGTAGTGTTCGATAAGAAAGTGAAACTATTCCAAACAAAAATTCGATTTCTAGGACACAATATTGAAAATAATACTATTATACCCATAGATAGAGCAATTGAGTTTGCAGATAAATTTTCCGATATTATTACTGATAAAACTCAACTACAACGCTTTTTAGGAAGTCTCAATTATGTTGCTGAATTTTATAAAGAGCTGGCTCAAGATGCAAAGCCACTATTTGAGCGGTTGAAAAAGAATCCGCCCACATGGAGTCATGAACATTCTCTAGCTGTCAAACGCATAAAAGCACGTGTCAAAACTTTACCGTGCTTAGCAATTCCTCATCCAGAAGCCTTTAAAATTGTGGAAACAGATGCATCTGATAAAGGCTATGGAGGAATTCTGAAACAAAGAATGAATCAAAAAGAAACCTTGGTCCGCTTTACTAGTGGTATATGGACAGGACCACGAGTTAATTATTCCACTGTGAAAAAAGAAATATTATCTATAGTTCTTTGTGTTCAGAAATTTGACTCTGATCTACTTAACCAAAAATTTTTTATTAGAGTAGATTGCAAAAGTGCAAAAGAAATTCTACTGAAAGATGTCAAAAAT
>NW_023590935.1:0-21992 GCF_014843425.1 Jatropha curcas | reverse complement strand
GGCTCAAGTTCTAAATCCGTAAAAGCCATAGCCCTGGAGCTGTGTTGCTTTTACGTAGAAAAAATGCAGAATAATGCAGAATTAGAAAGAGGAGTTCCCAGGTTAGTCATCAATTATAAGCCCTTAAACAAGGCTTTAAGATGGATTCGATACCCTCTGCCTAACAAAAGAGACCTATTAAATCGCCTCTATGAAGCAAATATTTTTTCAAAATTTGATATGAAATTTGGCTATTGGCAAATACAAATAGCTGAAGAACATAGATACAAAACTGCCTTTACAGTTCCGTTCGGTCATTATGAATGGAATGTCGTGCCATTTGAGCTTAAAAATGTCCTCTCTGAATTTCAGAAGATCATAAATGATATCTTCAATCCTTATACTACTTTCTCAATAGTATATATTGATGATGTATTGATCTTTTCTCGATTAATAGATCAACATATGAAACATCTAAAAATATTTGTGAAAGTAGTTAAAGATAATGGGTTAGTAGTGTTCGATAAGAAAGTGAAACTATTCCAAACAAAAATTCGATTTCTAGGACACAATATTGAAAATAATACTATTATACCCATAGATAGAGCAATTGAGTTTGCAGATAAATTTTCCGATATTATTACTGATAAAACTCAACTACAACGCTTTTTAGGAAGTCTCAATTATGTTGCTGAATTTTATAAAGAGCTGGCTCAAGATGCAAAGCCACTATTTGAGCGGTTGAAAAAGAATCCGCCCACATGGAGTCATGAACATTCTCTAGCTGTCAAACGCATAAAAGCACGTGTCAAAACTTTACCGTGCTTAGCAATTCCTCATCCAGAAGCCTTTAAAATTGTGGAAACAGATGCATCTGATAAAGGCTATGGAGGAATTCTGAAACAAAGAATGAATCAAAAAGAAACCTTGGTCCGCTTTACTAGTGGTATATGGACAGGACCACGAGTTAATTATTCCACTGTGAAAAAAGAAATATTATCTATAGTTCTTTGTGTTCAGAAATTTGACTCTGATCTACTTAACCAAAAATTTTTTATTAGAGTAGATTGCAAAAGTGCAAAAGAAATTCTACTGAAAGATGTCAAAAATATCACCTCAAAATAAATCTTTGCTCGATGGCAAGCAATCTTATCATTATTTGATTTTGAGATTGAATTTATCAAAGGAGAAACTAATTCTCTTCCAGATTTTCTAACACGTGAATTTCTTTCAGGAACATTACAAAACAATGAGCTCCAAAAGAAGAATGTGGGTCCCGAAAATGTATGGCACAACCCAAGAGGGGGGTGAATTGGGTTTTCTAAAAACTGAAATAAATTTTAGAAATTCTAAACAAGAATTAGCTGAAATAAATTTTAGAAATTCTAAACAGAAATTAGAATTCTAAGCACAGCGGAAAACATACAGAACTTTGTGAGAATAGAATATGGATTACAATCATCTCACAATGTTCTAATTGCAAAAGATAGAAAGTCTGTGCAAAGTGCACCTATTGATTAGAACATAGAACAGCTTCACACTGACTTGTACAATATCAGAGCTTCTTTATGAAGGAAAGTTATCGAACTCAGAACTTCCTCATAAAGTTTGCAAAACCAGATAACGCTATGTGAAAGATAGTTTTTACAATTCAGAACTACTCCACAGAGCCTTAATTAAATATTAGAGTAACTTTATGATGGAAAGTTATCAGGATTAGAACATCCTCATAAAGTTTAGAGAATAAAATAGAAATCCAAACAGTGAATTATACTGGGAATAGAACAACAGTTAGAACTTTGTATATTCACTTTATTAGAATACCAGAGTTCTAATGTTCAGAATAGATAAGACTTATTACCGATTTAGAACATCTGAATAATTAACAATTTTAGCGTTTCTAAAATTAAACAAGAGTGTAAAAGAGATAGTATCAACCAAACTTCAGAAATAAAGAGATCAATAAAGAGATCAAACACCGAGGATTATAGTGGTTCGGGCACTAACTTCGCCTACATCCCCACTCCCCAAGACGTATCTTGAGATGCCTCCACTAAGTTTATCTCTTTTAAAGGGTAAGAGACAAACCAATAGTACAATGGCAAATAGAATCAAAACCTTTAGATCTAACCCTTTTGGGGGGGGGGGTCCCACTAGATTTTCCAAAGGTTCTAGTTAACCTTAACCCCTTTCTGTTTTTGGCTAGAGTACAGAAAAACTCGATTCAAGGAACATTACTATCCCACACATGGAGAAAGGTCGCTTTTGATAACCTTTATCTATAGCTTCTAACCTTAAGCTATTACATACAAAACAGTTTAACAAAAATAAAAGCCTGTCTACTATAGAACACAATCCTAAATAGACAGAGAGAAACGCTACTACTAAAGCACAGGAAAAAACAAATTTTATCAGATTAAAGATCAATTAGAACACAGATCTGTTTTTCAAAAAGTAATTGATAATTAAGAATTCTATTTCACTTTAATATTGAAAACGTTAAGTGTAGAGATGAAAAGAAAAATGGGGGGTTAGAGAGTAAAAGTTTTGAGAGATAAGGATTCGTTCAATGAGAGAGTGCTCTTAAAACAATAACTCTTACTTCACCAAATGTTTAAGCTGGAATGTTCCTTTATATAGGAGCAAAGGAGCTGTCGCCTTTTAGAAAGAGATAGAAATCAGTAAATCTTATTTCCTTGTTATAGAAATATGAAAATCTTTGTTACCAAAAATTATTTTATCCCTTTTGGTAAGAGCTTTCCTTTAAATAAAAGATTTTCGACAGCGTTTATTTTGGAAAATACTTTTACGGAAGGATACTCTTACTAAAACCGAAAGAGATTCTCTTTTGTTTTTAAGGTAAGAAAATAAATTTAAGTATATTATATTTTTCAAAATATATTTCCGAAAAAGAGAGTGATTTATATTACCAAAAACATTAAGAGAAGAAATCTCTTTAGTTTTAGGAAAATAAATATTTCCGATTTAAAGGAATATTTTCGAAAATAGATTATTTGAAGAAAACTAATTTTTCGAAAAATATTTTTGAGAGAGAAAAAGATTTTTGTGCTCATCTCATATATGGATTTTCTCTCTACCTACAAAGTTCCTAAATTCTTTAGCTATTAGGTTCTTCGAAAACTTCACACTCAATGTAGGACTTGCCTTGTACGATTTCTTTCCATAGAAATCTGCATAAAATAAAATTAGCACCAAATAACATAATTTTAAATTTAATTCATTTATTAAGTCATCAAAATCCGAGATCAAAATCCGAGATTAAAAATTGACCCTTGAGCCAACAAAGAATTGAAGCTTCCTCTTCCTTGTCTCAAGATCCAGACAAACCAAGATCTGATGCTTATGAAGCTAGCATTTTAGGACCACATGAAGACGGTTTGCCATTAATAACCCTTAATCATATTTTTCTAATGCCAATTACTCAAGAACATAGGGAAATGGCGCTTCATGAAGTTGCAAAATTCTATACAAAAAATCATTTCTTTCATCCCTATTTGCCTAAAGATTATCTCTTTTACCAGGCCATTCTAGAAGCCACTAGCTCGGTCATTTTCTCTCCTGTGGTCAGAGGAGAAGGAGAATGGGCGTATAGTAGATTTATAATTAAACGCATCGTCTCTCAAGAAGACTAGGGAACTGACCTTTTTCAAACTAAAGAATTGCACCAATGCCGTCCCAGGTATTTTAACTATTTTGATTATATGGACGCATGGAGTAGTGCTCTTTGTTATGATAACCGCCAAAGAAAATTTAGTTGGTTTATAGCCTTTAATTTGGCTAAAGAAGAATGGTACTTTCCTCTTTGGTTCCAAGAATGGTTTTACAATTGGGGACTTTTCCCTATTGTAATGCCTCATAAGATTCAAACCATTTATGAATAGTTTTGCGAGCTGAATCGAACTCTTAAAACTGAATCGAACTCTTAAAAATCCAAGACTTACTTTTACAGTCGCCTATAAAATTCCATGGATTATTAAATGGGACTATCAAATTGTGATAAAGAAGCAATTAAAATTCTAAGGTTGAAATCCCATGGTTAGCTCGCCGTATACTTTTTACGATGGTGGGATAAATGCAATTTCTTTAATCCGCCATCTGTATATGCTGCCAAAGGACTTTTAGATTTTGCTAAAAAACACACTCCTATGAAAAATCAGTCTTCTGAAGTAACCTCACCATTAAATTTATCTCAATTATTAAAAGACATTTTTCACAATGTTCCTAAAGAAGAAATAAAGAAACAATTATTTCAAGCTCTGGACCTTGATCTACCCACTAGCAAGGGTAAAGAGAAAGCTGAATTCTCTAGATCTAGGCACGAACGTGTGCAAGAGGATAATGATTCTTCTGACAGTGATAAGATTATGAATGACATGTTTGTCGACAGTCAAGACCCCTATGACATCTAATCCTAGCCAACTGCTAATATTCGCATCTTATCTGCTTTGCTAAAGATAAAGCAAACCTTATCTCCGCGTACTAAAGAAAAGATAAAGCACGTCTTATTGTCTCTGTTCTAACGCATGCCATGACGTCAGCGGGTTGCTTTTTTCTAGTGTATATATAGAAGTGTGTGTTTGTCATTTAAATCATCGCAAAATTTGTAATAGCTTTTAATTTCTCTAAAACTGGAGAGTCTAGAGTTTATCTACGAAGCCATTAGTAAGCTTCAAGAACAAGTGTGTGACATTGACGAGCAGTTAGGACAGCTCTGTCTTGCCGTCTTGCCTGTAATAATCTGCAATTTGATGTAAGTTTGTTTTAAATATATCTTATGTCTTTTATTATTTCTGCTATTAATAATTTATGTTTGATTGATTTTATGAATAGAAATCAAATTCGTTTCTTCAAACAGAAACTCATAGAAACTGGTCATGATATATTTGAAGAACATATAGAAACCCATAATCAGTATTGTAACTGTGCTGAAACTGAAAGAACCCTAGCTCTGTTTAATGTTCTTATACGCTTTTTAGCTCTGTTTAATGTTCTTATACGCTTTTTAGATCAGCTGCTTGCTTAATAAAAAAAAAAACAAAAGAGAGTATCCACCTGGTCCTGTTCTGGTATCCACCGTCAATATTCCATTCAACTATAGAGGTTCTGTCATACTGAACATAATTAAATGTATCTGCTTCATATTGCAGATTCACAGGAGATGGCCTTGGGTAGTAAGGTTTGACTTCTACTATTCCTCTAGGTTTTGGATAAGAGATTTTATTAATAGTAGAGGCTTCCTTTTGAAACATAACATATGTTCTAACTAGATTAAGTGCTCCTTATCTTTAGCACTTTCTGTGTCAGATGACTCTTTATTTGATTCTGTTTTTATTGTAAGAGGAGCTATAGATTTCTGTTTCTTGTCTACATCTAACTTAGCTAACCTCTTAGTGATTTCTTCTACTAAATCACTATTATCATTTTTGGATAGGTTTAATTCAAAGGGTGCTCCCATAGGTTTAAAGAGAACTTTATCTTCATGACTAGCTATTTTGGATGAGATTTCGTTAGGCATAGTACCTATAGCTTTCAGTTGACTAACCTGTCCTACTATTCGCGTAAGTTGCTCTCCAACAGTTGCCAGATGTAAATTCTTAAAATTTTGTTAGCGAGAAAAACTAGACGTACTCTCCCCGGGGGAAAAAGGCGAACATTCAATGGAAGAATGTTCAAGAGGATAGGAGACCGTGTAACGCCCCAAAATTTTCGCATCTTAAAATAATATTATTTTATCGGGTCATGAATGGTGCTATAGAAAGGGAGATAATATTTTATTTAGATCCGAGGAAGATATTGAGTATGATTAACTATGAATGGGTAGTGGGTAGTGATTTACCAGTCTATGAATAGTACCCACCGCGTCTGTGAATAGTACTACCGGTCCGGGATCGGTATTATTTTGGTCCGAAAAAAATTACTATATATATTTTTATATTTTCTTTAATATAACAGAGTCAGTGATGCATGTGGCCGACATAACAGGAGTCAGTTTAGGTATTTTTAGCCATAAAGTTTGAGCTCACAAGTTTCAAATCAAATCTCCAAGCTATTCAAAGCACATGGAAATCCTACCAACTCAAAGGAGAGAAGGAAACAAATCCTTTAATGCCTCAAGAAAATCATCACATCTCTCCAAGATCTATCCTTAGCATTGAAAATGTCTCCGAAGAGTAACTCTATCAACTATCCGAAAGGATACAATTAAAAATCAGTAATGTCAACCTTTACACATGCTACCAAGTATGAAATTGCTCTCCAATAATAGGTCAAACTACTATCATGATCCAAAACATTTATCCACATTCTATCTCCAATACCAATTCATAGAAGATCCGCTACAGAGTCACAAAATATATAACAATATCTTCACTTAATACGTATTCCTTAAATCAAAACATAACTCAAGTTATGTCTTAAAAAACACAGCAAAGGTCAATGATATTTTTAATGCCTGAAATTTTCCTATGCCTTGACTCATAGGTTATTGGATAAATGTATGTATGAATGCATGATTGTGATGAGGTTTCTCTGATTATTTGTATGTTGAGGATTGATTTGACAAAAATAAGATATAAGGTTTGAAAAGTGGTATTGTGGATATGTTAAAATGGATATAAATGGGAAAAAATTGTTGGAAAAATTTGGGATAAAGTGTGAATTAGTTTAGATTAATGCATGATGAGGATAGAAAATTGGATACCTTGGTGCATAAGAGTTATGTTAGTTGCTTGGTTTGGAGAAGGAAATTCCTCCCCTTGGTTTTCATTAAGAGGCCAAACCACTCTAGGGTGGTAAGCTACTTAATATTTTTGTTTATGGTATAAGTATGACATAAGTATGGATTATTTTGATAACTTTCATATAGTTTAGAGTTTTTTTTTTAAAAAAAAAGGGATTTTAAGGTGTGTATGTGCTTTGAATTTTGAATAAGGAAAAGTATGATAAATTTCATTATGAATGTTAAGAAAGTTTTAAAAGAAAGGAAGTTATGAGAAATTTCCTATTATTAAGTATAGATATCTTATATATATATTTTCAATATTTCCTTTTGAAAGATGTGGGTAATTTTTTTAAGTTGTAATTGGAAATTTGAAATGATGGGGTATTAAGTTAATGAAGAGGTTTTGATTAAGAAAATTATTGCCTTTTGGAAAGGAATTGATTTTGTGATTTGGGCTCTACTATTGCATGTTAAACGGTATTTGATGAGATTTGATTTGTTATGTGAAGCTATTGATTATATGCTAGGGTTATCAGCCTTATAAATAGGCGACGCGCTTATTTGTGTGATGGGGGTGGTGCGTTCAGTAGGCCACGGTGGTGCTTTCATAGGCCACGATGTGTGTGATGGGAGGGTGGTGCTTTCTAGGCCACGATTGTGTGATGGGGGTGGCGCTAACATAAGGCCAACGAATCAAATCTGCTTATGTTCATTCTGTATTAGTACCAGCCTTAACTAAAGAATTAACATATTGGTATTTATAATCATCTATTACTTTCAAAGTATTTTGAATTAAACGAATGAGATCATATATTTTAGTAAACCTTACTTTTGGAAATTAATGAATTATGTTAATCAAATGAATTTTTTCAAAAAGCATGATATTCCGGGTACATGGTTTTAAACATTAAAAATAGATATGTATTGGTATAATAAATGTGCAAGTAATTGAAATTTATGAGTTGAAAGAATTAAATTTCTTTATGTTATTAATTAATAGTTTATTTGATATTCTTTTGCTATAAAATGTACATGTATGTTGAAATTGTTAATGATTATGTCATTTGCTGTTTTAAGTAAGTTTTCATCACAACTTTAGTAAGTATGTGAATTATGAGCCACCCCTGAGTTTATACTCAGCGCGTTGATTTTTATTCAGCGCAGGTTAAAGACTGTGGTTGCTGCTTGAAAGACTAGAAGATAGCATCAGGCAGAAGTGACTATTGTGGTAGTAGTTAGATTGAGATTTATGTATTATGTAATTAAGAACTATGGCATGTATAAGTATTATATTTTCGGAGATTGTATTATTTGAATTATAACTTAAGGATGTAATTAGCAATTATGTTGGAGTCTATATTCGGAGATAAGCATAAGATTCATTAAATGATTGAATATAAAATATTTCAAGAGAGTTGGTATGATTAGTTTATTAAGACTTGACATATATACTGAATGCAATTAATTGATGAATATTAAGCTGCTATTGAGGATTTATATAATTATGAAAATATAGAAGTGCTGTTGTGTTATGATAATTATTTGGAGATGCTGGGAGTTTGGAGTTTAATTGGGAGTGTTTTGTATTCGCATGTTTGGCGAGCTCAGTTTTTAACGGGAAATTCTTACAGTATTTCTGTAGTTCCCAATCTATTTTCAAAAAAAAAAAAAAAAAAAAAAAAAAAGAGATGAAAACGAAATGAAATGATATCTATAAAAAAAAATATCTCGCTAACACTTGTGAATGACCTCAATTACTTCCAATTCATAATCTTATTTATGATTGATGTAAGTTAAGACGGTGTCTCCGGCACCGAATGTGCATCCGTCGTCGGTCTCACAGGGAACTCGCGAAGGTGTTACAGACCGCTGTAACGGGTGAAGTGAATACTTATGCAAAGCTGACCATGAGAAGTATGGAAGGTTATAGCAGAATTGAGGCCAGCAAGAGGAAAAATGTTCATTAGGAAGTGGAAAAGGTTTGTCTGAGTTAAACATGTGTGCACAAAAGTACTAAAAGTCTTTAACCGTCGAGAGTTTGATATATGTTATATTTCTAGCTTGTTCTATGTTACTTAAATGAACGGAACCACTTATCAAAAAGGAAATGTCATGATCTGAGAAACCATATTTTTAAATGGTAGATTTAATACTTTTTTATCAAGCCAGTCAGATGTTGGCTTTTGATCTCATTACGGCTGAAAACTATATTTTCTTCATTCTAATTCCAGCCCATTTAAATGGAATTGACCTACGAAGTGGTTCAATGAAGATGTAGATGCTCTAGTTGGTTATTGGTAAGATTCTTATTGCTTGGGAGCCCAGAAGGGGACCTTCGTGGCCTAATCTCACTGTCTATTTCTTGATGAATCTAAGCTCTGATCCTTCAGGTAATTCTTCTACTGAATCTTACGTTCATCAGATTCAGTTTTTTGGGTAATTCATCTTCTAGTAAGCCAGTTTTCAGGTAGTTTGACCTGATCCATGGAGGCTTGGTTACTACTTAAATTTCCTTTAGATAAATTTTAACAAATAGTTGTGTCATTCCATAAGGCATTATCAATTAGTAGTATCTTCCCCGTAAATTAGCAGGATAAATTCATTGCTTATAATGTATTTGTTAAAAAAGATGATATTTTCTAGATCCTGGTAACATATCATAAACCAGAACTTTGAATGTCAAGAAATAAACTTTCATTAAATGCGGGATCACTAAGAGACAAGTAAAGTTGGATAACAAAAAAGTAGATAGGTCCATCACACAGTGATGATTCTACTGACTCCTATAATGATTTACTATCCTAATGACATTGTGTGTTCCTTTTGAACAGCCCATGTGGATACGCTTTTTTTTTTTATTGAGCAAGCAAAACTATCTAGAAAAGCGGTATAAGAACATTAAACAAAGCTAGGGTTCTTTCAGTTTCAGCACATGTTACAATACTGATTTATGGTCTATATGTTCTTCAAATATATCATGACCAGTTCTATAGTTTCTGTTTGAAGAAATGGAATTTATTCTTATTCGTAAAAATCAATCAAACCATAATTATTAATAGCAGAAATAAAAAATACAAAAGATATATTAAAACAAACTACATCAAATGCAATTTTACAGGCCAAGAACAAGGCTGTCCTAACTGCTCGTCAATGTCACACACTGTTCTTAAGCTTACTAATGCTTCGTTAGATAAAACTCTAGACTCTCCATGTTTTAGAAAAATTAAAAGCTATTACAAATTTTGCGATTATTTAAATGGACAAACACACACTTCTATATATACACTTAGAAAAAAGCAACCCGCTGACTCATGGCATGCGTTTAAAACAGAGACTAAGTAAAGACTGCTTTATCTTCTTTAGTAACGCATATAAGCTTTCTTATCTTAGCAAAAGCAATAAGATGCGAATATTAGCAGTTGGCTAGGATTAGATTCATAGGGTCTTGACTGTCACAAACATGTCATTCAAATCTTATCCACTGTCAACCACATTGCACACGTTTCGTGCCTAAGATCTTAGAAATTCAGCTTTCTCTTTACCCTTCTAGTGGGTAGATCAAGGTCCAAGGCTTGAAATAATTGTTTCTTTATTTCTTCTTTAGGAACATTGTAAAAAATGTCTTTAAATTAATTGAGGATAAATTTAATGGTGAGTTACTTCAGAAGACTGATTTTTCATAGAGTGTGTTTTTTAGCAGAAATCAAAAGTGCCTTGGCAAGCATATACAGATTGCGATTAAAGAAAATTCATTTATCGCCACCATCGTAAAAAGTTATACGCCGAGCTAACCATGGATTTCAACCTTAGAATTTTAATTCTTCTTATCACAAGTTTGATATTCCCATTTATAATCCATGAATTTAATAGGGACTGTTAAAAGTAAGTCTTGTGATTTTTAAGAATTCGATTCAGCTCGCCCAAAACTATTTCATAAAATGTGTCGAAATCTTATGAGGCCATTACATAGGGAAAAAGTCTCCCCAATTGTTAAAACCATTCTTGGAAACAAAGAGGAAAGTCCCATTTTCTTTAGCCAAATCAGAAGGCTATAAAACCAAGCCTAAATTTTCTTTGCGGTTAGCATAACAAAGAAGCACCCCACTCCATGCCGTCCAGATAATCAAAATAGTTAAAAATACCTGGACGGCATTGGTGCCAATTCTTTAGTTTGTGAAAAAGTCAGTTTTCCCAGTTCTTGAGAGAAGACTCGTTAATTATAAATTTACTATACGCCCATTTCTCCTTCTCCTCTGAACCATAGGAGAGAAAATGAACCGAGCCAGTGGGCTTCCTAAATGCCTGTGTAAAAAGATAATCTTTAGCAATAGGGATGAGAGAAATGATTTTTGTGTATAGATATTTTGCAACTTCTGAGGCCCATTTCCATGTTTGAGTAATGATTAAAAAAATATGAATGAGGGTATTAATGGCAAACCGTCTTTCTGTGGTCCTAAAATGCTAGCTTCATTAAGCATCAGATCTTAGTTTGTCTGGATCTTGAGACAAGAAAGAGGAAGCTCAATTCTTCTTTTGGAGCTCATTGTTTTGTAATTCCTATAAGAAATTCACATGTTAGAAATCTGAATTATTCTCCTTGAATAAATTCAATCTCAAAATCAAATACTGATAAGAATTGCTTGCCATCGAGCAGAAATTTGTTTTGAGCGATTTTTGACATCTTTCAGTAGATATTTCTTTGCACTTTTGCAATCTACTCTAATTAAAAAAATTTTGTTAAGTAAGATCAATTCAAATTTCCTAACACAAAAACTATAATAATATTTCTTTTTTCACAGTGAGATAATTAATCGTGGTCCGTGTCCATATACCACTAGTTAAAGGGACCAAGTTTCTTCTGATTCATTCTTTGTTTCAGAATTCCTCCATAGCCTTTATCAAGCATCTATTCCACAATTTTAAAGGCTTCTGGATGAGAATTGACTAAGCACGGTAAAGTTTACACCGTGCTTTTATGCGTTTTTGACACTAGAATATGTTCATGACGTCCATGTGGCGGATTCTTTACAACCGCTCAAATAGTGGCTTGCATCTTGAACCAGCTCTTTATAAAATTGCAGCAACATTAATGTGAACTTCCTAAAAAACTTTGTTGTAATTTGAGTTTATCAATAATAATATTGGGAATTTATCGCAAACTCAATTGCTCTACTATGGGATATAATAGTATTATTTTCGATATTGGTCCTAAAGCGAAATTTTGTTTGGAATAGTTTCATTTCTTAGCGGACACTACTTAACCCATATCTTTAAACTACTTTCACAATATTTTAAAGATGTTTCATATGTGTGATCTATTTGATCGAGAAAAGATCAAACATTATCAATATATACTATTGAGAAAAGTAGATAAGATTGAAGATATCATCATATCTTCTGAAATTCAAGAGGGGGCATTTTTAAGCCAAAATGGCAGACAGTCCATTCATAATAGCCAACAGAACTGGTAAAGGCAGTTTGTATGCTATCTTCTTCAGCTATTTGTATTCTGTTCAATAGCCAGATTTCATATCAATTTTTGAAAAAATATAGCTGCATAGAGGCCATTAATAGTCTCTTTTGTTAGCACAAGTATCGAATCCAGCTTAAACCTGTTTTAAGGCTTATAATTGATACTACCTGTGAAAAACTCCTCTTTCAATTCTGCATTATTTATCTACGTAAAAAAGCAGCAACAGCTCCAAGGCTATGGCTTTTACGGATTAGACCTTTAGCCTCCGAAATCAGCAATTCCCTTTTACATATTTCAAGATGTCTAGGCCCCATTGCTATGGGCCGAGCTTGTCGTATCATTTTTTCATGAAATCAGGTCAGGTAAAACTTGACCCACATGACGTTTTCTGGCCCAAAACGCTTTGTTGGCTTCAGAACATACAAGGTAGACTCTATTTCCTTGTTATATTGTTTTCAGTTGAATTGTATTTGTATTATTTATATTGTCTTGAATTCCTTTAGATAGATACTTCTTTCTTTAAGGAATTAATAAATGCTTTCTTTAGACTTAATTGTCTCTTTAATATGTCGATATTCTTTATTCGTTGGTATGATATAAAAATGGAAGGTAATTTTCTTTTCCTTTCACACTCCGCGTTTAATTCCTCATCCGATAGTATTCTTAATCGGTATAACATATGTAAAAATGGATTGCCTAAAATCACTGGATGTGACAAATCCTTTGATGAGAAATGAATGGATTTGAAAAACAAATACCATTATTACTAACCGCTGTATGCTTTAGCTGTAATTGCACTTTCAGTTTACTACCACAGCAGTATTTAACTCTTCTACAGTTTTAGAAAGTATCTGAAAACTAGCCCTTTGCATGATTACAATTTAAATCTACTACCAGAGTCAATTAAAGCATAGTATGAAAAATTTATTCTTTGATTGCACGGACTATGTTACTTTAGTGTCCACTTTTGAGTGATAACTTTATCAACCAGATTCACAAAAGTGTAACTATTATCCTAACTGATCCTTTCTCTTCTTGAGGATCATACTCTTCATTGTTGAGTGTTCAAGAAGAACACCCGCTCTTTTAAGTGCATTCATTTCTTGTTTAAAAGATTGACTTTGCTTTTAATTCTTTAAGCGTAGCTCCCTTTGATTTTTTATTTTTTATTCGATCGCAAATTCCATGAATATCATACTGACTATGTTTTTTCATCAATTTCTTTTGCAGTGGTTCCTTGGAGCACTGGTTTTCATTATTGATTTAAGATACATTTCTAGCTGAAACTCGTTTTCTTCTGGATTAGGTAATTTGTCTATTAAATCTAGATAAGATTATCTTTTTAGTCAGAAACACATAAAACCGTTCATAGCACAAAGTGATTTATAATAATCACAATGCCCATTCACAGGTCCGAGAGTTCTTTAGAAGTGCCTACTTCTTCTAGTCGGGTGAATTTTGATGTATAATCTAAAAACATTTACTTCAAATCTTTCTTTTCAGAATCTGTTTGCTATAAGAAAAGTTTAGCTAAAGATTTCTTTGATCATCATCAATTGGTTAATGCCTGTATTGTTGCTTTTAATTTGCATGTTATTGCATAAGGCCAATACGCCCACATTTATAACAGGCATGTTGTAGCTTCTTTTGCCCTTACTTTCTTAGAGCGGTTATGACTTTCCTTAAAAATCGTTTAGGCTCCTTTTTGCATAGTTATCAAACCTTTTCTCCTATATGTCATAGGAGATCTAGTGTTTTATGTTTGTCTTTCTTTTAGAAGAATACCTAGTGAGGGATACCCAAATTTTCACAAAAATCTCGCCTAATACCCTTTTCCCTGTCATTCGTTCCGTTTACTTTGTCTATGAATTTTTAGTTCATTACATAAACTAATTCCTTCTTGAACTACTTCAGATGCTATTCTCCATACGTGTATAGATGATAGGAAGATTGTAACCAACCCGCCGCCCGATCCCGAAAGACCCACTGTGGATGCCACATTCGGTCCGGAGCACCGTACCTAACCACAATAAATCAAACAAATCATATTATGAATTAGAAGTGACTTAGTATTACAAGTTTAGCAAGTAATATATTTTCTGTTTTGAAAAATGATTGAGAATCCTACAGAAAACTGCAAGAGTTTCCCCTAAAAGTAAGAAGTTCCAAACATATGAACAAAGCACTCCCAAATTCCAAAACTCCAGAACCCCATCCAAACTCCAATAATCAACACAATTAGCACCTTCTTATTAATTTCATAACTCCATAGTTTCCTCAATAACATTATAATATTCTCACTTCAATTACGATTCATTTAAATAATCAACTTCTAATGTTCTAACCATTAAATAAGTCCAATGTTTATCTCCCAATTATATAATACACCAAAATAATACAAGTAATAACGATCTAAGTATAAATGAAATAATACAGTCTCCAAAATTAATACTTATACATGCCATAATTGTTTTAGTTTACATAAAATACTAACAACTAACCAAAAAATCTCTTCAACTCTGATGCTTACTCTTCAGGTCTTTAAGCAGCGAAGCACAAATCTCCAACCTGCGCCGGATAAAATCAACCGCTGAGGATAAAACCACTGGTGCTCATAAAACATCAACCAAACCAAGTTGTGATGACAACACTAAAAACAACATTTATATACATAAAATCATTAAATTGAACATGCAGTAACATAGCACACCAACACATCATGCTTTAGTAAATTCATTTGGATATTCATAAATAAGTTGTGGTAAAATGAAGATGCTTATTAAACATATGTGGATATCATTTATTTCACTTCTTAAAAAATTGTATAAGGCTCACATAACACTTAGGAGGAAAAAGAAGGCAGAGAAGTTTCATAGCTTATTCATATATGCCTAGGTCGCCAACTTTTATTAACATTTAGAGCGCGTTCCGCCCAACATAAGACACCCACGTGCGCTAGCATATGATCATAGCTTCTTATTCATTAATGCATCAAATGCCAGCAGCTCATCATACCTAATAAAATCCAGAATCATGCATCAAATCCACCAAAGATATATTAAGCCCAAAAACATTTCTCATAAAATTCATTGTTCTTTAGCTTTCTCATAATAAAAAACTTAATTTAACTTAAGTAATTCATAAAAAAATTCTTCATACTAAACAAAAATGAACTTAACATAGAAATTTCACAGCATAAAGAATAACATGACCTTTGCTGTGTTTTTTAAAACATAACCGAGCTATGGGTCTCCAAATTTAAATGAAATTAGAGTCGTTAGAAAGCTAAGGACCAAAAATCCTAAAATGTTATGAAGGGATCACAGCCCAGATCAAATGGAAGAAACCAAAACAAAGCTAGAACACCAGACTGACAGACCAGACCTGATCAGCAGAACCAAGTCCATTAGTTTCTTGAATTCCTACTAAACTCCCCACATCTCAAATTAAACCAATCCAGAAACAGAGATAAACTCTCAAACACAGGGAAACAATTTTATAAGAATCAGAACCTAATCTTTCATTAGTGTCAAAATGGGCACTAAAGTTAGTGATGCATGTGGCCCCGACATCAAACAAAGAGTCAGTTTGGTTTCAGGCCATAAAGTTGATTATATATCTCCAAAATTGGACATAAGAGGCATGGCTTGGGAAAGCTAAGAGATTAGAACCTACAACTTTTATGAAAGACTCAGACACAAATGGAAACTAGAAAGCCGAAAAATGGTCCTAATCTCACTCAAAATCTTCGTTTTTCCCAAAATTCAGTTTACTGAGCCATTGAAAGGAACATGAACCACAAGATACAAGGTAGGAAATAGTCACCGACAACATAAATATACTCATCAAACATCATCCAAGAGCATGTAATGGCAACCCCAAAATTCAACAAAACCAATCATTTCATACAAAAATCTCAAAATATACACAAATAGCATAAAGGCACAAAATCAAAGAATTTGAGTAAGGTAGTGTGTTAAGAACACTAACCTTCAAAACTAAGCTTGTACAAGGCCTTAATTCAAAGCTCTCAAGCTTTTGGTCTTGCCTTTATCCTTATTAGAAGCTCTCCACCCTCTTTACATGTGTGACGCGTGTTTTTTGCCCCGCCTGATCCAATGATGATACGAGTATGCAAAATGAATGGATGTTAATGCTATCAGATAGTCTTTTAATCCAAGGATTTAAATTGGAAAATGATGTGAATAGTTGGCTGAGTCATAGCTGCGTTCACGCAAAAACAGCTGCGTCACGCAACGTGTTCATCCAAAAGATATTTGCTCAACGCAACTTTCATCACTATTCATCACTGTTCACACGATTCATTCATTGTTCAACAAATCAGTAGCGTGACGCAAGCAAAACAGTAGCGTGACGCAAGCTACAGTGGCGTCACCAGCTACAAGATAGCGGACGCAGCTGTTTTGACCTACCCTATAAAAGCATCTCTTTCTCAGAACAAAAAAAAAAAAGAGGAGATGAGGAGAAGAACGATGAGAACAACAAAAGAAAAAAAAGAACAAAACACGATTTTGAGCCCTAAAAAAACACTCTCTGCAACCACATTTCCTCCAAACACTCTTGTGAGCTGATTTGAAGAAAATTCCATTAGATATAAATCTAGGTGAATCAAATCATAAAAGAGAGAAGAAAAAAACATCAAAAAATAAAAGAAAACACATTTAAAATCCTTGTTGAAACAAAAGGCTTCTGAGTCAAAAAACATCATTTGTTACACCATGGATCCATTTACAATCTCCAATCTGGAGGATTAGTAGTCCTTTAACGTTTGATCTTTTAATATATTTTGTGTTATTTTTACAACTTTGTTGTTTTAGTATCTAAGTTCTTTAAATTGTATTCTGTTCATATTTGCAGTATATACGTCCTTAAATCATATTTAAAATAAGATAATATGTAAAATAAATAATCTTAAAACGAAATTCTGGGCAAGAACAGAGTGCGTCGCGCACTTATTATTGAAAGAACAGCTGCGTCACGCAGCTTTCATCTATGAACAGTTGGTCACGCAACTTTCTCATGAACAGTTGCTCACGCAGCGTTTCATCAAGATATTGCGTCACGCAAACTTCATCACTTATTTTTAGCACTTCACGCAACTATTGCACTATTCACACCACTGTCATACTTCACTGCTCATGAAAAACAGTTGCTTCCACGCGACTGTTTTCATCCAGATCAGTTGGCGTAACGCGACTGTTCATCACTATTTTCTAGAAAAATAAAAAATAATAAATTTTATACGAAAATTAAAATCTAATGTCTTCAATAAATTGAAAAATCCCAATTAATGAACACGATCCACAGTTTAAATAACTTAGAATACTAAAATGCTAATTTATGTTTTATTTATATGAATTTTGCAATTTATTGTTTAAATTGGAAAAATAAAATTAAGTTGTTGATTTATTATATTAAGTTTAAATTGTATGTTTATTAACAGTTTTGCATTTCTAGTGTTGAAATAATAAATAGTGCATGATGTTTGGTTTTATGGTGATTTAAATCGGGTATAGAATGATTTTTAGGTTCGGTGTTCCCGCCTTCAACCATAAGCAAGACGGGTCTTTTAATTTATATTTGTTTGATCCTTTTGATTTAATTGCTTTATGTTGAATAATGCTAGTGATAATTAATTTGATGGACGATTATATTAATTTTCCACATAGGACCTTCGTTCGATTTAATCGTGGGGGTTAATTAAATAAATTGCTTTTCTAAAATAAATAAAATTAAAAATTGTAGTAGGTTTAAAAGAGGCCGGTTTTCCGGGCGTCGGCTCCAACGCTGACGTACTAATTCCCTTTACCTAGAACCTCATTGTTCGCGCGGACCAAATTTTCTAGAAATAGAACCTTGAATAAAAAGGTTTAAAATGGAGTCACTTTACAAAAATAAAACGTCCCATTGCGAAATAATGAGTGGCGACTTAAAATTTTTATAAGACCGATTTATTCGCACGGCGTATCCAAAAAGTTTATCACTCTTTCAATTAAAACATTCTAAGTTAAAACAAAAAAAAAAAAAAAAATTCGATTTTCTCCGGGAAAAAACAGTTTTTGGCGACATCAACTGGGGATTTTGCACCCATTAATCCCCGGTTATTTAATAATAAATAAATGGTTGCGAATTAGGGAATTGACTCTAAAAAAGCCTACTATTTCTAAATAAAATTGGTTAGAAAAAAGCCTGATGGAAAATTATTATCTTCCGTATGTGCCTTTTAAATTGTTTTCTTTTTTTTCTTTTCTTTCATAAGATTTTTGCATACAATTCGTATTCCTCTTTCTCACCTCATTCTACCCGTATCACCCTCGTTGTACTGGGTGTTATGTTGACGGTGATCTAGCCCTAAACATGCCGATTTAGTCATCCATCCGAGAATTTAACATTACTACAACCGCAGTCCTGATACCTTTAAAGGTCGTCAAAAGAGTAGCCCAACAAAGGGGCCCCGAATCCTGTGTGCGGAACCCAATCTTTGTAAACCAATAAGAACTAAAGCAATGCATATAGTTTTGAAAGACCTTGATTTACTTTCCCCTAAGGTGCACCGATTCTGTTTGTTGTGTTTATACCGAATTTCATTCCGAGAGGATAATATCGTCAAATCTCAATAACCCCATGTTGGTTTCGAGATTAGGACCAATTCTAGAAACAGATGTCGGAATTTTATACCAATGGAATCCGTGTGTGGAGAAATAAGGTTGAAGCGATGCGATTTCCCAACTCCCGTCCCCTGTGACGATATAAACTGTGCATATGTTGTTGACATCTATGCACCATTTAACATTTTTCTTTTCAGCCATGTAATTAATAAGAGCTAATTTTCGGTTATGTACATGTTGACCTTGATTTTGAGGAACTTGGACCTCAAAAATCGTTTTGAATAATATAATGCAGAACTACTTATAGTGAATTGCAATACCCAAAAGAAAAGGGATATAAGGGGTGCATTCCTTCGTATGTCAAATTTCTCGCATTATCTGAAAATAATAGAGATTATAAATTTTGTAACAAAACAGAAACCGAGATCCTTGGACCATATTTCCAAGGCAAAAAAGTAAGATACAAAAACAAAAAAAAAAGTAAAAAAGTAAAAAAAAGAAAAAATCCTGCTTGGAATTCTCCATTTCAAGGCAAATAAATTTGAAGGACACAAAAAAAAGAGTAAAATTAATAAAATATCCCGGCTTGAAATCTTTCATTCCAAGGCAAAAATTAGGGACTTGAGAGAAATAGTTCGACTGTAAATTGCCAAAAAGAACGGCAACGACAGATAATGCAGAAATGTTTGAATACAAAATAAGTTATTATCAATTATTCACACCGAATTTTTTGATTCCATGTCGAAATCAGAAATCTTATTGTCCACACCATCTTTAGCACATTAGAAATGCAATTTCTCCTCTATGTGCTTTCATTTTCTGCCATGCATAACATACAGACCCTTTTAATTCAGTATTTTTACCTTAGTCAGGAATTGTAATCCTTCTCGGGAAATCGCTTCGAGAGCTTGAACCACACCCTGGTCAACGCTTGCTCAGATGACCCCAATCCCTAGCCACTCCAATCAGTCCTGTGATTCACTCAAGTTTGACATTTCAGATTCAGATTGGTAAAGATGGTTGATAATACTCGAATGAGCCGATTTTCTGAACCCAGATAAGAACTATTAAACTCAAATGTACCGCTGCTCTCGCCCAAGACAGGGCAGCAAAATCAGACTCCTCCTGCATCAGTAACCAACCTTGTGGTTGAGGAGAGACATAATCCCAGAACTTGCTTCAATAAAATCAGCCTCCGTGCGTAAACACTGTCCCAGTCGAGAATTGAACGTAATGCAAGCAACTTGCCTTGAGGCTGAAAGACAAAGTTTGAAATATGTCGTGTAGCGAAGGAAAAGGACGCCGATCACAACTTCCATGTAACTGAATATGTGCTTGCACCAACAGCTCCACTTCGTTCAAAACTTTAATAACACACTATGTTAAGGAGATAATGATCCGAGATCCCAATCTGTCCGAGTTCATTCGTGTTGCTCAAATGAACCGGTACAATGAAGAGACGTGCTGCGGGCATTCCCAACACTGCATAAGAGCTACCGGAAGTGGTATGATGAATCTGGAGGTGGAATACAAAGGAACTGGGTCAAGGCTTCAGATTGCTTTCCTTAAGCCATTTCAAGATGGGATGAAAGCGATGAGTTAGTCTGCCGTATCTGGAAAGTCCTAAGGCAGGGAGAGATGAAGCTTCTCGACTACTTACAGAGGTGGAGAACCAAGCTATTTATGGTCCAGACCAAGCCGAAACCCAAAGAAATAATTAGAATTTTCTGTAGAAGCCCTCTTACCTTTCTTCAAGGAGAGAATGCTTGGCCCAACTCTCACATTTTGGCTCTAGTTCAAGGGCCGGTGAATGTTGAGGAGCTTTACAAAGAGAGAAGAAGAGAAAGCCAGGGGTTTTGTTAAACTACCGACCTTCCACAATGTCATAATAGGAATGTGTCATGCACTAACAAAACCAGGGGGAGTAGCGATATAATTGGAGCTATTAGGGAGAAAGGCGCAAAGGGAGTCACGTGATTGGGTAACCTTTAAAGCAAGTTATGCATCCTGTTCAAGATGTGTACTGTCAAAGTTACCCATTAATCCATCCAACCAATTTCTAGCAAGTTTATTGATCAAAACTGGATACCATCAGTGCAAGCACTCTTACTATAATTGCTCCAGCAGGCTCAAACATAGATTCAAACTATAGATAGTGAAATCACCAACCTCCCAACACCAAAAGTTAGCTTGTGATGGTGAATTGAACAATTTTTTTTTAAAGTTTTGCTTTTTATTTCCAGATGATTACTTAAAAAACAATTGGATGGATTTTTCTTTACATTTAATCAATGGGAATGAATTGATACTTATTTCTTATTTCTCCTGATTGTATGTTTATGGCGATTGATAACCATAACACATATTTCATAGTGCATTGCATATTTGCATTTAACCTAAGCACCGTCGAAGAATCACAAAATTAATCGAAATCGGATCAGACTTAAGCTTGAATTCAAAACGATTCCAAGAATCATTCAGAACCTTTGTCTGCATTTGCTGATACGCCGATTCCATAAGTCAATGCAGAATGTATCCTACCGATTCAATGAGTTACCGAGTATGCGAAAAAAGATATGGGTCACCAAGAGTGTAAAACAAGTATGAAGCTGAAGTTGAGAAGCAGCTAGATACAATTTCCTGGATATACAATACCGCTGAGGCTTTAGCAAATATACCCTTGTGCTCAAGAAAAATGGAAGAACGTAACAGCCTGTGTCGACTCAAGCCCCCACCAAAGAGGGTTCCCTATAAATTTCTGATCAATGAATGCTGATCAAAGAACGGAAGTTATTCCCTTACGTACCAGAAAAAAAATGATTGACAAAAAATAATATGATAGTTTTAAAAAAAATAATATGTATATAAAAAAAGAGAAGGCAAGATGCTGATATAATGAGCTCAAACAAAAAAAAAGAGTCTTTTTATTTGCTGACTACCAAACAAGTGAATAGATTTATTGAGAAGAAATTTTCTGTCGCTATAGACTTCTCATCACATAGTTGCAGAAATGATCTTCACTTCAAAGCAAGGCGTCTTCTGAAAGGGAAATTAGACCCCAACTGCATGGGATCGTCAGAATCCAGAAAGAACTGTGGACAAAGGGTTGCTGAATCGATCGTTAATCGAAGACCCAAGATGAAAAGCACTCGATTAAAAATCTCTCTCT
>NW_023590934.1:0-29877 GCF_014843425.1 Jatropha curcas | reverse complement strand
AAAAAGAAATTTTCATATTTTCACCGTGTGTGTGTTGTATAATGTTCATATTGCTTGTTCCTCTTTTCTATGTTGGCTTAGCCTTCATCATGTAACGATTTCACCAAACTCTGCCTTTTTGAACACCATCTAACATTAGAAAGTTCATTTAAAGGTTAAGGAACAAAGAATCTAACACAGTTAGTGGGTAAAACCATGAAAAGCAAGCTCGAATGGATTGAAACCTGAAGTAACATAATGTATGCTATCGATGATTATGCGAACTCAAATGAATGGCAAACAATCTTCCCAAGTTTTCAAAGTTTTTACCCACACAATAAGCAACAAGCAAGTTATTTAGTTTTTTAACCCACCATAACACAAAGCAAGGTCCTAAAGTTCTATTCAAAACCTCAGTTTGTCCATACTATTTGTGGATGAGAAAAAAAACAAAGTGGTAGAATAAAGTAATTTAAGTAACCGAAACTTTACCCCCACAAAACTCTCCAAAAGTGTGAAAGGAACTTTGCATCCCTATCAGAAACTATAGGTTCGTGGCACCGCCATGAAACCTTACCACTTACTCTAAAGAATAGAATCAGCCACATTGATTGGCATCAATCAGGTTTTATGACAAGGAAATGAATGAGCCAGTCCTTGCTAAAATCTATCAAACAAACTATAAAAAAATCAATATACTGTCTTTAATGCACGCCTAAGTCTAGGTAATCCAAGCAACAAGGTCCATATAAATATACTCAATTCAAAAGGGTGAACTAGGAAACAAGGTAAAAGCATGTCATATAATCCATGAGGCATAGAATTTAGATTTTGGGCCTGTTTAAAAGCAGATACAAGGACTTGACCCGGGCTGTACAAGCCTCGCAGCGTCATTAAACCCCGTGGATAGCTCGAATGGAAGACTTCCTGGAAGGCAACCACCAAAACCTTGATTTTCAAGAAGCTCTTTGAGAGTGAAGAGGAAGTCGAGGACGTAAACCCCTTTCATGAAGCTTGGACTTGAATCCAGCAGCAACAAGGCAGATTGGAAGAGAGTTACTTCAAACTCTTGGATTTAAATAGTGGAGAAGTTAAAAATTGAAGTTGCTGATTTTTCATGGAAATCGCATGCCAACCGACAGACTATTTAGATTGGGAAAGCTAGTTTTAGAAAATTATTTTGAAATGGAAACCATGGTTGAAAACTCCGAAAACAGTTTGCTTTTCGTGTAAGAGCTTAAATTAAAGAGTATCTCGACTTCAATGGTGGAAGAGAGTTTGAGGAGCAGCGTGCGCACACAAAAAACTTAAAATCCAGGCAAGTGGGAGCACATGGAAAAATAAGCTATAGGGAAGGAATTTTTAACGCAGCTGATTACGCTACGGGAACTAATAATGAAAGGTTCCACTACTTGAAAGAAGTACACTGCAGAAATTTAATAATTGTCCATGTCGTAGTTGGAAAAATATTGCTGAAAGTAATGAAACAATTACCTCTTGCTAACCGGTCTTGCTGGGTGTTAAATCAGTCCCTATAGACGATGAAATGGGCATAGTTTTGATTACACAATCTGAAGATGCTCGCCAATAGTGCCTTAGCAAAGCCTGAAAAGTTGGAAGTGTATCTGTTACGTGGTGCTTAAGAAGGCCATAAAATAGAAGCAATTGGCTATATATCATAATTTCGGAGCTGCAAGAGCAGATTAACAACTAACGAAGCGGGAAGAGGCTGCGCTACTAATAAATACAATGGAAGAGACAACTCTGTGTTTGATAAGGAACGATAAAGGGAAAGGTATAGGTAGTTATGGTGCGACAAAACAATTTTGGTTCGTCTATAATGGAGGGCAACAATTCTCAAAGTTTCGTTTGTCTTGTTGTGAGATAAATGGATATACTTATTTCATGTTTGTCAACGAAAGAGTGAGGTGAATTCCAGCCGAGTAATGACGGAGACCTAGGCCTCTTTTTTTGATGAATACATGATGAGGAAGTAGAGAGAAATTAATGTTCATTAAACAATACCAGCTCAAGGTGAGTCTTTAAAGTTGTTCGAAACGTCAATGATAGCCATGAACAAAAGAAGGTAAAAGAAGATTGGAGGAGGCATAGCAATTTTTGTCTGTACAAATGTGTTATTTTGTGGAAGGCAAAGTGTGTAATTTAGTCATTGATGGAGGAAGTATGGAAAATATAAATATCAAAGGAGCCTGTAGAAAAATTAAAGCTCCTACAACAAACGTCCTCAATCCATACAAAGTAGGTTGGTTGAAGAAAGGACAACGAGATATGAAGTAAATCTTAATGCTTAGTGGCAATTGCAACAATGAAGATGACTGGCAGATGAAGCACTGATTGAATGTAGTACCAATGGATGTTGGGCATATTCTAGTGGGATGACCTTTTGGTTGTATGATCATGATATGGACCATAGAAGACAAGGCCTAATACTTATTCGTTCTAGCAGGGACAACAAGAAGTACACTTAGGGGTGCATCCCACTCTCAAGGAAGAAACAAAGGCAAATAGGCAAAATTAAAGGAGCTGGCAGACTAGTAAATTAAAATGGGCTTGTAAGTGTAAAAGAATTTGCAGCTGAGCATAGTGGAGGTGGGAGTACACGTATGCCTTAGTGAGCAAACGATAGGAGCTGACCAGGTTGAAAAATCAGTTGGAATAGTTCCTTTGGAATTCAACCGTTTAGTTATTTGCAGGAATTCAAGGAGTTGATTTAGTGCAAGATGTCTGAAAAGCTTGCACCCTAAGAAGCATCCAACAATGTGCTATTGATTTGGGTACCCAGGAGTAGCTTACCAAAAAACTTGCGCACCGTTAAGCAAGCATCCAACATGCACACCAAATGCCTACCTTATATGCGAGCTGAAATAGAAAGAACAGGTTAAGGAATTAATTGGAAAAGGTCTAGTTGCTGGGTAAAACGTGAAAAGTCCATGTGCCCGTGCCCTAGCCTTTATTAACACCAAAGAAAGACGGTTCTTGGAGAATGGTGTGTGGATAGTCCGTGCTATAAATAAGATTACAATCAAAATATATCGCTTTCCATAAGTCCCAATACCAAGATTGGAGGATATGCTTGATCAACTAGTGGGTTCTAAAGTGTTTTCCAAAATTGATTTGAAAAGTGGATATCACCAAATTAGAATGAGGCATTGTGATGAATGGAAAATAGCTTTTAAGACATCAGATGGGTTATTTGAATGCCGCACCGAGGAAGATCATTTAAAACACTTGTGACAAGTGTTAGAAGTACTTCGTCAAGAGCAGCTGCACATAAACCTGAAAAATGTAGTTTTCTACAACCAGAAGTGGTATTCTTAGGATACATTGTGTCTGCTGAAGGATTAAAACCAGATGAAGGATTAAAACCAAATCCAGAAAAGGTTCGTGCAATTACCGAATGGCCAGCACCGCAATCCATCAAAGAAGTTAGAAGCTTTCATGGTTTGGCCTCTTTCTATAGGGGATTTATCCAAAATTTCAGTTCAATTATGAGTCCTATAATTGAATCTATGAAAGACGAAAAGTTTGAGTGGACAAATTTTGCACAAAAGGCATTTGAAAGAATCAAGTTTTTGATGACTAGAGCACCTGTTCTTGCACTTCCAGATTTTGAGAAATTATTTATTGTCGAATGTGATGCTTCACATGAAGAGATTGGAGCTGTTATTAGCCAAGAGGGTAGACCTCTTGAGTTTTTTTGTAAGAAGTTGTCTGAAGCTAAGAAGCGTTACTCAACTTATGATCTAGAGTTCTATGCCTTGGTACGAGCCATTCCACATTGGCAGCATTACTTAGCTTATCGTGAGTTTGTGGTTTTTTCTGATCATCAGGCTTTGAGGTATCTAAAATCTCTGAATAAACTCAACAATCGACATGCTAAGTGGAGTTCTTTCCTTGATGAATTTAATTTCTCACTAAAGTATAAATCCGGTCAATCTAATATTGTGGCTGATGCATTGAGCAGAAGATCCCCAATTTTGTCAATTTTGAGCACTCAAATTAGAAGATCTTGTTGAAAACCAGTATGATTCCAAATTCATGTTTTAGGCAAGATAAAGGTTGATTTTTGCTGCATTCTTCAAAAAGTGAAAGTCTTTTGCCATACATTGCAAGATGGTTATTTATTCAAAGGAATAAGTTATGCATTCCTGAAGGATCTTTAAGGTTTTACTCGTCGGAGCCGATGTCTTTCAAACCCGGGGGGAGAATGATGGCAGGAGCAATTCCTAGTCCTAATTGGATTCTTAGCACAACTAGGATTTTATTTAATTTACTGTTTTTTTCAGATTTGCATTAGTTTTCCGTTTCTTATTTGATTAGGATTTACTATTTTATCACTAAATTAGGAGTAGAGTTTTATTTCTTTCTTTTAATTAGGATTCCTAGTCTAGTTAGGATTTATCACTTATAATAGGACAGCACTAGTGCAATTGTAAATCATCTTATTTTCCTCTATAATTTTTTAATTCAAAGGTTATAAACCTAATTTAATGATTATTGTTCACCCTTACAAAGGATTTATCACTATAAATAGACAGCACTAGTAGCATTGTAAATCATCTTATTTTCCTCATAATTTTAATTCAAAGGTTATAAACCTAATTAATGATTATTGTTCCACCTACAATCAAGCCTATTCTAGCTTACTTGTTGCAAACTGACAGCCCTACATCTTCCCCTGCAGCAAAAAGACAGATACAAAACTAATTCACCTGACTTGGTAAACTTTCTTGATTCCCAATCCATATTCTTCTACTCTCTTTGTTGCCCCTTTTGGAATAACTTGAAAGGGCCTTGGGCTTGGATCTGGAATGCTATCAGTTTGATGGTCATGGTTAGTTGCTGAAGGATGCAATGTTAACTTTAGGTCTTAAATTGTAAATTAACATGTATGGCTGCATGTTCAAGGATTATAAACATATGTTTGGAGTGGGGCGGCGGTTCTATTTTATTTATTTTTAAGAATTAGGTTAATTTCCCAAATTTAAACTTACATTCTTATGTTGTTATATTCTCAGTTTGAATGTGTTCCTTTGTCTTGTTAAAGCTGTTCTGGAAATCACATATTTTATATATGTTCTAAATCATGCTGTGGTGTATCACAGATTGGGAAGCTATTGCAGATTGGGCACCGAATGAATTACTCTTCCAACCAAGCTTACCTAGTGTATCAAATCTTTCACTTGAAGATAATAAAGTTCAAGGCCCTAAGCGACGTGGAAGGGGAACATTCTCGTATAAGCAGGACAAACTTTATAGTGATAGGCAATCTTATATGTCATTTTCTGGCGATAAAGAGGATGACAATTTGTGCAAAAGTGAGCAAATGAATACAAAATCAATACATTGTAAGCCTCAAATTATTCATTTCAAAATCACGTTTCTCAGTTAGTAGAGTTAATATTGATGAAGATAGTTGCATAAATATAGCTTCTGCTTACTTTGTGGAAAGACTAGGATTATCTACCACCATATACCCTCATCCATACAAGCTTTAGTGGCTAAATGAAGGTAGTGAGGTAAGATTGACTACATAAAATGGCATGTTAACAGATTTGCTCTTCATAATAGAATCAAAGGAACTTCTTCTTTAACAAAGGATGGGAGAAAATTAACTTTAGCACCTTTTGATTCACAATGAGTGCAGGCTGATAATCTTTTGTTGGAGAAAAGAAAGGGGCAAGTTTATTTGTAATCAAGGGTAAATTAGAGCCATTTTTAACTAATTCCTACCCCATTTTAGCAGTAGAAGAGAAAATGGAAAAGGTGTCACTAGTTAAAGAGAATTATGTTATACCTGGCTTTGTTATTTAAAGGATGGTGAAAGTGAAGAAAATATTAACCATAGACAAATGTAACAGGATTTTATGTGAGGACAAAATACTTAAGTTGAAGGGTCAAATTTATAGGACTTCAATTTGAATTAGATACGGTGTATTTATTACAAGTGTTGAGCATAAAAAAGTATAGCAGAAATAAGAACACTAACTTAGATGCATTCCTGTCTCAGCGACATTCCAATTAAAAAGAAATTGACATGGATTTAGTGGCAAACAAGATTTAAATATTGTTGATATGTAAGAATAGGAGGAAAGATAAACATGTTCATTCCTGTTTCAACAGTTACATAAGATTGAACAAAACCATCCAACTCTTTATCTTTCTATCCTCTTTCTTTTAATATTTTTATTTTTTAAAAAACCTTGTACATTCTAAAGGTTGTTTGAATCTCCTTTAATAACAGAAGTATAAATCTTCAAAACTATTAATTCAATCAAGTAACTTCCACATTTTTCATGAACTGCATCCACTTGGCCTCCTACATAATTACTTTATTGTTCCTTTTCTTCGTTTCATTTGATGCAACCTCAACCAAGTGCTGTTCTTTGTGCTTAGTGTCCTCTAAGTATGATCTCTCTTGCATGCTGAGATGAAAGTGAAGATTTTTCCATGATTCTGTTATGACATATAAGACATGCAAAATAAAGCACAAGGCTTTCCAAATTGCAGAATATCTTTCCTTTTTGATAAGAAAGCTGATTTTGTGGCTTGAACTTATGACCTTTCATTCATGTTAGAGCTATCTTACCATTGGATAAAGGGTAAACCTTTTGGCATTACACCATTTTGATAGCTTTTGCTCATCTTTCCACAGAAATGTGGCTCTCTGTGACTACATCTTAGTTTGATGTGAACGCTTTTATTAGCTTTATGCCAAACATGAGCGTTGTAGTGATTGGAACTTATTGGGACTGATGATAAGGAAAAAACCTTGAGAACTTTAACTTCACTTGTTCAATTCAACATGAGACTGTGACTGATGATATGCATCATTTAAGGTTCTCTGTGCAAATTTTGTGATTAATACTGTTTCTGTTCAATTCAACATGAGACTGACTGATGATATGCATCACTTAACATCCTTTGTGCAAATTTGGCTCCAGCTAAATATGGTACACGTCATATTCTTGTTCTCGCCGACTTTCCTCCGAGTACAAGGACAATAGAGCTTGAGAAGCTTTTCCAGGACTACACAGATCATGGAGTTGTCATTCGCTGGGTCAATGATACAGTGGCACTTGCGGTTTTCCAAACACCATCAATTGGTAACTGGAATTAACTGACTTCTCATGTTATATGATTAAATGCAGTGCCATAATTTTTCATCTTAAACTAGTTGTGGCACCAACTAGCGTGCTTTATTACTAATATTCTTGCTGAAGATGCATCATGGCGGTATGTAATTGGTCTCTGAAATCCACCAACAAGGAATTAATGTGCTGTGTGGCTGTGCCTTGTAATTGGATTCATCTCAGTGATAGCTTATTGAGAATTAATATTTGGAATTTCTGTGGCTACAAGTGTATCAAATATTCATGGATTTAGCTGCATTGGCAAATAGGTTTTCTACCAACTTTGTTGGTTCAGTTCGGAGTCTCAGACATAAGGACGGACATGGGAGGTGATCTGTCTTTGTTTTCTTGGGCGATGGTAGTTTGGCTGATTACATGAAGCATTTTTATACTCATCATTCAAAAACTAGCAACTTGCTCCCTGTATTGTGCTTTCTATGAAGTTTGCCTTTCTATTAATTTTCCATAATTGGTTATTCTAATAAATGTGATTCTATTTCTTCTACTGCAGCTCTTGAGGCGCAGAATCATGTTCAGTGTCCATTTACAGTGCGTATTCTTGATGAGGATGATATCCTTCTGGGTTCAATCCCAGCTAGAGGTACATTTTCTTGCTGAACTCTTGTTTCTTCTGAATTTCAAAGAAGTTCAATGCAAAAGCAAGAGATACAACATGGTTGGTATAATTTCAAAAGAGCTATTCGGAAGCCCAACCTAGAATGAATTAATGAAATGTAACTCTGATTCTTGTTTTTTTTTTCATTTTTCAGAAAATGTTGAATTTTATAGCTTTTATTTGAAACTGCTAGAATAAACTATTCGAATATTTTTCAAACCTTTTTATTTTATTATTACTATTAGTTTTATTTTTCAGGGTTGGGGAATGGGGATGGGTTTTGAATTGATTCTGTTTGGCAGTGTCATTCTTTTCTGTATTCTTCCCTTTTTCTGTGCTTTCTCTCTAACAAAAGGGCATCAAGCAGAGGTCAGATTCATTATTGTTGGGCTCTAGTTCCCCAAGTTTTTTATGTTTAATTTCAATAAGCTCCTTACAACTTGTTTGTTATATAAATTTGAAGTGTGAAACTCATTTTCAAATTGATACAATTCAGTTTAGGTAACTTCCAAATCAGTTTCATAAATTTTAGTACAATTCATTTATGCCAAACAGGGCTGCACAGAACTTGTCGATTATCATGTAACAGTTTGACTGGGACCACATGGAACAAGATTCTGCTACGTACTGGTCATATTAAAAGTTATCTGTTTTCCTTTCTCCATTTTTTTTCATGTTTGAAATTCTTGTTTCTCGTGCACTTTATCAAGTTCCATTCCTGCAAACTGGTTATCTCCCTGTTTGCCAAGAGTCAAAGCTTCTTATTGCAAGAGAGCAGTTTTGGCGGTTGGATGGACTTTGAGAATGTGTCTATTAATCATCTTACTGAGCTAAAAAACTAAAATTGTGTTTGTATTTTGCTTGGGGATTAAAAGCTGTTCATTTACCTTCCATAATGCTTTGGACTATGTTAGTATTTAACGACAATTACATTGTTCTTTCTTCAGATATGGAACCTCCTCGTCGAAGGCCACAAACGTCAACAAGAACTGCCCAGCGGTTGATTGCACAAGGAATGGGAATGAAGTTACCTTCTAGAGCTTTTGGTTCTATTGAGTTGAAGAATCAGGAAGAGGCAAGAAAGAATCGCATCATTACAAGACAAAAAATGATTGAGGATGCTTGGGGTGATGATGAAAAATAAGAGAATTTCTCATGTCACCTGGAAAATAATTATAATCATCATTCTTCACACTTACTCTTCCTTTGCACACAAGCATACGACGTTACTTCTCATGTGCAATGAGATATGCAAAATTTAATATAAAGCTTATACTTTTTCATATTATGGTATGGTAAAAATTTTATTCCTGGAAAGTCTAACTTTCTGTTTACATCAGACTTTCTCCTTTGCTTGTTTTACTGATTTACTTGTGCAGTTAACTCCCTTGATGCTAATGGAATGTAAGAGGATCTACTACCAATTTTTCGACCGAACAGAGACTCTTTGGTCGATTGAAAAGAACTGTTTTGAGCTCTTAATACACACTTTGGTCATTACCGGTTGTATACCTGCTGCATATTATTATATATATGAATATATGAACTTGTTTTGCAAGATAATATGGTTTGTGAATGTTAATGGAAGTGTGTGATTTCACAAATAGTCCACGAGAGTGGTTTTCTGGACTGATTGATTGCATGAATGAGTACTGTATTTATTATGAGTTATTAAATGTCCGTTTTAATTTTGTAAATTTAGTATTCATCACGAGTTATAAATTTAGTATGTACCTTAGTGTTTTTCTTTTCAACGTGTGTACTGCTTGTTGTTTTATACTTATTTAATTTTTTATAATTAATTTCTTGTTGATTTTTGTCTATATTAATATTTATATTAATATTATTTCATTTAGAAGATGTATGTGCGTCTTTATTGAATCTGAAATATATAAATAATATATATTTATAGTATTTATTTTTTTCAACTTCAATATTAGGATTCTTAATTGAGCGTAAATATTCATCATTTATTGTTATAATCTAAAAATATTAAGATTTTAAAATAATTTATTAATATTAAGATTTCTTATTGGGTTCAATTAATTCTAATTGGTTTGATGTAAGAATTTTGAGAATTGAAATTAATAGGGTATTTTCTTTAATATTTTTATGTTTTTTTGTAAAAAAACAGATTAACTTGACTAAAGAAAAAAAAGAAATTAACAGCATCAGAAATATAGAAGCAAGTAAAATTATTAAAAATAGCAATTATTTATTTCATGAATAAATTATTAGCAATTAATAAAATATTATTAATTGAAGTAGTATAGTAGTAACAAATCAATGATCAATAGTGAAAGCAAAAAATATTGATAGTTAAATTAAAAAGCTTTTAAAATATCTCAATGATCAATACTAATAACGCAAGAAGTCTTCAATAAAGCAAAAAATTATTAAAATAAATTAAAATTAGTGGTGAATTTTTTCTATCTATTATATATGTACTATAAACATATATATAAGAATATAATAGGACATAACTCCCACAATAAGGGTATACTTCCTAATTAAAATTAGACAAAACTTTCTAATAAGAATTTAATATATTCCCAATTAGAATTCATAATATATATTTAATTTATTAATTTATTATTTATGTATAATTTATTAATTGTAATCGTTTAATACATTAATGAGAAACACGTTGACGATTTTTAAAAAAAAAAAAAACAAAAAAGAAATTTCTACATGTTGAGAACTTGTATGTGTTATGTATATATATAAAATTATGAAACAAAATATATTATAGAATGTTTATCCAATAAAATTTAGATTTAAATAAAAAATTAATTAATCAATCAAATTTAACTATTTTTATTTTTTCAACCAAAAAAATTAAAATCTTTAAAAATATTTTTGTCAATTATAAAATTAATAGAGTTATATTTTATCAATCCCAATGTTTCACTCTCCATTCCCACACACACACACATATATATGCTATGATTTTTTATGAGGTGCATTGCACGTTGATTATGCTAGTTATATACTCATTTTTTATAGTATTTTAATTTGTTTATCTATATAATATTAACGCATAAATTTTTATTTAAATTAAGATAAATATAAGCGATTAATATGTATTACACTTACCATAAAAAGCTACTTGTAATACTACTTCTTTTGTACTTAATTCTATTTTTATATAATAAAGTTGTCTCAAACTAAATTGATAATGGTAATTATTTTGGCTACAACAGTACTGTGTATTAAAGAAAGGAATATATGCATATACACACAAATTCTTTATAAAAAAAGTGACCAAAAATAGAAATATATAGTTCTAGTTGTTTTTTTCAGTTTCTTAAACACTATTTTTTTTCAAGTCAAGCAAATTTAGGATATCAAAAAAATTTAAAAGTGCTTGATCATCAAGAGGCCATGCAAGGGAGGTACAAGTTTCTTATTAAATTAAAATGATAATAGTTACAAATTATTTAGTAAAGAAAAAGAAAATAAAAAATAAAAAATAAAAAATTATTTTTGAATAAACTCTTTTCGGAGCTCACCTAACAAAAAAAAAATCAATATATATAGATATATAAATATATCAAGGAGTTACAAGTTTCTTATTAAATTAAAATTTGATAATAGTTACCCAAATTATTATAGTAAAGGAAAAAGAAAATAAAAAATAACAAAATAAAAAATTATTTTTTTGAATAAAACTCTTTTCGGAGCTTCACCTAACAAAAAAAAAATCAATATATATAGATATATAATATATCAAATACAATATTATATATATTTTTAAAAATTAAAATTTTAAATTGTTTGACAATCTCCACATTACACCACATGTCCATTTTATTAAAACTAAATATTTGAAAAGTTAAAATTTAAAAAATTTTTAAGATTTGATTATGTGTATTCTATTTTGAAAATTTATATTTTTTTGAAAATATAATACCCAATTCAAATCATACAAACATAAAGAAAAAAGTATTTAATACAAAATATATCAATTTTTTTCCTCTCTCCTGCATATAAAATATTATGTATATTTTATTTGAAATTTTTTATTTCTTTGAAAAAAATTATATCCAATTAAATTTATAAAAAATATAAAAAAATAATATTTAATAAAAATATATTTTTTTCTTTTTATTTCTCTCCGAAATAAAAATATTTATAAATTTATAATTAAAAATAGATAAATATTTTTTAAAATAAAATAATAAAAAGTTTTCAAATGTCTCTTTATCATATTATATTATTCAAAATAAATTTTAAAAAGAATTTAAAACTTAAAATTTTGAAAATGAGTATATTATATATATATATATATATATTTATATAATATATATTTGTTTATTTAAAAAATTAAATTTAAAATATATCCAATCAAACTACATAAAAGTGTAATTTTCTTAATTAGCTAATGACTAAGGTTATTTTAGCATATTATTTAAAAAATAATTTTATAAATATATCCAATCAACTAATAAAGTGTAATTTTCTAATTAGCTAATGACTAAGGTTATTTTAGCATATTTTAAATTTTATTAAAAATATTATCGGAATTCCATTATTCCTCCCTGTTCCCACTATATAAATTTTTATGTAAAAATAGTTGTTAGCTCTTTATATAGTAATATAAAGCAGAAATGATATGCAAAAATAAATGTTCAATTAGTTGTTAAATTTAAAAAAAAAAAAAAACACATATTACAATAACTACACCCTTATTTTGAAGTAAAAAATCTTATACTTTTTTTATCCAATAATGTCATTTAATGACTTTAATCCAAAATTAAGATAATGAATGGAGAAAAATAATTATATTAGCAATTATTTAAGGAATAAATGTCAATATGACTAATGAACTTGTTTAACAGGATAAAAAAAATATCAAATTTGACCTTTTAAGCAAATTTAATTCCTGAAATTATTATGATTTTTACAAATTAATGAACTGAGTCAATTTCAAAGGAATATCCATATCAAATTTTTTCCTACTCTTCTAAATAGAAGTTTTCATAAAGCATCATTGCTTCTAATACACTAAATTTGCAAAATAAGTAATATAAATTTTTATTTGTTCAACACAAAAAGTACATGGATTTCATATGCAATTATCCAGTAATAAAGGTTAGTTTATAAAATTCAAATTAATACATAGAACTGAAAATCATCGGCTAAAGTAAAGAGAGATATATAATATACTTCATATATCATTTTTCTCCATTTCATATTTAATTAATCTTTAAATTGATTATACATCATGATTCCAACTATAATTTTACTAAAGTCTATACAAAGATTCTTACATTATAAATATAGTGAAAAATTTGGGGTTGAATTGATATAAAATGTCAAATTTGATCTTTTTAATCATTTAAATAAGTTTAGGTTAAATTTGACTTTCTTAATCTTGCTAAACAAATTCAAGTGCCAAATTGGTCCTTATTCCATGATTTAAAATTACTAACATTTTGCTTGTAGAAAAATTTAAACCGAATTGTTAACGTTAAAAATGTGCAATTACGTTAGATTGCCTACATTTTGTACTGTTTGGATTTACAAGTGTACCAATTTTAGAATAAGTACTAATTACACATGTTTTCAGTAAAGTTCAATATCTAAGAAATGTGACGTAATCCTTTTTATACGGACACATCTCAACTACTGGCTTTAGATAAACATTATCTGAAAATTCAAAGAACGTAAATTTTTCTTTTAATAAAATGTAAACATGTGAAAAACCAAAAATAAGGAAAACATTGACATTACAAGTGGAAAACAAAAAATAATAATAGTAATACGCTTTTAATATTGACAAGTTTTTTTGCAAGTGCATGAAATCGTAATAAGTAATAAAGAATGAGTAGAATATTGTTCCATAAAAATTTTATACTAAGTATTAAAATTAAGAATGAGTAGAATATTATTCCATAAAAATTTTATACTAAGTATTAAAATTGTGTTAACTTATTATTATTTAAACGACAATAATGAGAATTATTTTAAGAAAATAAAAAGAAAATCGAGCAAGATAATTTGATGAAAAGAAATCAAAAATTAAAAGCTACTAGGGATTTCGATTTCATTTAGTTCTATTCAATTTATTTTATTAGTTTGATAATCAATTTTAATTGTTCAAGTAGGGGAAACAACTCGAAAATCACTAAAAAGCTCTCCTGATATATTGTGAGCTATTTTAATCCGATCTGATTACCTATCTTCCAATAGCGTAATTGAACATGAATTAAATTATTAATTTTTATAATTTGTTTATGAATTCATAACCTAAGGTTGTTAACTTATGAAAATCCCCCATGAGTCAAACCATATAGCTTTCGCATCAAGTGATTACTCTTATGTAAATTATTACCCTTTTCATATCAAAAACCTTTCTCCCGATAGTGATTAATGAAATAAATCAATCCATGGGAGAAATTTTGCCTGAAAGCATTAAGTTTAATGATAAATTATACTTTAAACAAAGAAAAGCAAATCTAATATTATAAATTAAAATCAAAATTAAGTGACGCGGAACCCTATGGAAATAAATTCCATGAACTCTATGACAAGTTTTGGAAGAGATCCAAGATCTAAATAAATTCCCCTCTATGGCACCTTGACAAGTTATTGGAAGAGATTCCAAGATCTAAATAAATTCCCACTCTATGGCACCCAAAGCTTAAAGAAGTAAGAACACCCCAATAATAGAAGGTAAAAGAATAAGATAAACGCCACAAAGCAATTGATAAAGGTGCAACCTTGATTTCTTTGATTGCCAAATTAGACAAGAATGCAACTCACACCCTTCTAAAAAAGAAGAACACACCTATAAGCATGAAAGAAGAAGATCTCTACTTTTTTAATGGTGAATAATGAATGTATAATTACAAAATAACAAGGCTATTTATACTAATCTAAGAGGTCCAGATCCTTAAAGGATTAGAGTTAGCTAGGAGTAGGGATTTTAGCGTAGGATTTAGCAAATCTAAACCAACTAAGGATATGACTAACCAAATCATAACAACTTAAGGATTTGGATATCTAATCCAAATCTAATTATAGGAGGCCCAACCCATTAACATTGCAAAAACTCAAAATAAACTAACTAGCTTAATGAGAGGCAGGGGGTTGCACGGTCTAGGGCGTGCCAATACGCACGGGCATGCTTCAATGTAAAGCTTCCTTCGCGAGAGGCAGAGGAGTGCACGGTCTGGGGCGTGCTAGTTGGCACGGGCATGCTTCAGTGTAAGACTTCCTTCGCGAGAGGCAGAGGCTTGCACGGTTTGGTGCGTGCTAGTTGGCACGGGCGTGCTTTAAATCAAGTGTTGTCCCTTGAGAGGCAGGAGCTTGCATGGATTGGGGCGTGCTACCTTGCACGAGTTGCACCAATGTTGCTAGTGTAAACATTAATACGACCCTAGCCAATTAACAAGTACTCTTGCAAATCAACAAGGAAATCTAGCGGAAAGCATGCAATCACGGAAGTACCCGTAGAACCAACTTGTTGAAAGAAAGGTCATGGAGCTCTTGTGTGACTTGTTCTTGAATGTATAAGGACATGGTTGCTCCATATTTCTTTGCACGGCTCCTTGTAATTGGTATACTAGGAAGTACTAATGGATTGCCATTATTGTGCTCCTTGTTTCCTTTAGCTCCATAGGTGATTGGTGATAGTGGATCCATATCACAACTTTCGATAGAATCAAGGAATATTTGTCAAGTCCCCCGGTTTTGTGCTCATTGAAGCTAGGGAAACCCTTAGTTTTGTACTTGACAGTGGAAGATGCTGGAATTGGAGCCATGTTAGCACAAGCTGAAGAAGTCAGTGTTGAGAAGGCAATGTATTACTTAAGAAAAAAGCTTCTTCCAAATGAACATAAATATAACTTGATTGAAAGAACTTGCTGAGCAATGGTATGGGCTACCAGGAAGCTTCGACAGTATTTTCAGTATTATAAGGTGATAGTGGTATCAAGAATAGATCCGGTCAGATATTTCTATGGAACACGAGCACTAGTGGTGAAGCTAGTAAGATGGCTATTTCTGTTGTCCGAATTTGATATTGAATATGCTACAAAGAAAACTGCCAAAGGACGAGTAGTTGCTGACTTTTTGGTAGCACATCCAGTAGAAGATAATGAGTAATGGGAGATTGATTTTCTCGATGAACATTTGAATTTAATAGAAAAGAAAGGATGCAAGCTCTACTTTGATGGTTCAGCTCATAGCAAGGGAGCTGGAGTAGGCATTTTGCTAGAATCTCCATAAGGAGAAGTTAAGTTCTATCACAACTTCATATTCACAACTTCAGTTTGCCCATCCGTTTGTGGATGACAAGTTGTAGAATAAAGCAATTTAGTCCCAAGCTTTCCCCACAAAACTCTCCAAAAGTGTGAGAGGAACTTTGCATCTCTATCGAAAACTATAGTTCTTGGTACCCCATGCAATCTTACCACTTCTTTAAAGAATAATTCAGCAATATTGTTGGCATCATCAATTTTATGACAAGGAATGAAATGAGCCATCTTCCTAAATCTATCAACAACAACAAATTTGCTATCTTTACCACGTTTAGTCCTAGGTAATCCAAGTACAGAGTCCATAGATATATCAATCCAAGGAGAACTAGGAACAAAGTCCATAGATATATCAATCCAAGGAGAACTAGGAAAAGGTAAAGGCATGTATAATCCATGAGGCATAGACTTAGATTTGGCATGTTTACAAGCAATACAAGAGTTACAAACTCTTTCTACATCTTTATGCATATGAGGCAAATAAAAGTGTTCATTCAACATATCATAAGTCTTATGTACCCCAAAGTGTCCCATCAATCCCCCACTATGAGATTCAAGCACAAGCAATTCTCCCATAGAACATTTAGGCACACAAAGTTTGTTGCCCTTAAACAAATATCCATCATGTCTATGGAACTTATCAAAGGTTCCATGCTCACATGCTACATATATGTTGCCAAAGTCAGAATCATTCTCATATAAATCTTTAACATACTCAAATCCAAGCAATTTAGAACTAAGAGCAGTAATTAGAGTATATCTTCTTGACAATGCATCAACAACAATATTATCTTTTCCATGCTCTTGTAATTTAATCACATGATGGAAAATTGGGTTTCAATAAATTCAACCCACTTACCATGCCTTTTTATTAAGCTTTACCTTGACCCTTCAAGTGTTTTTAGGGCCTCATGGTCCTGTATGGATGACAAACTCCTTAGTAGTAAGTAAGGGCCTCATGGTCTGTATGGATGACAAACTCCTTAGGTAGTAAGTAGTGTTGCCAAACATGTAGAGTTCTTACCAAGGCATACAACTCTTTGTCATAAGTTGAATAGTTGAGTTGTGCTCCATTCAACTCTAGATAGCATTAACCCATTCATTATGTATCCTCTTATCCTCATCGGATCAGGTGGGGGCCTAAAGACACGCGTCAACAATAACCGTTAAATTTAAAACTGCGACAGATCACCGACCAAATTTTGCAACCGATTTGCGACAAATATTTCATAATTGCGACAAACAAATTCTGCGACCAATTTGCGACAGCATTTCAGAAGGAAAAGACGACCAAATTTTGCGACTGATACTTCGTTCCCAACTTTGCGACCGATTAAAAATTTTTGAACGTGCGCTTTTTTGCGACCGATAAGCATCGGTCGCACATTGGTCACTGATTGTATTCTGTGACCGATTTCTTGCATTAAAATGCCTTTTTTTTGTAGTGCTCAGTTTCCTCCAAAACTTAAAATTTCTCAAAAAAATTCTCTAATTCCAAAAAAATTAAGAAACTTCTTTTAACAGCAAAAAGCCGGGTCTTTCAGATTGCAAAAATAAATTTCAAAGCCAAGTTTTTTAGACCGCAAAAATAAATTTTCAAAAGACTAATTTTTGGCGAACCTGGCCCAAAATTCCAACAAGCACTTACTAAGAAGTCGAGCTGAGACTCAGAATTGGCTATCATGAATCGACTTGATCAAATGTTGTTTGGGCCTCGAACGGACTCCCGAAAGCCTGAAAATCCCAAAGTCAAGCTAGAGGGGCAGGGCAGTAATTTGCCCCAATCAAAGCTGACCTTCCTATCACTGGCACCAATTAGCCTCCCATCAATACCGATAGACCCCTACCGGATAGTCAGCATCGGTACCAGCACTGACAGGGTCAATACCGACTAGGGGCTTCAGCAGCCTATAAATATGGCATCCCCCCCCACACACATTTCAAGCACCTCTTGTTGCTTGATTGAGCGTTTCTCAAGCATTAACGATTTTATCTCTCCTTTGCAAATAATTCTAAGGCAATATAGTCTGACTTTGTTCTCTTCTTCCTAAGTTGAGCCACAGCTTGACTTGTTACTCAAAAGTCAATCATTTTGACTTTCCATCACACTTTGATCTTCTTAAGATCAAAGCTACTTGACGCGGAACCCAATGAAAATAAATTCCATGAACTCTATGACAAGTTTTGGAAGAGATCAAAGATCTAAATAAACTCCCCTCTATGGCACCCTAAATAAACCCCCTCTATGGGACCCAAAGCCTTAAAGAGCAAGAACACCAATAATAGAGTAAAGAGAGTAAAAGAATAAGATAAACGCCACAAAAAATTGATAAGTTTACCTTGATTCTTGATGCAATTAGAAGAATGCAATCTCACACCCTCTAAAGCAAGAACGCGCCTAAGCATGAATAATTTGAGTAATTTGAATAATTCTTGAAATGAACAACAATTACAATATAACAAGCTATTTATACTAATTCTAAGAGGTCCAGATCCTTAAAGGATTTAGATTAGTTAGTCTAAATCAGCTAAGGATGTCTAGAGTGCTCTTTGGAAGTGGTTGCACCCCTCCTTGTGGCATTAGGGTCATGTCTTTCTGTCTTTTGTTCTTGTAGTTCCAGTCTGTCATTAAAGCTCTCCATTCTCCATAAGCCTAAAGTAATTTCGTCCCATCTCCTCCAGAGAAAGCATCTAGAAATGCTTGTAGTTTTGGTCTTCAACCTTGGAGGAGGGCTGTTATCCTTGTCTCTAGATGAATCAAGACATCCTCTGAAATAAGATTGGCAAACAACAAAACTAAAGGAAAATGGTTAGTTTATACAACTCCTCACGTGTTTCTCTCCTTTATTTGGCTTTTTCACAATATGTGGGTTTCACTCCAGCCTTTTCCACTCCTTTCCACTTAAATAAATTGCCACTTCAGTAATCCAAAGTTGCTAACAAAAAGTCAAGAGAAAGTTAGGACAAGCAAAGAATATAATTAAGTAATCGCACAAACTCTATCAAAAAATTCACCACGTTTTGAATGGAAATAACAAGAATAAGGAGGTTGTAAATTTGCTAGAGATTAATAAACTAAGTGTAGGAACAAGCAAATAACACTTTAGCAAATGAATAAGAGGCAAGGCCACGGGCGTGCTGGACGGCACGGTAGGGTTTTGGACTTCCAGAGGCGTGCACGGGCGTGCTTATGGTTTTGGCACGGGCGTGCTTAGACTTCAGAGGCTTGCACGGCTGAATTAGAGAAGTAGCACGGGCGTGCTTCTCCAGCCTGCAGATTCGCCTGACTTCCAGGGCCGGGCATGGGGCCCATGCGCACAAGGCGTTGCTTACGGGCCGGGCGTGCTTACGGGCGTGCTTCTCTCTGAATGTGTGAAATCCAATATTTCCTAACTACTACAGCTCTAATTGTTCCAAACAAACAAATAGCAAAATACAAGAATTAACAAATAGACAATTTTGGACAAGATGAATGAAGTTAATTCACTACAAAGCAAAATTAACAATGGACCTAATTAATCTAATTATCAAAGCTAGCATTCAAGAAAATTTTCCCAAGAACAGAATGTAACTATAGCAGTGCTAGAATATCAATTCAATCTTCAGTGCACAATCTTAAGCTGTCACAATTCAACTCTCAAGTGCTTCATACAAGCATATAGCTTACTAGTATATAATTCTCAGGTCAAATGAATAACAATCCTCTTTTTTTTTTTTAATGCGAATTTGCAGCAAAATTTAAGCAAAAATTCCTTTTTCTTTTCGTTTTTTTTTTAAGTCCCTAACCCTAGGATAGATTGAAATCCACAACCACGGAGCTCTAATACCAGATAATACGACCCTAGCTAATTAATAAGCACTCTTGCAACTCAACAAGGAAATCTAGCGGAAAGCATGCAATCACGGAAGTACCCGTCAATCCCACGGAAGTACCCGTCAATCCCTTTAACCCCCAAGTACTCTTGAAGAGAGAAAAACAAGGAATTTAAAACAAGAATCAGAATCTTACCTTCAAGTACTCTTGCAAACAACTCTGAAATTCTTGGCGCAATTAATCTTGTAGAACTCACAAGCCTAATTACTAAGGAAAATTCGGTTCTATTCATACAAGGATGAAGAACACGGTTGTTCTTGAAGAACAAAGGAAAACACATTTGTTTTGATTAAAATTCAATATTCAATGGTGGCTGCCGTGCAGCTCTTACAACAATATAAATAACCTATGCTAACCCTAATTTAGCTATTAACTTAAGTTAGCCCAGGCCTAAACCTAATGTGGTAATTATTTGGCCCAAATGGGCTTTAAATAATATTAATCCAAAGCTAACTAATTAAAACCAAGCCTGACTTAAAACATTAAACATAATCTAAGGACTGGCCCACTCTGGAAAATACCGACCAGCTTACAAAATAATTAATTAAGTCCACTAATAGAATTTAAACAAAAACAGGACAAATGGGGCCAGGGCCCCTTACACAACCCATACTTAAGCTCACTAATAAAATTAACATCCTCCATAATTTGCCTAAGTATAGAACGCATGTAAAGAATGCAGTCATGGCAACCCTCGCCTCAAGCACCATAACAAGCTTTGGCGTTTCTTCAAGTTCAATCTCACATCTTGCATAATTATGATCTTAAATGCATTCAAGGCTACTCGTAGCTTGGTTGCACGAGCTCTTGTGATTAGTCCCTCGGGTAGAGCTAGAGGATCCTTCACCTTGCTCCCTTGATCCGTATCAGAAAACTGAAATTAGAATTCTAAAGTCAATTTCAGAATCATTTCCTAAAGAAAAGGCAAGTTCTAGCTATGATAGCATTTCAAGACAATATCATGTTTCTATTAAGAAAAATGCTACTTCTAATGTTGGACTTTAGAACATTAAAAGCACTTTGAAAAATCTGGTAGTCTCAATAAAAAGAAAAATCATAGTAAGATGAATGTAAAAGGATTTACACCTGTCACCACTAACCCTCCAGGACCCAATACAAGTTGGGTACCTACTCTATGCGCACCCAAGCTTTAAAGAACAGACACCAATAATAGAGTATAAAAGACCAAGATAAACCGCCACAAAGAATTTGATAAGTTTACCTTTCATTCTTGATGCAATAGAAGAATCAATCTCACACTCTCTCTAAGCAAGAACACGCCAAAGCATGAAGAAGAAGTCTATTTAATTCATGTGAATTAATTGTTTGATTGAATTATCATTATAACAAGCTATTTATATTAATATCGAATGAGGTCCTGACTTCCTAAAGGATTTAGAAATTAATTACATCTAAATCAAGCTAAGGGATAAGGATTTTAGCTAATCTAAACCATAAGGAAGCAGACTAACAAATCTTAACGAACTTAAAGGATAAGGATTAACTTAATCAAAGGATAAGGAATAATTAATCCAAACCAACTAAGGATAAGGAGTAATTAATCCAAACCAACTAAGGATAAGGAATAATTAATCCAAGCCAACTAAGGATGAGGACTAACTAATCAAATTAAGGATAAGGAATAATTAATCCAAACCAACTAAGGACAAGGAATAATTAATCCAAACCAACTAAGGATAAAAATTAAAAAGGAATAATTAATCCAAACCAACTAATGATAAAAATAAAAAGGGTGGCCCAATATATTGGTGGCCCAACCCATTAACAACATTACAACTCAAAACTAACAAAAATGGGCTAACCTATTACGCCAAAGTTAGGCTCTAGTATGGCTAGGGCATGCCATATGCTAGAATTTCAAATTCCATCTCAATATGTGCTTCCATCAATGTGAGAAACTTAGATGCTTCCCATGCTTCCTTGAGCTCTATGTTTGAGTGGTAGCGAATCCGTATCATTCCCCCCCTTTCCTCGAAAAGATTCGTCCTCAAATCTTAGTTAGAAGTTGAGGTACCCATGCTCCTTTGAGCTCCATGGTTGAGTGGGCGTGCTTCATGTTATTGCTTTCCTTCCTTAAGTCAGACTCTAGCTCAGTCTGGGCGTGCCAACTAGCACGGGTGTGCTTCTTGTTTTCCTCAACATATGCTTCAATTAGTGTAAGAATTTTAGGTCTGTCTTGAAGTTCTACACAGCACTTGTTGAGAGCAAGGTCATGGAGTTCTTGTTTGACTTGTTCTTGAATGTATAAGGACATGGTTGCTCCATATTACAGGTTTCTCATATTTCTGTTGCACGGCTTCTTGTAATTGGTCGCATCTAGGAAGTAATAAACGGATTGCATTATTGTGCTCTTGTTTCCTTGAGCTCCATAGATGATTTGTGATGGTGCATCGCCGTAGTCATCCCCCCTCTTTGAAAAAGATGTCCTCAAATCTACCATTCCATGTCAAAGGGAGCCAAATCACTAACCATTGAAGAGTACCAGAAATTACCATACTCACGCTGGTAAGTCTATTTTGTAGGTGTTTGTTAATCAACGTGCTCCAAGACTTGAAAGAATCCATCTCCACGTTCATCAAACTAATCTTCCTTTGGTTGGGAAACTTTTCCTTGTGAAAATGTACCCAAACCCAATCACCTGGCACAAATATTATCTTCTTCCTTCTCTTGGTCACATGGTCTGCATATTGTTTGTTCCTCCTTTTTATGTCTCTATGAACTTTAGCCTTAGCATGCATTTCCTTGACTAAAGCGGCCTTCTTTTCTCCATTAGAAAACTCCATTGGGCCATTAATTTGTTTTGTATCTTTTGTGGCCTCTTTCTCCTCTTTTTCTTCACTCTTTTCACTCTTTGGTTCTCTTGAACTTGAAGCTTCACTCCCATTTTCTCTCAAAGTTGAGGTCACTTTCTCAGGTAGCTTCTTTTGGTCGTCATATACTTCAAATTCTTGCAAAGGATCAACAAACACACTTGGCAAAGATGGATTAGGATCATTGATGGTCAAACAAACTTCTTTGCTCAAAGGTACAATAGGGTTTGAATTTGTTTTCCTTTTCTTCTCCCTCTTTCCTTTTTACTTGCACTCAGTATATTTTCACTCATTTTATTATTTTTACACTCTTTTTCTTTATTGACAGCCTCAAAACTCATCTTTTGCTTTTCACATTGGTCTTCATACACTTCTTTTGAGGAAAATGATCTTGGGTCGGTCATCCACCCATCCTTTGTGACTGGTGTGAGAATGGTCTTTCGCTCATCCTTTGTGAACGAATACCTATTGAGGTAATCCATACTTTTCCTTCCTTACACCCTTCCTAACTTATTGTTCAAATTCCTAAAGTAATGATTAGGATTATCGACCTCCTCATCTTCAAGTGTTTGAAATGGTGTAGTACTAGGATGAGTTCTCGTTGTATTAGAGCGTTGGGCGGCTTTAATCTCCTTCAACTCCTTTCTCATATCTTGGAGGAAACTGTTGTAGTTTCTAAACTGCTCTTGGATTGACTCCATTACAAGTTTTAATTGGAATCCTCTATTTGACTTTCATCCCCGCTATTATCTCCAAACTTGTCTGCACTCATGGTTAGTATTCAAAATAGAAAACACGAAAAGATTTAAGTTAATAGTAAAGCACTCCCTCACGTGTTTACACTCTTTAATCACACTTCCCTTGCAAGTTCTCCAATTGTAACTTCAGAATCTAGGTTAGATCCAACCATCTCAAAGCATGTTTTAGAAACAAGGATAAAACTTAACAATTGAAAGCAAGCACAAAATTCTAGAAAAGAAGAACTCAAAACGAGATGGATATAGCACGAAGAACAAAACAATCGCTACCTTTAATTATCAATTAGAAGTGTTAGTAAACAAGCACAACACAGACCCTATCAACAAACACACCCTATCAATGTAATAGAAGCAATAGAAAGTTCACACAAAAACAAAGAAACTAGAATTTAAAAGACAATTTCAGGATATAATGTATGAATTCAACTTACTACAAAGCAAACCAAATATGGACCTAATTAATTCTACCCAAAACAAAGCAAGCAATCAAAGAAAATCCAAAAGAAAATAATATTTTAATAGGGTCAGAACCGAGCACGGGCATGCTAGATGGAAGCACGGGTGTGCGTGTAATGCTCGGTCCAATAAGTGAAGGTCAGGCCCTAGCACGGGTGTGCTTGAGGTGAAGCAAGGGCATGCTGTATTAAACCCTTTTTCAATGCAACCCAATTTAGGTAGTAGTAGATTTGCTTAATCTCCAAAGATATGGTCAACTAATTTTGTTATTATCTTATCCACAAGTAGTTAAGATTGGAGTTTATCACAAGATTATAGTGGATAAGCTAAATCCCATAAAATATGGTCAAATCCCTTAGGATTAGGAACAATCCCACTAAATATGGTCAAATCTCTTAAGGATTAGGACTAATGCCCACAAAATATCGGTCAAACCCACACAATTAAGGTATAAATCGCACTAAAGAATTAGAACAAATCCCTCAAATATGGGCAAATCCCTAAGGATTAAGGAATATATCCACCCAAAAAGGTTTTTTTAAAAAAAATATTTCCCCCGCCCCCCCCCCTTAAAAAAATTTAGGAACATCCCACAATATTATGGTCAAATCCTAAGAATTAGGAACAAAATCCACACAACAATCAACTGCTTCTTTAAATGGTGGACGAATTTTCTTAACTCTTTTTTTTTTTTTTAATGAAACAAGATCTATGATCGTAAACTTCTAGACTTGAACAAGATAGAAATTAATAAGTTCAATTGAAGCAAACTCGAATTTAAACTAGCAAAAACAAGAACAGATAAGAAGTCAAAACAACAAAGAACAGAAAACAAATAGAATACAAACCCTAGAGCTAGAGATAAAATAAGAATTTACCTAAATCTTTGGCTCTAGATACCAAACTGACTGCGAAACCCTATGGAATAAATTCCATGAACTCTATGACAATTTTGGAAAGATCGCAAGATCTAAATAAATTTCCCCTCTAATGGCACCCAAAGCTTAAAGAAGCCAAGAAACGCAATAATCAGAGTAAAAACCTAAAGATAAAACGCCACCAAAGAATGATAAGTTACTTCATCTTGATGCCAATTAGAAGAATGCAATCTCCACACTCTCTCTAAAGCAAGAACACGCCAAAAGCATGACGAAAAGTCTATTTAAATCATTGAATAAATTGTTGTATGATTACAATATAAAAAGCTATTTATACTAAAATCTTGAGTTCCTGATCCTGTAAAGGATTTAGAATAATTAAAATCTAGCACAGCTAAGGATAAGGATTTAGTTAAGTTCTAATACCAACTAAGGATAAGACTACACAAATCTTAACAACTTAAGTGATAAGGATTAACTAAGTCCAAAATCAAACTAAGATTAGCTAAAATTAAACAAATCCTAAAAGATAAGGAATAATATATCCAACAACTAAGGATAAGGAATAATTAATCCAGGCCAACTAAGGAACGGAATAATTAATCCAAACCACTAAGGATAAGGACTAACTAATCCAAACAAACCTAAGGATGAGAGGAATAATTAATCGCAAACCAACTAAGGGATAAGGAATAATTAATCCAACCAACTAAGGATAAATAAGGAATAATTAATCCAAACCAACTAATGATAAAAATAAAAAGGGTGGCCCAATATATTGTTGGCCCAACCCATTAACAACATTACAACTCAAAACTAACAAAAATGGGCTAACCTATTATGCCAAAGTTAGGCTCTGGTATGGCTAGGGCATGCCATATGCTAGAATTTTAGATTCCATCTCAATATGTGCTTCCATCAATGTGAGAAACTTAGATGCTCCCCATGCTTCCTTGAGCTCTATGGTTGAGTGGTAGCGAATCCGTGTCATCGATGATTCAGTTAAAAGAGTTTTTGCTTAATTTGCTTAACATTGACTCTTCTACTTTGCCATCTAGGATTGTTTCTTTATTGCAGGAGTTTTCTAATGGTGAAAAGAAGGCCGCTTTAGTCAAGGAAATGCACGCTAAGGCTAAAGTTCATAGAGACATAAAAAGGAGGAACAAACAATATGCTGACCATGTGACCAAGAGAAGGAAGAAGATAATATTTGTGCCAGAAGGAAGAAATAATATTTGTGCCAGGCTGAATTGGTTTTGTTGGGTACACTTTCGTAAGGAAAGATTTCCCAACCAAAGGAAGAATAAGCTTGATGCACGTGGAGATGGTCCATTTCAAGTCTTGGAGCGCATCAATGACAATCCCTACAAAATAGACTTGCCAGGTGAGTATGGTGTTTCTGCTACTTTTAATGTTAGTGATTTATCTCCCTTTGACATGGATGCAGATTTGAGGACAAATCTTTTTAAAGAAGGGGGGGGGATGAGACGGATATCACCAATCATCTATGGAGCTCAAGGGAACAAGGAGCACAATAATGGCAATCCATTAGTACTTCCTAGTGGACCAATTACAAGGAGCCGTGCAAAGAGATATGGAGCAACCATGTCCTTATACATTCAAGAACAAGTCACACAAGAACTCCATGACCTTGCTCTCAACAAGCGCTGTGTAGAACTTCAAGACAGACCTAAAATTCTCACACTAATTGAAGCATATGTTGAGGAAAACAAGAAGCACGCCCAGACTGTGGTAGAGTCTGACTTAAGGAAGGAAAACAATAACATGAAGCATGCCCACTCAACCATGGAGCTCAAAGGAGCATGGGTACCTCAACTTCTAACTCAGATTCGAGGACGAATCTTTTCGAGGAAAGGGGGAATGATAGAATGATACGGATTCGCTAGCCAACTCAACCATAGAAGCTCAAAGGAAACAGTGGGGAGCATCTAAGTTTTCCTCAACATTGGATGGAAGCACATGTTGGAGATGGAATCTGAAATTCTACGCATATGGCATGCCTCTGGCCAACTTAGAGCCTAACTTGGCGTAATAAAGTTAGCTACCATTTTTATTAGTTTTTGAGTTGTAATGTTGTTAATGGTTGGGCACAATAAATTGGGCCACCCTTTTATTTTTCATTGCTTTTGGTTTGGATTACAATTATTCCTTATCCTTAGTTGGTTTGGATAATTATTCCTTATCCTTAGTTGTTTTTGGATTAATTATCTTATCCTTAGTTAGTTTGGGATAATTACTCTTAATCCTTAGTTGGTTTGATTAATTATTCCTCATCCTAGATTTGTTAGATTTAGCTAATCTTTAGTTGATTTTGGATTAGTTAAATCCTTATCCTAGATTTTTGTTTAGATTTAGCTATCTTTATTTGATTTGGATTAGATATCAAATCCTTAAGTTGTTATGATTTTTGTTAGTATATCTTAGTTGGGTTAGATTGCTAAAATCCCTAATCGCTTACTAACTCTAATCCTTAAGGATCCAGAACTCTTAGATCTAGTATAAATACTTTGTTATTTTGTAATTATTAAATAGCTTGATTATTCATGAATGAAAGAGAGACTTCTTTTTTTCATGCTTAGGCGTGTTTCTTGCTGTTAGAGGGTGTGCAGATTGCATTCTTCAATTGGCAGTAAGAAAATCAAAGGTAAACTTTATCAATTCTTTAAACTTATCAATTCTTTGTGGCGTTTATCTTATTCTTTTACTCTATTATTGGTGTTCTTACTTCTTTAAGCTTTGGGTGCCATAGAGGGGAGCTTATTCTAGATCTTTGATCTCTTCCAAAACTTGTTATAGAGTTCATGGAATTTATTTCCATAAGGTTCCGCGTCAGTCTTATCCTTAGTTGGTTTAGATTAGCTAAATCCTTATCCTTAGCTGATTTAGATTAATTATTCTAAAATCCTTTAAGGATCAGGACCTCTTAGATTTAGTATAAATAGCTTGTTATATTGTACAATATTTCAACATACAATTATTCAATGAAATAGAATTTTCTTCAACTTCATGCTTAGGCGTGTTCCTTGCTTTAGAGAGTGTGTGAGATTGCATTCTTCTAATTGCATCAAGAATCAAGGTAAACTTATCAATTTTTTGTGATCAAGGTAAACTTATCAATTTTTTGTGGCGTTTATCTTATTCTTTTACTCTATTATTGGTGTTCTTGCTTTTTTAAGCTTTGGGTGCCATGGAGGGGAGTTTAGTTTGATCTTGGATCTCTTTCAAAACTTGTCATAGAGTTCATGGAATTTATTTCCATAGGGTTCCACGTCAGTGTGGAAGAGTACTACAAGGAGATGGAGATTTGCATGGCTAGAGACATGATTGAGGAAGATGAGCAAATCAACATGTCACGATTCCTTGGAGGTCTAAATAAAGATTTTGCTGATGCTTTAGAGATATATAGGTATGATACCTTGGAGGAGATGATAGATATGGCCATGAAACTTGAAAGGCAGAAAAAGGGGAGATCCACCAATAAGTACTCTAGCAACACATGGGGATCTAAATGGTCCAAAGAATGGTCCAGAAGAAGGTGAAAAGAAAGAATTTAGAGCTCTAATTCTCAAAGGACAGATTCAACTTCAAAGGTAAAGAAGCTGTCCAAATCCAATTAAAAGCAACAAATTGTACTCTCTAACTCTTACAACCCTTCTAGAGAAATTAAAAATTTTAAATGTTTGGGGAAAGGGCAGTTATGCATCTCAAGTCCTAATATAAAAGGGTTACATTGCTAAAGATGATGGGAATGTTAGTTCCCTGAATCTGAAGTCGTGATTGTGATGATATCCTTAATTTAGATTGATGAGGATGATTATGATTTAGAAAATTTAATACTTCCTTGAACATGGAGAAATGCTTTTGGTTGGCTAAGGTCGTGCCTTGAATCTGACAATGTCCAAAGACGGAAAAAGCTTGAGCAGTGAAGAACATATTTCACACTAGAATGTTGCGATTAATGAAAAAGTGTGTACCTTATTCTATTGATGGGGGTAGTTGTGATACGGGATCCCTACCACCAACCACCTATGGAGCTCAAGGAAACAAGGACCAATCAAATCGCGCAATTTCGCATTAGATGCTTCTAGTGAAACCAATTTACAAGGAGCCTGTGTAAAGAAGTATGGAGCACCATGTCCCTTATATCATTTCAAGCAGCAAATTTACACAAGAGCTCCAGACCTTGCTTTCAACAAGTAGACTATAAGAAACTGCAGGAACATCCTACAGTTTCTCACATTAATGTGCAGAGCACATGTTGAGTTGGCAACCTTGAAATTTCCAACACAGTGACATGTCCTAGAGCATGGTCTTGATTAGCTACGCCCGTGCAAGGTAGCACGCCCCAGGTCGTGCAATGATTCTACCTCTCAAAAACAACACTTGATTTGAAGCACGCCCGTGCAACTAGCACGCCCGCAGACCGTGCAAGTCCTCTGCCCTCTCGCGAGAAAACTCATCCATGCCCCAACGCCCGGCCAACTAGCACCCTATCGACCGTGCAGCTCCTCTGCCATCTGTGAAGGAAGCTTACATTGATCGGCACGCCCTGTGCACTTGCAACGCCCTAGGGCCATGCATAACCCCCTGGCTCTCTTAAGCTAGTTAGTTAATTTTGATTTTGCTATTGTGTTAAATGGGTTGGGCCTCCTAGTAATTGCCACCCTTGATTAAATTTAAGCCTATTTTCGTTTTAGATTAGTCAATCTTTGTAAGATTTGGAATTAGATATCCAAATCCTTAAGTTGTGTATGATTTGTTAGTCATATCCTTAGTTTGTTTTAGATTTGCTAAATCCTAAACTCCTTAGCTAACTCTAAATCCTTTAAGGATTGGACCTCTTAGATTAGTATAACAATAGCTTTGTTAATTTTTGTAATTATTCGATTAATAATTATCAGATCAAATTATAAAAGAGAGATCTTCTTCTTCATGCTTTTAGGCGTGTTTTTGCTTAGAGGTGTGAGATTGCATTCTTCTAATTTGGCATCAAGAATCAAGGGTAAACTATCAATTCTTTGTGGCGTTTTATCTTATTGCTTTACT
>NW_023590933.1:0-12442 GCF_014843425.1 Jatropha curcas | reverse complement strand
AAAGAGAGAGATTGCATGCATAAATCTTGATGGAAGAAGACTAACAACCTTCAAAATCGGAGCAACCAAGGCGATTTGAAAATCCTAAACATGAAGGAGGTAGGTCAAGGCTGAAATCATCAAAAAAAACGTCCTAAATGCCGGTATCATTTATTCCGATTTCAGACAGTAAATTGGTAGTCCTGTCCAAGTTGTTTTCCAGAAGAAGGGAGGTAATGGGAACAGTTATTCTAATTGAAAACAATGAACTCAATCCCACCAAGAAAAGCAGTCACAGGTTGGGCGTGTGTGCATAGACTATAGAAAACTAAAATAAAGCAACACATGCAAGGACCATTTTTCCCCCTTCCCTTTATTGATCAAAATGCTTGAAGAGGACTTGCAGGTTTATCCTTTCTATTGTTTCCTAGATGGCTACTCAGGGTACTTCCAAATACCTATAGCCCACCCTGAAGACCAAAGAGAACCACATTCACGTCTGTTCCTCATGGCACTTTTGCCTACAGGGAGAATGCCTTTTGGGCTATGCAATGCTCCTGCAAACCTTTCAAAAGGTGCATGATGTCCATCCTTTTCTGATATGGTGGAAAAATTTTATTTGAGGCATACTTCATGATGACTTTTCGTGTGTTTTGGATTCTTCTTTCGATGCATGTCTTCAATAATTTAATCTCTAAAGTAAATGCAACGATGTGAAGATACTAAACTTGTGTTAAATTGGGAAAAAATGCCCAACTTTCATGGTTAGTGAAGGTATTGTCTTAGGGCATAAAATCTCTTCAAAAGGAAATTTGAAAGTAGAACAAAGGCAAAGATTGAGGTAAATTGAAAAACTCCTCCTCCTAACACACGTAAAGGTAACAGAAAAAAAAAAGGTTTTTCTTGGGCAGCAGGGTTTTAAAAACAGGAGATTCATAAGGATTTTCTCAAAAAAAATCACTAAAAACCTCTTTGCAATTCGTTAGTTTAAAGATGTTTCCATTTGATTTTGACAAAGAAATGTTTTAGATGCTTTTAACAGGTTGAAAGAAGGAAGTTTAATCTCAGCCCCGATTCATCACTACAACCAGATTTGGAACTTTACCTTTCGAGCTTATGTTGTGATGCTAGTGATCATGTTGTAGGAAGGCTGTGCTGGACAGAGAAAAGACAAGAAGTTGGCATGTTATTTTTAATTATGTCCAGTCGCACCATTGAATGATGCGCAAATTAAACTATGGCAACTACGGAAAAGAATTATTGGCTATTGTTTTTGCTTTTTGAACAAATTTCCAGGGCAATATCTAAATTGGAGCTAAAACAATCGTCTACACAAGGATCAACTTCCGCCATCAAATACTTGGCTGGAAAAGAAAAGATGCAAAAGCCGAGACTCATTCGTTGGGGGTAACTTTTATTGCAAGAAATTTGACCTAGACCGCCATCAAATACTTGCTGGAAAAGAAAGATGCAAAGCCGAGACTCATTCGTTGGGTACTTTTATTGCAAGAATTTGACCTAGAAATTCGCGACCCAATAACCCATTCCCTTAAAGAAATAGCATTATAAAAAAAGAGATTGGAATTTGGAACTTGTAAAGCAGTCCAAATTTGATGAACTGATACACAATCTCTCAATAGATGGAGGGTAGTTTCATGCATTCTTATGCAAGCTCCTTGACAATTCCATGATAAAATTGACATAGATATGATGAGAATTAAAGGATGGACCAGAAAACCAAACCTGGAGTTAATTGACCAGGTATGGGTCTTTAGTTTCACGTTCAAACAAGGGGTCATCATCTTCCTCTTCATCATCCGATAAATCTTGCTCACCAATATCCATAATAGAATTACTCTCAACAGACCCCTTGATAAGCTCAAACTTGAGGATTCGAGCTTGTTGTAAGAAGAGCTAAGAGTGCTAGAATTGACCATGTTAGGATGGTCTTGTAAATCCTAAGGATTCCCTGTCAAAAGCATTTCTTGAACTCCAACTGGAACCAGCATCCTACCATCAGAAGTCTGTCCAAAAGCATGTCATTATAATCCTGCATTGGGGTATCTTTCGAAGGAGAAAGAATTCTAACTACTGAGTTGCTTTTTGGGTTCAAAGAAGTAGAACGAGGAACCACAATCTTATTATTAACAACCCTATTAGTAAAATTAAAAAACTATCCCAATGTTGGCTTTTATGGCCCATATTAGATGCAGGCTTATGATTCACTCTGGAGGAACTTGGGCCTTTTTTAGTTTTTGACCCATCTTTAGAGATTTGACCTGAATTGACACTCATTATTCCTTTTCCTTCAACATTATGGTAAGTCTGATTTGCATGCACCATATTCTCTACGTGATTAAGACTTCCATCCATCTCGGGATTGTTATCTCCTACATCGTCGGACTCATGATCAGCAAGGATACTAAAACGAGTGGACTCCTTTCCTTAATCCTTACGCCATCCCTGATTATCCACCCCTTGTCTAGGATTATGATGAGTTTTACATTGCACCACCATCCATGGCCCGTAATCCGGTCTCGAAACCTTAGTTTCTTCCTTCGTAGGAGTAGGATTATTCTTAGTGCTCTTAGCTACAGTTTCCTTCAAGGTACAAGACCCATCACGATGTCCTGCTCTACCACAATGGTAACAAAGATCAGGAATACTCTCATATTATACTAGTTGTTCTTAGCCATTCATAAAAAACTTGGATACTATAGGAGCTTTAATGTCCACTAAAACAACAAGCCTAGCAAATTTCCCCCAGAGAAGGTCCTGTATGTTGTAATCCACTTTAACAACCTTCCTAACTACATCCCCAATAGCATGAAGGACCTTCTTATGGTATAGGTGAAGGGGTAATCCAGGAAGCCTTATCCAAACCACAGTCTGTTCTAATGCAAAATTTTGAATATTGAACAAGGAGCTCCATGGTTGAACCACCAAATTACTACCTGTTATTGTCCATGGCTCGTCCAACATGGCTTTGTGGTAGTCCTCATCACATTGGAATTTAACTAGAAAGTAACTATTACCCAAGTCAAGGATTTGGTGCCCTCTAGGGTTCCATAACAGTTCAAGTTTAGTACACAGGGCTTTATACCCTATGCGTCATCCCCACAGATGCACAATAACAGCCTTTGACCACTTGTTTGCGAGATTGCTTTGTAAACTATCTGAGATCACCACTTCAGGTATCTGACTAGTCCTATCAATACGAAACATCCTCAGTGGATAGAATGAAACCTTCATTGTCTAAAGGGTCTTGCTTCTTATCAATCTCCATTTCTTGCATGACTTTGTCACTAAAAGAAGATCCCAGTCCTACCTCTTGGTCCATATTGTCAACATGATTGGTTACACCCCATTTCTCCCGTTGTTTCACATTTTTGGTCGCTCGATCTTCCTCAGGGGCAGGGTCGCCAGGGTTCTCTCTCTTTGAGTGTTTTCTCTCCATAAAGCGGGCTCTTTTTTTTCTTAAATTCATGTATTTTTTTTTTTAAAATAAGGACAAAGTGATTAATTTTGGCATTCTATAGGGACAAGTTTATAATTTTCTCATTATTTTTCTATTAGTTTGTTTTGTTGCCCTTTCATGGGTTACTTTCTAGGAATGTTTTGCTCTCATCATCATTAAGGAAGATGTACGGATCTCTTCGCGTCTATGCTTTTCCTTTTAGTTATTTGTGCTTCTTGGTGTAGGGAATCCACTCAAAGAAAGATTAAGCGACAACCTTCTATGGGAGTGGTTTAGTATAAGAGGGATTTTGTATATCAATGACTTCAGGAGATAGGTTCTTTTACTAGATCTTGTTTGTTAAAGTTGAGAATGACTACTATTTGCAACATCATATATTGCAAGCATACGGATCATGTAAGCAATATATAAATTTTCAATCCCACAATGATTAACTACTTGTTGTGTTTTAAACTACTTGAGTGTTAAATGAATTTTCCTTAGAATTTAAGGTTTTTGTTCTAGTGTGAGGCATCCATAAGAAAAACTGCCTTTCTTTACTATTTATGGTACTGAATTAATTATTTTAATCTTATACTCGTCTGTGAGAAGAATTATTGTCTATTGTCCATGAAATCAAGTTGCTTGTTGTTGGATAGGTACAAGTTTTTCTTCAAGTAAGTTCCTTACGTACAACATGTAAAAGTTCAAATCTATCCAGAAACAGCTAAAACCAAATGAACTAAATTACTTCATTCTACTATTCAATTTAATTTACACTTTAAGAATTTTGCTTATTTAGTGAGCATAGGTTGGTTTCATTCAACTAAATGATCATATATAAGAAGATTAATTGCGGAAAATTCTTTTTCTCCCAGATAAAAAACAAAAGGAAAAAGGAAAAAAAACATACCTACCTCCTCACTCACCCCAAAATACCATTGGCCACTGTAAGTTTAATTATTATCCTGTTTTCATTTTCCACTATACAATTGCTGCAGTTATTTCATTGCACATTGACAGCGGTTTTCGCAAGTGTACGAAATCGCAACAAGTAGTATAGAGTAAGAAAGTATCGTATCCACAGGAATTGTTTATCAATTACCAAAATTATGTTAATGAACAGCGGTTTTCGCAAAGTGTACGAAATCGCAACAGTAGTATAGAGTAAGAAAAGTATCGTATCCACAGGAATTTGTTTATCAATTACCAAAATTATGTTAAACCTATTATTATTTAGACGACGATAAAGGAGATTCGCTGTAAGGTATAAATTTTAAAAGTAAAAATAGAAGAGATCACAAAAATAACACAAAATTTAGGTGAAAAGAAATCAGAGGATTAAGCTACTAGGGAATTTGATTTCACTTAATTCTATCCAGCTTATTCTATTAGTTTATTAATCAACTATAATTGTTCAAGTAGGAGAAACAACCTTAAAGTTACTAACAAGCTCTCCCGATTTATTGTTAGCTATTCTAATCCAGTTTAATTACCTATCTTTAATAGTGAAATTAAACGTAAATCAGATTATTAGGTTTTGTGGTTGTTTTGTGAGTTCACAACTTAATACTTTATTAACTTATGAAAACCCCCCTTGAGTCAAACCATATAGCAACCATTATAGCAAACCATATAGCTTCCGCGTCAAGTTATTATTCTCAAGTAAATTATTATCTTTTTCATATCAATAACCCTTCTCCCGATAGCAATTATTGAAATAACTTAATCCAGGGGAAATTTTCTGCCTGGAAGCGTTAAGCACAATAATAAGTTATAACAAGAACAATGAAAAATAAATCTAATATTATAAACTGGAATCAAATTAAGTTACATCAATTCCCTAGTATAAAAGTTTAGCTGGACATAGTAAGTAAATAAAACTCAGTCATACTTGAATCGTTCATCATATTTAAAGACAATAATGAAAAGAAAGAAACAAGATGAAGAGTTTAGAAATAAAAACTGTATCACAACTATATGGATGGCTTCCTTGATTCTTGGCACAAATCCTGGATGCTTGAAGCCTTGAGAGAGAGAGAATTATGTAGAGAATTTCACAAAAAAAAAAATGAGATCCCTAGCAATGAGAAGTTCCCCTCTTTATATAGAGCTCCTGAAGGCAAGTGTGACTCCTTTTAGGAAATAGAATCCTTATTTAGTGCACAATCTTCTACAGGAGATCATGACTCTTTAGGCTTTTGATCTCTTCTTGATTAGGACTCCTTTCTCTCCCAAAATAGGTCTAGGTCTTGTTTAGTTTGTTTAGGAAACTCCCCGAGATTGGCCCATGTGAGAAAAAGATTGATTTGCGTATCTATTTCACGCTAGTTCTGTCTGCGTAGCATGGGCGTGCCAGTATGCACGGGCTGGGTGTGCTTAGTTCTGAAAGTCTAGCTAGTGAAGCACGGGGTGTGCTAGGCAAGCACACCCTTGACATCCTTGAGGCACGGGCGTGCCACTTAGCACAGGCGGGGCGTGCTTGCGCACACTTAGCACGGTAAGGGCGTGCTTTTCTCTGGAAGTCTGCCTAGAGTTGTCACGGGCGTTCTATGCTTTGACACGCCCTGGTCCCATTATAGCATCGCCGTGCCTTTTGGCACACGCTGGCCGTGCTCTCTTCTGTCTCTCCTTTGGTTTCCTTGGCTTCTAGCACGGTTGTGCTTTTTAGCACAGCCTGGGCGTGCTAGAAACTAAGTGCCTTGCTGGGCGTGGCTAGAAGCTAAAGTGCGCTTGTATTAAAGTTCCTTTTGTGCGCCAAATTTCTGCAATTTTTTCTTAAGATCAATCGATTAAAGAATCCAAGGAAGCTTTTGAACATAATTAAATACTAAAAAAGGTTGATTTTAAAATCAAATTAAAGCCAATAAAACTTTACTAAAATTCAAATAAAAACTATATTAAAAACCTATAGAATTAACACCTATCAAAAATTCCCCAACTGTAAACATTGCTTTGTCCTCAAAGCAGGAAAAAAAAATGAACTAAGCTTACCATGGTTGAAGATGATCTCAATAAACTTTCAAATATATCAATGATTAGCAAATAAGTGGATAGACTCATTGTTTCCTCCATGCTTTTCAACATTTAAGCTTTGTCTTTTTATTTCTTGAAAAGAAAACATGTTTCATTGGAGTAAAATACAAAGTTTAAAGAAGATTGGTCAAACACTAATACGTATTCAAATTATGAAATAGAAACAGGACATAAATCAATCTAAAGCATTTTAAAATAAGACAATTTTATAGAGCAAAAGTGGCATTCCCATATGCAGAATTAGTCATACCCTTTCCTCCACGAATAAATGCATACGATTAAAACAGAAGGTCTTTATTTTGGGTTGTAATGGGGCTTTTTTGGTGTAAATTTTGCTTAATCAAAGAAAGGGATAAAATGTAGACAAAGAGTACAAAACACTGTATAACATTCAAGATTCTCTTTTAATTAAACTTTTTCTAGTTCTAGGGAGTGTCTTCTAGTTCTAGGGAGTGTCTTGTTTGAAACTTTCTTACTAGCTAGAGGCATCTTGGACAAGGTCTTTTCTTAATATTTTGGCACTTTTCTTCCTTGCCCTTTTTTCTATTTTTCTTGAATTCTTTTGAATGCTTTTCACGTGCCCCTTTCTTGATTCTTCCTTCTTTTCTTTATTTGCTAGTATTGATTGATGAATTCTCCCTCTTTGTTGCTATATTTTAATTAAAGATCGAATCTTTTAATTATACAATCCTTTGTACTTAGGGTGGGAAATTTGAATTTTTGGTTTCAATGGCTTGGTTTATTGAGGGTGAAAGGAAGAAAAATTTACCGGTTTTTAGGCTTTCAAAAGTTGGTTTTAAGAGTCATATTTTTAATTTAGGTGGTCTAGGCTAAATATAGTTTTCAACAAAAAATTGCCTAAAATCCATCTCTTTCAAAACGTAAAACATTTAAAATTTTTCGCCTCGAAGGGCAGATTCTAAGTTTTGTTCTAGGAATGCCGGAGGTTTAAAATACTTTAGAGTGAAAACACCATATATCATAAAACCTCTCAGAAAATATCAGTGCTTTAAAACTCTAGAAAAGAAACAAATAATTGTAGATCAATGAACATATTTAAATCAAAAATTTCAAATTCAAAAACTTTAAATATGCTAGAATTGAGAATTTACAAAATTTGTTTTAAACACTTATTACTAGGACATGGAGGAATCTTGCAAGGCTTACTTGTAATCATTCCAACCATGTTTAAGCAAAAACAACAAAAATTTTTAGTAAATTCCCTTTTTCCCCCAATTCAATCAATTCATATTGCCCCAATGTGTAATAAATTCCCCAAACTTATTTCAATTACTTGAAGAAAAGCAGTAGAGAGAAGAAGAAAAACTTACCAAACATTGTATTGAACAATACAATAGAAAGTGGGAAAAGTGTCTTAGCTAAAGGAGCAACTAAACATTAAGAACAAAAAAACACTAAGAGGTTTATAAAAATCCACATAACAAATAAACAAGTTGTTAAAAGGGAAAACAACACCGACATTGTAATTAGAAACCAAAAAGAAAACAGAAAACAAAAACAGAAAAGAAAAGAGAAATCCATCAATTTTCTGGGGTGGGGGTTGGCTGGCAGAAAACTGGAGGATGCGTCTGCAGTTGTTCCTTGCATGGGTGTCCATCTTAGAATCAAAGACTGCCCATCATGATCTCCAATGGACTAGAAACGGTCTGTGATCATTGTTTTGCCATTCCACTAAGGCGCGTTGTCAAAGAGCGTCCATTCAGAGACATCATCGTTGCAAGGACTTCATCATTTGACATGTTGGATGTGCCTTGGAAACGATGGGCCAAGCACCCGATGTAACCTGCACCCAAAAGATAGAGAGTTAAAAAGGTGGGAGGATTATCTTCTCCCATGTCAAGCACCGCCTGCAGGCCTTCGGCTTCTTCTCATCAGAATCATGTCTCTGGGGCACCTATTACTCGATATGCATCCACCAAACTTTTTTTCAATCAACTTCATATGAACATAACATCGACATCCAGACCTAGGGAGTACCACGCCCCTCCTACAACTATCATAAAATTGCCTAGCCGGTTCCAAACCTGAGATTATCTAAGCAATTCGGGGTTTACAAAAACCCATCATTATAGCTCCCTTGTCGCTTCGACCAACCTTTGCAAATCTCTCGGCAGAGCCAATACCCAACATTCAATCAGACTCCATCTCAATTGCCCATAGAAAAATATAGCTCATTCAAACCTAACACCCCATCACTCTTTCACTCCTTCCAAAAATATGAGTATTTGACAAAAAATTTAGGAATATACCGCAAGGAAGGTTTTTCAATTTTTGACGCTTAGTCGAATATCTAGGATATAAATTTACTTCACCCCGGTACAATCTCGGCCAAGTATTGCGTTGGCCCACTAAAACACTTAGAAATTTGAATTTGACTTATTTTTCTGTGGGGAATCCGAAAATTGGGCTAATCGCAATTCACAGAACAGTTCAAAATCCTGGGCTAAGAAGCTATAAAACGATATGCTGGTGAAGATGTAGGCAAAAACCGGATAAAAAGATGAATAAGAACTTAAGAATTCTAGAGTTAATGGAGCATTAAACTAAGTCCTTCATTTCAAGAAACTGTCCCCACCCTTATTCGGCCTAGAGTTCCTAACACAATATCTCTTAAGACCACTATGTGGCTAAAGCCAAGCTCATCCAATTGAATCGATTCGGTAAAATAGGTCCGAAGAGATAATTTTGTGTACCTTTCTTGTTGTTTCTGATGAGGCAAAGTCGAAAGCAATTGCTGGAGGTGAAGGAGGTTGAGGAGCCGTGTGGATCGCGCAGTGGGGCGTTTCGAGCGGCAACTGAGCATGCGGGTCTGCTACGCTTTGTAATCTAGGAGGCCATGGTTTGGAAGATGAATTAGTTTTGAAAATTTGATGTTGGAGGGTGTGGATTTGAGAGAGAAAGGAGAAAAGAGAGAAAGTTTGAGAGAAGAAGACGGTGACGGCTAGGGCTGCGGATGACAAGTGGGGCGGTTGGAGGCTGCTCTTTAAATAGGGGCCGCCAAATAAATGAGGGTGTCTGATCGTGGCACGGCCGTGCTCTCCTCTAGACCTGCAAAACGAAAGAAAGGGCGTACTGGCACGGCGCGTGCTCTTCTTCTGACTCTCGTATAAAAAAGTGTCTGTAATAGCACGGGCGTGCCTATCTGGCACGCGTGGGACGTGCTTGTCCCTGCCTCTCAAGTTCGTTTCGCGCTCTCACATATGAAAGTCGCGCTCGCGTTATTTGTTGGCTGGCAAACTTTCTGCCTCTCAAAGTCTTTTTTCGCGCCCGCGCATAATGAATAATCGCGCTCGCGGCCTTTCTCGCGTCTTCTGTCAATTGCTTCTTGACACTCAGATCTGTTTGTTCGCGGCCCGCCGTATATGAATGTCGCGCTCGTGACTTCAGCTTTTTGCGCCCGCGTAATATGGAATGTCCGCGCTCGCCGACTTTTTCCCTTTTGCAAATCTTCTGACTCTCTTTTCTAATTGTCGCGCCCGCGCTTGTGAATGTCGCGCTCCGCGACTTGGGCATTTTCTTTTTGAGACTTGCTTCGTAAGCAGCGCACTTTGAGCCGTGCTCACTTAGCACGGCTAGGGTGTGCCTTGGTTCCTGTATTTCCACTTTTCCTACAAAAACTCTTACTAAACAGAAGGAACCACTTTATGGAGAAAATTTGGGAAACTTTTTGACAAATACAAAATAGGGGAATAAAAAATAAATAAATAGACGAAAATTTAATAAAAAAATAGATGGTTGTCTCCCATGAGCACCTTTTGGTTTAACGGTCGTTAAGTTCGACGCACTTATCTGAATTTAGGCTAGGGCAAGACCAAATTGTAAGTCTTGATGCGGTTCAAAGGTTTCATTATAATAGGCTTCTCCAAACGTTGAAGCATTTACCTTTGAAACTTCCGATTCGACTTTACATCACTATTTCAATCGCGCCCATGAGGAAAAGATTGTCCTTGATTGTGAATGGTCCAGCAACCATCTAGAGCGCAACTACCAGCGAAATTAATCGAAGTCTAGAGTATTAGAGCAACACCTGCTGGCCTACCTTCAGATCCCTCATGATATATGCGGCTTATCGATGCCATTGTTGGTGCGAATCTTTGATATATTTTGGCACTTTCATAAGCATGGAGGCGCATTTACATCCATTCATGTTTAACTTGTAACAATCGCTTTTGGACCCAACTTCCTCTTGCATTGAAAGTTAAGGAATTGAATGGCCCCCAAAACGCCTTATGTTCTAAACTCTACACGGAGCGATACAAGCCTTACCATACACCATGCGGATTATGGAGACATACCTATACGGCGTTTGAAAATGCCGTTCTGGTAGGCCCATAGAAGCATCGTCTAAATGTTTTGGACCAATCCTTTCGTGATTGTCCAACAGTGGTTTCGAGGATCTTCTTGATTCCCTGTTAGTGACTTCTACTTGGTCCACTTGTTTGGAGCGGTGATATGGATAGTACCTACACTGAATGAGAAGCTACACCATGATTTTTGCAAGAAGGGAATCATGAAATAATCATTAATTAACAAAATGACTATCTCCGTCATATGATATATCGCTCTGAGGAAAGTGCCAACTGACCTTGATGACAAAGCTTTCTTTGACGAAGCTCGATATACACTTCTGGGCAATCCGTTATCCTTTGAAGAGCATACGGCCCTCTGCCCATTTATGACAACACTAAAATCCCACCGCCACTAGAAGTGATATATTTGAATATTGCATGGCGAAAAGCGTCCCATGAAAGTACACAAACCCGCTATACGTCGATAAAATAATAATTTACAAACTAATTCAAGGATGTCATATTTAAGTAATGTATGTTAATAGCAATCATCATGTCTCTTCGAAATATTACCTGAAACCTTTGTGAACAGAACCTAAATCGACAAAAGATCAACGAAACCACTATAGTATGGCAATCTTATAATAAGAGATTACTGACCTAATACAACACCACAATTATCTAAGTAAATACTGATGCAATGCTGATTTTGCACTGCATCCGATAAAGTCCTGAACTCTCCACATTCCATTGGAAGGACCAAAAATTGTGTAAGCGACATATCTATTTCACGTCATACTCAGGTAACATCATTCTGAAAAGCTGTCCACCTACTCAAATACTTAGAACAAAAATTGGCTCCATCCACATAGCCAGAATATTTGATATCATGAAAAATATTTTTTTTTTTTTGTTGAGAATAATGAAAAACGTGGGAGGAGGGAATATTCAGCAAAAACAAAAGATAATTAAACATCATATGATCAGAAAAGAGTCCGATTACCAGGAGGGTACTTGAGCATAGTTGCTACAATAGGAAGAAGTTGCTCTATAGATGAGGATAAGCGTCATTCATTGATTGTCAGCTCCGCTTGTATCTTCTATCGCCCAATTCAAGCCTGAAAAGCATGCAAGTCAAGCGCAACCCGCAGCGCTTCCGGTTCCCCTTTTTGCTCCAGCGGGAATATATCTACGGTCCAAATAGTCCTCTCAACTAACAGTAGACTCCACATAAAAAATCGACAGTACTCGGCTTTGACATCTTTTTCTTTCTTGCGCGATTAGGCCACGAACATGATTCTTGCATGGACTGGCCAGAACAATAAGTGATCTGTGTTAGACGATTGTCATTAAGCTCCAATTGAGGATATGCCCTTGGAGTAAGTTGTCCAAAACAGCAAAAACACAATGTAGCCAATTAATTCTTTTATTCTCTCTCGTTTAGTTCCCCAACTACAGTTTAATTGCCGACTGACATTGCAAAAATGATGCGACAATGGAGTCATAATATAGTCACAACATTATTACCCGAATTTGTTGCGAACATTCTTGTCATTCCTCTTGTCCTAGAGCACAAGACTAACCATACAACAAAACGCCAATGAATCACTAGCATTCAACACATGAAGCTCAGAAAGAGATAAAAAAGTCCAATACTGGA
>NW_023590932.1:0-205151 GCF_014843425.1 Jatropha curcas | reverse complement strand
ATGGTGTTTTGTGTTTATCTGAACGCCATTACTTTAAGGTCTGCAATTTGTAAGGCTTCGGAATGCAACGAAGCCTTTCCTTGTCACTTGTGCAGAAAATTTGTAAGAAGGTTTTTAGTGTTGCTGATCCCTTTTGTTAAATTTCTTCATGGGATTACTGGGATGAAGAGTAAATTTGGAAGAAGTTGGTAATCAAGAAGCCGATTATAATGGGCCTTGAAATCATAATTAATGAACATAGAGAAAAATAAAGAGATTGGGTAGAAGCAATTCTGAGGGGCAAAGAAGAAGATCTTATGGAATGTTCTTTTGAATCTTCAGTATGGTGATAGTTTGAATTCCCCTGACTTAGAAAATAGAAAAGCTGTCCATGCTGTTGAGTACACCTATTTAAAATGTCAACCAAATAACTGTAACAAATAACTTTTCAAATGTCAACAAAAACACTATTTCCGTAATTACAATATTTTTTTCAAAACACCATATTTGTAAAAAGCCCTAAATAACCCGTGTCAAGAAGAAGCTCTAATGCATATTTTGCATTGGCAAACTGAAATGCTTGGCATTAAGGATCTAAGTAATTTCAAAGGCCAAGAAAGAATTTTAAAAGTTGTTCCCAAATCTTATTTGAAAGAACCAGCAAGGAGTTTAATTCTTTCAATGTCCTCAAACAATCAATTACTGCCAAAATGATGTCATAACATAACTAAAAAGGAATAAAGAATTGGTCATGTTTTGAGATCAAACACTAGAGTGATAAGAGAAAAATTGGAAAAACCAGCTTTTACAAGCTCTTGAGAGAGGCTTGAAGAACCATTATCTACTGGCCCCATTTAATGGCAACCAAGAGAGACCTTTGGAGTTTACAAAAACCTGAATTTGGTTTGGAAGTAATCGATGAAAAATCAATTATGAAATAGATGCGCAAAGCTTAAAAGCAATCTCATTATGGTTATTTTTAGACTAGATTTTAGTTTTTAATGTAACATTACCATAGTTGATTGGCCGGTGTTTGGATAAAATTTTTTTTTTTAACTTCATGATGTTAATGAAAATTACACATGTAATTTCATTACTTAAAATAAGGTAATAGTCCATTTTAAAAAATCGAATGTAATTGTCATTCCATTACAATGTCTTTATTAATATTGAACTCATAAATTAAATTTTAACATTGAAGCTCTATTGTTTACGATTATCACTACCACAAAAATCCACGGCCACCACTACCACCACCACCACTACAAACCATCAAATCACCAACTATTGCCCACCATCTCATATCATTATTAATACAAGAAATAATTTGAAATAAAAAATATATATGAATAATTTGGTCTCATATCAACTTCCAATTGATAAGAAAGGTTCAATTATTTTTCTTGTATAATTAAATAACTTTTAGAAAATATTGGCACATGTGTATATAGAGCAATTTTCCGAAACAATAAAGTATCTTAGAAAAATAAAAGAAAATAAATTGTTTCATTTTTGAATCTATGCATACATGAAAATTTTATTTACAGTCAATTTCTACATTCTATCTATATTCATTTGTAAATGATTTAATATTTTAAAAATTGATTTATAATAAAATTGAGGTTTAAGTAAAAAAAATATGTACGAAAATCTTGTCTCATTCAATCCTCAACTAATAGCATTATTCATTATTTTTTTGTTGCTAATTACTGCTTTTTGGAAAACATTGGGCACATGTTTTTACTCTCTATAGTCAATATCAAGTAAATTACAAAAGACCAATTTCCAAAATAGTAGGTAACTTTTAAAAAATAAAAGTAAATGAATTTTGAAAATTTTGAATTTATTCCAAACATGAAAAAATATTTATAACGAATTCTAAATTTTTAAATTTAGAATTCATTTTTCAAAAATGAATTTTAACATTTTGGAATCCACTTATAATGAAATGGAGCTTCAAATAAAAAAATATGTAGAAAATCTGGTCTAATCAACCAAGCATGTTCATAATATATATTATATATATATATATATATATACTATATAGTATAATAGACAAATTTTCTCATGGTATTCCCACATAGGAATTTCAAATTAATAACATGTACAATGCCTTAATTGTTATCTTTATATTTATTTGAAAATAAATTAAATTTATGATTTTTTTATTGATTGAATCAAACCATCTTAAATGTAATTAATTAATATAACGTTAGAGGATTACTATCATATTAAGTAACAATTATATAAAATTTTAATGACACATAATTTATAAAAGTTTAATGATATGGGCAGTTATTATTTTATATTAATTAAAATTAAAAATTTAATTTTTTTTATTAAAATAAATAATGTTAAATATAATTGATTAATTATAAAGTGTTAGAGAATTACCTTCAAAAAAAATTTAGTGGTTAGAGAATTAAAATAACAATGATAAGTTGATTATATTACAAAACTTTTAGTTATATAAAATAAATTTATTTTATGCATAGATTTTATATCAAGTTAATTTATATTTTTAACATTAAATTCTAAAAATAAAATAAAATAATGAATTTTACCCACCTTTCATTTTACTTCTTTTTTTTTTTATTTATCTCTATAATTATTAAAATTTTTTTAATCTATACTCATGAAACATGGTCTATCTTATTAATTTTTGAACTCTAATAATTAAAAATACAATTAAATTTTTTTTGTACTATTGATATATCTTTATAATATTTTTAATTAGTATAATAAGAAATTTCATTTAAGAATCTATAACTTTACATATATTCTTCCCAATTTTTAGTTTACTTTTTTTTTTTAATTATGCACGGGATATTTGCTCTATATAATATATATATATATATATATATAAATATATATATATATATATATATATAATGATATATATATTTATATATATATATTGTTAATATCACCGAGTAAAACAATAATTCTTAAAAAAAAAGACGTGTTTATATGTAATTTTTGAATGAAAAAATACATGTTAATTATTAACATTATTAATCAAATAAAGATAATATTATTTAACCAATGTATTTAATAACCCGCCGCACGAAGTGGTATAAATTAAGTTTGAAATGGTGGTGGCATAGGATGAAAATGACCAATAGCTTAGGTATTGGGTTTTACAAAAATAGCTTAATCCATTGATGAAAAGACTCCTTTTTTTTTCTTTGAGATAAATAAAAAAAAAAAAAGCATTAAATACAAGCCATATGTTGAAAAATATATAAACCAATCTTAAAAACAAATAAAGTTTAGATCTATATCTTTATAATTTTCTTTTAATCTAAACTTATATATTTATATATAATTAATTAAAATGAAGATATCTGAAGTAAAAATAAATATAAATGTTCAGCATAAAATAAATAAAATAATATTTTTTGAGGCAAACAAATAAAAATAAAATTTGAATAAATAAATTCTAAAATGTGATTTATATTTCTATTCATGGTTTTTACAATATTTTTGTGTGTATATTTTAAATTTACAATTAAAATAATGATATAATAGTAAAAGAAAAAAGTTATTTTCATGATTTGTTCGATGCCTCAAGAGGCAAGCCAGGAGATACAGGTATTGGTGGTAAGCTTAGAAATGTTTCAGGTAATGTCTTATGCTTGTTTATAGATCTGTGGGTTTTTATGCACTCAAATGAGGGCTGAATTCTTAGTCAATTCTAAATGCGATAGAATTCTAATGAAGTCGCAATATAATAGTTGCCTTTGATTATTGAAGTCTGATTTAAGGAATTCTATATCTGGGTTACCAGCAAAAATAAGATCATGAGAATAGTGAAAAAAATTTAATATATTAATATATTAGTTAATGTTTATCTTAGTTCAGTTCTGTTCGTATAAAAACGGAGAAGGAACTCATTCAACAGATTCATTGGTAAAGAAAAGGTTTACCAGCTACAATACCTTGTTTGGGCAAATACTATAGTTTATAAAATTGTAATCTGATATATTTATAATCGTTTTTTACTGATCAGTAATTTCTTTTCTCCTTTCATGAAAAGAGACTGTTGTTATTTGCTCCTTAGTATTTTTGGATTACTTTATGAGTATAGATTCAGGTTTTTCTTAACTTTGCAGATAGAATATGGTTATACTGGGAAAAAGCCTAATAACTTGATGTAGTAACCTTGTTAGTTGGATTTTTTCTGAATATGTATTTATTTCTATTTAGTTCTTAAATAAAAATTCTTCCTTTGCTCATTAAAAAAGAGGTGAAACTATTGAGAGAATAATAGGAAAGTCAATTTCAATATAATATATAAATTTCAGTCCCATTCCTAAGCAAATTTTCACTACAATGTATTAATGCATAAGAAACATCACAAAGTAGTATTAAGAAATAATTGGATTTCAATCCCGTCCATTTCAATTAAAAAAAAGTAGGTATTAAAAACTGTCAGACGTATGAGTTTTTTCTTAGAAAACTCAAATCTTGATTTTTTGCTGAAATTAATGTGCTTTTAGTTTGTAATTAAAGGAAGTTGTAATTAAATGTGGTTGGTTATTCCTAAATACCTAAACTTTTTGGTACAAAGTTTAGAGACAATGCTAGACGTTTATACACGTCCATCTATTAGACTATGTCACTATAATATCCCTTTTCTCTATATATGTTCTATTAGTGATCAATGAAACGTGAGACAGACTAATGTTTTCTTTCCTTATCTGTATTTTCTCTGTTCTTTGCTGGTTGTCGTTTTGCTTTGTTTCTCTGATCTTTTAATGTGTTAACAAAAACTGTCTCTCTACATGGAGTACCTGCAACAATTATCTATTTTCTCAGGCCCTTGTTCAACTTTCCTCTTAATTTATCTTTATTCTACAAAGAAAACACCAAAAACCTCCTCCAAAAAATTAGCCCCAAGGGCCATGGAAAGCTACCAGTAATAGGAAAACATGCAATCAGCTCCTCGGCTGTCTCCCTCAATCACCGCTTTAAGACATTTATCAAACAAATATGGCCTGTAAATGGCATTCCAAAGCCTCGGCCAAGTTCCCCATTATTGTCGTTTCTTCGGCACGAAGCTGCCAAACAAGTACTGAAAAACTCACGAAACAATCGTTTTCTCCCAAAAGGCCTTTTCTCTGCAGCGGAGATTTCTATGTATAACTTCAAAAGGCATCTTTTCTGACCTTCACGGCCCAATAGTTGGCGACAGAATGCGTAAAATTTGTGCGCGTGAGCTATTAAGCACAAAACGCCGTAAGATCATTTAGAGCAATCCGAGAAAGAGGAGGTATCAAATTTTATTAGATCAATTTCCAGTTTATTGAAAGTTAATATTTAGTAAGATGGTGTCAATCTTTATCTAATACCATTGCTTTAAGTCCGCAATTTGGTAAGGTTTTTGCGAAACGCCACGAAGCTTTCTGGCCACTTGTGCAGAAAATTATGCAGGTGTTAGAAGTTTCTAGTGGTTTGCTGATTCTTTCCTTCTGTTAAAATTTCTACTAGAATTACCTGGGATGAGTAGTAAATTGGAGAAAGTTGCAATCAAGAAACGTGACATAATGCTGAAAATATAATTAGTAGCGGATAGGAAAGAAGAGATATTGGCCTACTGCAAAATGCTTCCGGGAGTGGCCAAATTTTGCCGCATATAATTTGTATGAGTTTTGCAATCCTTAATGAAGCATTGAAGCACACCGAGGAAAAACAAAGATTGGGTAGAAGCCAACTTTCTGGAGTGATAGGGCCATAACACCCAGAGAGTATAGACTCCTGTTATGAGATACCGTCTTATACATTTAGTAAGTATAGTAACGCAAGGACAAGTATGAGGTGACTGACTACTTAGGAGAAGGTACGCATGTAGAGATCGGATAGACAAAGTAAAACAGCGTCAATGGGCTTCAAGTCGAGCGGGCGCTCGCACTGATACGAACCAAATTAAGGTGAGTGAGCCATCTCTGGGGAGATGATTTTGGGCCCCGGAAGGCACCCCAAAATTAACTGTTTGTGACTCTCATGAGATAGATGTATAAGTTATAGCTTACATCAAAAATATATATAATGCTAACATCAATTTGCTTAAAGACTTCTTGTCTCAGCAATACTTGCCTCTCTTTAGGAGTACATCTCTTCGACTACGTAGGATCTTATCTATGCCTCCGATTTTATCTTAATCTCTAGCCCCTATATTCATTTCCTGCTTAATTTTATGAATGAAGATTTGAATAGTTTATGTTTGGTCTTTTGCATATTGTTAAGTTAATTGAGGCTGAACCACTACAACCCATACCTAAATAAAATCCTGCAGTTCTTATTGGATATTTGAATATGCTTATAAACGAAAGCTATTTGAAAGCATAAATAAATATTTAAAACCGCTGCGGTTTTATTATGAGAAAGCTGTCTTCTTTTTGATTTTTAACTATGAATAGAATAAATAAACTGTTGATTAAAAATTTTTCCAATAATTTTAAAAATTTTAGATAAAATATTTGTTGTTTGGTTGGATGCTTATATAAGGGCAAGCAAACATAGCACACAACAAAAATAAAAATAAAAAAAGAAAATTAATGGAAAAATCGAAGTTTTATGGGTATCCTCCTATGGTAAAGATACATGTTTTTCAATCCTCTCTTTAACCCTAATTAATTTGGACAGAATGACACATCACGGCCAAGCATAATTAATATACCATGCAAAACTTGGCTTCAGGGAGCCCACCAAAATTTTTAAACAAAGCAATTGTCGGATTGGTGGTCCAACTGTGTCTTGTTTACCCCGCACTAAAATCTAAAACATAAACTTTTATAAAAACATATTTTAATATTTTAAAAGTTAATTTTAAATGTTATAAAATTATTGAACAAAACCAACTGTAAAAATAGTTAAAAAACACTAAAAGCCACTTGAAAACCATTATCGAGAATCACCCCTTAAACTAACAGTAGATTTTTTTTAAATAACAGATACGAGGTTTTATATGCTATGAATAAGTGTTTAAAAATCGATTTGCAAGTAAAAAGTTTATATATATATATAAATATATATACTTTAATGTCTAATTAATTATTATTTATTTATATTAGGACATGTTCCTGGGTGGAACCGAAACGTCTGCTACAACTAATTTGAGTAGGCAATGTCCAAGAAATGGTAAAAGATTCAAGAAGTGAATGAAAAAAGCACAGGAGAAGATAAAGACAGGTTAAAGAATTATCAAAAAAGAAAATATAAGATTGAAACCAAGACTTGACGAATTGGAAGTACCTAAAATTAGTTGTTAAAGAAAACTTTAAAAGATTACATCCGCCCGGCACCTTTACTTGGGTTAAAAGAAAAAATGTTTTAGAAAAGGGCAGTGGAGAATCGAGAATGGCTATGAAAGTACCAAATCACACCAGCAAAGTCAAATGTAAAGCGTGGGCAAATTGGGAAAGAAACAGTCGTTACTGGATTGGAAGCTGAAAAATTTTTTCCGGAGAGATTTCAGAATATAATTCTAAATCGAATTTTTAAAAGGGAATGGACTTGAATTTATTCACATTGGTGCTGGAAGAAGGAATGTAGTCCTGGTATAGCCTAAATTGGAATGGCAGTTTGTTAAGAGCACTTGTAATATTGCAAATCTGTTATTAACACCATTTTGATTGGGAACAGCCCAATTGGAATAGAACCACATCATCTAGACATGTCTGAAATCTTTTTGGAATTACAGCTAGGAGAAAAAATCAGAACTACACTTATTCCCATTCCATACTAATCCTAATTCCCCAGTCAAGAAAGCTAAAAGACATTAGGATTTTATATTATGAGTTGCTTGCAATATTTGCAATTGTGATAGTTCCAGCTATATAGCAGCTTATGCCTTTGAAAATTTTAAAATATAAATGCTAGCATTTCAATGTATATTTCTATATGAGGTTAAATAGATTAATGGATTCATAATAGGATTCATTATCTATGTAATAAAGTTCGATTTTCATAAAATAAATACTTATTTTGATTTTAAGTTTAAAAAATTGTTTAACGTGACAGTAGTAAACTAAAAAATAAATTGAAGTAAATGAATTGCTTAAAATGCCAACAAAAATTTTAATATGATACATATCACCAAGCAATCATCAACATACACTAAGGTACAGATCTAGTGATAAATACATATATAAAAACACTAACAAAAAGATTCAGATTCGAAGTCCCTCCTTCCCAATACTGAACAAAAAAAAGCATCTAATGCTAGTTTCTAACAATAATTGTAGTATGAATTGATGAGGTAGTGGCCAGGTCGATAAGAATACATTTTATCTGTACTATCCTTTTTCCCCTATTCAAATACTATAAATAATGAAGGAGGAAATATGAGAAATAAAATGAAGATTTGTATAGTCGCCCTAAATGAAATTTAGAATTCCTATAATAGACATTAGTTCTACTAATTAGAAAATTAAACAATTTTATTAGTTGAAATTAGATAAGTTTATTCAATAATTTTTAAAATAGATATAATATAATGAATGACATATTTGAAAATTTTTATATTTTAATTTTTAACAATTATTTTTTAAAACATTTGATTGGTGTTTTTTTTATTATAAATAAAATAGTTATTATATTATGGAGAGTGTAATAAAAAGAGAAAAAGTATAAAATTAATATTTATGTTGTTAACACTTATTGATTTTTATGTTTGATAATTAATTAGAATATATAAATTTTTTTTAAAATAAAATATTTTCAAATGTATGAGTGGGTGTGCATGTGTGAGTGTAGAGAATATGCAATTTTTTATGTCGCCCTCGATGGAAGTTTGGAATATCCCTACATGAAACAAACCTGGAATATTGTTTTCAAAATTCTTTCCATTTAAAAATTTAAATAGTAATTAACTCAAATAGGATAAGGACATTATTCCATATATTATAAATCAAAATAAGAAATACAAAATAAATAATAATAATAAAGATCTATTTCACTTTGTTGAATTTTTTTTACAATTTTTAATAAAAAATACTATTTTATAATAATAAGAAACCAAACTAAAAAACAAATCAACCCAATAGAAAACCCACATAAACCAAAAAAAAAAAAAAAAAAAAAAGCAAAAACCCGAAATTGAGCCAAATCCTCCCTAAATCGGACCAAACCAGCCCGTAACCCATTAGAAGTGTCTAGAAGTAGAAAAATCCAATCGGTTCCTAACTTCTCTCCTTCCCGTTAACCAGACCGACTTCCAGCAAGCTCTCCCCTCCCCTTAGGTCGACGGCGAATGCTAGCCTATCAACTAACGAGCGTGGATCTCTTCATACTCCTTTAGCAAACAGCTTCTGGTCCATTGCTCCCCTATTCCAAGGCTTTGCCAAAGTCTAACGCAAAGACCAGAGGAGACAGACCCCGATTTGGTATCGCCGGCCGAATCTTCAAGCAATATATATATATATATACTCGTTAAAGATATTAAAGAAAGTCGTTCCTAAAAAATTAAATGATTATCCATAGAAAATAATTTTATTTAAAATATATAAATTAAAAATTTGTAAATATTATGGAACATTCCAAAAGTAAATAAAAGTAAACAAATGGAAACTCAAGGAGTAATAAAATTTAATCAAGTAATAGATTTTAAAAATCTCATTTATATATATAAAATAATATATAAATAATATATATATAAATATAATATATAATTCAATGCATTTGTTAATTATATACTTTTACCTGGCCTGAACATTTTGACATCCAGATCACATTCATAATGAACATATCATCAAATATTCAACACAACGACAAGCAATTCCAACAAGTCCAATATTTACCGGACTACATACTTTACAAATCTTCAATAACTTTATGTATACAAATAAAATTCATAAACCAGTAACAAAATCAATAATCTCGTAGCATGAGAAATATCTCATTCCAGCACATGCTTGAGATCCTTATAAGTCATCACAGCTTCATTAGAGAGAAAAATTTGTAATAGAGTTTGCCTTCCCCTATGGATTATTTTTAAATAGTTTAAAGACTCATTCCTACTAAATAGATCCTTGCAAAGAACAATAATAAGAATACAAATTGAGAATATCCAAAGTGCCACTCCTCATCGGAACCACAAGTATTTTGGACTAATTTGGTGATTTCAGTTGAGGTCTATCCTCTAATTGTGTAGTCCACAGTATTATTTCGATCCATCGAAGTCTCTTGATAAGAATGAAGAAAAAAAAAGATTATCAATAAACCAAAAATTAACATGAAGAAGTAACATCCATAACATAAATAGTAAGTAAAAAAAAAAGGTAGAACAACCATTGACCACAAACTTGCGAGAAACCCAACTTACTGCCATCCGTACCAATCTTGAATATACTTCCAGAAACACATGAAGGGCCTATTTTGATATGACATTTTATTGTATTTATGTGACAAATATATTGCCAAATGATAGCAGAAATCTTACGTGAATCGGGAATCAAAATGATTATACTCCCGTCATAAGAAGTATTATGATAATGTCGTTTGATTGACGAAATAAATATAGAGAACATAAAACTCTCAAAGAGATTTTATTGAGATATGAAATAACGATCAAAAGATAAAATGAATGTGACAATAATACAAAATAAACCCTATTTATAGGTTATTTAGGTTAATAGTCATAAAACCCTTAATACATAAAATCCGTAAATAGGGACAAAAACCATTAGTGAGGGAGGCGCAACGGACGTGCTGGATATGAGCACGGGCGTGCTGCAATATGGCACGGGCATGCAAAAGGACTCTCAAAGGGCTAGCACGGGGCCTTTGTTGGCTTTGCACGGCGGCACGACACTACGAATCTCATGGGCTCGTCAGCAACGGGCGTACTTGCACATGGCCCTGGGCGTAGCCTGGACTTCTAAAGGCTAGCCACGGGCAGAGCTTGAGGCTGTAGCACAGGCGTGCCTGATGTTACCTTAATAGCTTGGGCGTGGTACATAACGCATCCGGGACTCTCAGAGGCTATGGCACGGCATAGCCTGATAGACACGGTTGCGCCTATTCTCTTAGATTTACAGCGGTCCAAGTCTTCAATATATTTAAGTGCTAGTTGCTCCGCATCAATCCCCTACCACTAAATCCCAAAGAACTCGACCCTCGAGTAAAGATCATCATCGGAATAGAAAGGGAACAAACCAGCAACATTAAAAAGTACCTGGAAATCTTCAATGTTTCGGGCAGGTTAAGTAAAAATAGGCCATAATATCCATATAATCTTCTTGTGTATCATGAAACACGCCAATCTTTTTCCAATCAACTTCTTCTCTGTGCTCCAACGACGCTCACCTTGCGAAGATAAACCAATGAACTCAATGCACCTATGTAAAAGATTTATATCACCAGTGTTTATCAGCTACAGCTTTTATTTTTTTTTCCATTGGCCCAGCGAATTAGTGGATGATTGTTGTCTGCTCCGATTTTTCATTGGCAGCAGTGATGAATTGTTGTACTTGCTCGAATGCCTCCACGTGCTTGGTAGCCAAGTTATTAGCTGCAATGTTCATTTCTGCACCTGCTAGAAAGGAAAGAAGATCAAGAGTATAGGCCAGTACCTTCCTGTAGACAATTGCAAACGGAGATACCTTGGTGGAGCTATGGATAGCATTATTGTAAGCGAATTCTGCTTGGGCAAGAGCAAGATCCCACATTTCTTCTTCTCACTGCAAATGCACCTAAGAAGATTACCAAGAGTCCGATTCACTGCTTCAGTTTATCCATCAGTTTGGGGGTGAGCAGTACTGCTATAATTAAGTTGAGTGTTGAATTTCTTCCACAAAGTTGTCCAGAAGTGAGCTAGAAACTTTGTGTCTCAGTCAGATGTGATTGTTTTGGGAATGCCATGCAAGCGAACAATCTCTTGCAAAAATAACTTTACTATGTGTAAGGCATCATTTGTTTGCTTACAAGGGGTAAAATGTGCCATCTTGGAGAACCTGTCTACAATAACAAAAATAGCGTCAGCTCCGGTTTGAGTTCAAGGTAAGCCCAACACAAAATCCATAGATAAATCCTCCCAAGGTTGTTCCAATACAGTCAATAGAGTGTAAAGACCATTTTTTCAGAATTGCCCTTTTGTGTCTGGGAAACAGAACATTTTTGTACTAGCTTTCCTACTTCATTCTTCAACTGTGGCCAATAGAAACAAACCTCCAAACCCGCAATAGTTTTATCACAGCCCAGGTGTCCGCTTAATCCCTCACCATGGACTTCTCTAATTAGTTTTTCTTGAAGGGAAGACTGAGGGATGCATAGCATATTTTCTTTGAAAAGATACCCATCATGAACCTAGAAACCATCAGTAGGCTATTTAGCTTCAATCCTAGCCCATATGTCAGCAAAGTCTTCATTTAAAGCATAGAGATCTTTAAAAAACTCAAACCCCATAATCTCTTGCCTAATGGTAATCAACAAAGCTGATCTCCTACTCAAAGCATCCGCTACTGTATTACAAGTACTTGATTTGTGCTTGATGACATAATGGAAAGTACCAAAATACGTTGCCAATGTGCATGCATCTTGCTCACTTTCTTTTGAGTTTGAAAATGAGTTAAAGCCTGATGATCGGTGTAAATAATGAACTCACGCCCCAACAAATAATGTTCCCAAGTTTTGAAGGTTCGAAAAACTGCATATAATTCTTACCCATAGGTAGACCATTTCTGCCTAGCTTCATTCAGTTTTTCACTAAAAAATGCTATAGGTTTTCTGGATTGTGACAGCACACCACCAATTCCAATCCTACAAGCATCACAATCAACCTCAAACAATTTATCAAAATCAGGTAAAGCAAGAATAGGGGCGGAAGTAAGCTTATCTTTAATCTCTTCAAAACTTCTATTTGCAGCTTCAATAATAGGGGCGGAAGTAAGCTTATCTTTAATCTCTTCAAAACTTCTATTTGCAGCTTCAATCCACACAAATTGACGAACTTTCTCCTTCTTCAAACAGTCTGTGATAGGTGCGACGATGCTGCTAAAATTCTTGATGAACCACATATAGAAGGTAGCAAGACCATGGAAACTACAAACTTCAGTGACGTTCTTGGGACTAGGCCAATTTCGAATGGCCTCAATCTTTCTGTCATCAACATGAATTCCTTTCGTGCTAACAATATAGCCAAGAAATAGAATCCTCTCTGTCATAAAGCTGCACTTCTTAAGGTTGATGTACAACTCATTTTTTTGCAAAGCATCCAACACCCGTCCAAGGTACTGAAGGTGTTCCTCCTCCATGCGACTGAAAATTAAAATGTCATCAAAGTGCAAAACTATATATTTGCGCAAGAAAGGATGCAAAACCTGAGTCATAAGTCACATGAATGTGCTCGATGCATTAGTCAACCCAAACGGCATAACCAACCACTTAATCCTTCCTTAGTCTTGAAGGCAATCTTCCATTGATCTCCCTCCTTGATTCGGATTTGATGATACCCACTACGAAGATCTATTGATTACCCACTACGAAGATCTATTTTAGAGAAACATTATAGATCCTGACAGTTGGTCCAACTTTAGTCAACCCAAACGGCATAACCAACCACTTAATCCTTCCTTAGTCTTGAAGGCAATCTTCCATTGATCTCCCTCCTTGATTCGGATTTGATGATACCCACTACGAAGATCTATTTTAGAGAACATTATAGATCCTGACAGTTGGTCCAACTTGTCCTCCAGACAAGAAATAGGGAATCGATACCGCACCGTGATCTTATTGACTGCCTGACTGTCAACACACATCCTCCAAATCCCATCTTTTCTTTGTATTAATAAGGCAAGAACCCCACAAGGACTAATGCTCTCCTGGATGTGACCCTTCTTCAATAATTCTCTTACCTATTCTTAAAGGATCTGGCTCTCCTTTGGATTCATCTTATAATAGGGCAGGTTTGGTATCTTTGATCTAGGGATGAAGTCAATCTGATGTTGAATGTCCCATAAAGGTGGAAGTGTAGATGGTTCTTCAACGACGGCATGAAACTCATCTAGTAACTCTTTGACTGGTGGTGGTACTAGTGCCCCTTCATTAGAGCTTGTCTCTGGTTTAATCAACAATGCCAATGTACCCCCTGACTTCTCAATTGTACCAGATAATTCCTACACATTGGAAGAAACAACTACTATGGATTTCCCCTCCACTTTAGAAGCTTTGGTAGAAGATCCAGAAGATAAGACAATGATTTCTTGTTTTTCCAAGTGAACATGTATGAATTCTCTCTACGCTTGTGCAATGCATCTACATCAAACTGCCATGGATGTCCCAATATGATGCGTCCCACATCACCCGCGGAGTACATCCTGGGCTAATGTATAAGGCTGGGTTCAGTCCTTCCCCTACGAGCTAGCTTTTGGGGCGAAGTAAGGGGTCCAGATCCATATCATTTGGTATCAGAGCTCTTCCTTCGTAGGGTTGGTGTCTTATGGGGTTCATCAAAACACCGACTGAGGCAGTCGGGTCTTATGGGGGTGGGGATGATGCATCCCACATCGCCCGCGGAATACATCCTGGGTTAGTGTATAAGGCTGGGTTCAGTCCTTTCCCTACGAGCTAGCTTTTGGGGCGAAGTTAGGGGTCCAGATCCTTATCACAATAGTTCTCCGTAGGCATCCATATCCACAACATCACAATTGACATAGTCTGAGTATGACTTTCACATTGAGATGGGAACTTTGCAAACCCGGTTTACTTCAATTATTGGACCCTCTTTAATCCACCCTACCTTGTATGGTGAAGGATGTGGTTCTGTCGATAGATTTAGTTTTTCAACCAGTGGCTTGGCTATCAAATTTTCACAGCTACAACTGTCGATAATGAGTTGGCACACTGCTTCACCAACCCGACATTTAGCTTGGACAATTTTTCTCTGTTGAGTTTTGCTTTCTTGTTTTGTAGAGCACCAAATTTTCTAAACAACAAACGCGACCTCACCCTCTTCTGAGCCAGCCATGGATTCATCATCTTCGTCTTCTACCTCTTCAACTTCAGTCACCTCATCAACTATATTCAACTGTCGACGCCCTTCATCTAGACATATGTTAGATGTATGTCCCAGTTTTCTGCATCGATAACAATAGTCTTTGATTGGCTTCTAATACGGATTCGACTTATTGTTTCTGTCTGTCATGGGTGCCTTTCCCCGGGAATCTTTCTTTTCCTCTGTTAAAGGCTGCTGTGAATTCTGCTTATTAACAGGAGTTGTTGTTCTTGAATTCTGCCCACCAGAATTTCTGTTGAACTATTGATTTTCGGATGAGTAGGATTGCTTGATATTCTCATTTCAATTAGACAGTTGTCGAGGCTGCTAGTTAATCATATCTTCTGCACGTTTGGCCATCTCAATTGCACCAGCCAAAGTGAAAATTGTAGTTACACCCATCATACACATTATATCATGGTTCAGTCCCCTCTGATAATGAGCTACCTACTGGGATTCGGTTTCACAGTTGTCACAATGAGCTTATAATCTCAAAAACTCTTCTATATACTCATCAACTTTTCGATTTCCTTAAAAATAGTCTTGGTACCTGTTATATAAAATTTGAAAGTGATCACTAGGAAGGAAACATTGCTCAATCATCAGTTTCATTAAAACCCAATCTGGCACAGGTTCAATCTTTTGACGATGGCATTCGTTTTGAACAGAGTGCCACCATGCTGCTACACCTCCTTTCAGTTTATAGGCCACTATAGAAACTTTATGTTCATCCTCAACATTCATGACCTCAAAGAACAATTTGACCTCCGCTAGCCAATCAAGAGTACTTTCAATATCTAACGATCCTAAAAAAGGTTGAAGGTCTACATTTATTTTGGATCCATCATGAAAATTTTCACCCTTGTTTCTGTAATCTCGGCCTCCATCATAACGATTTTGACATCTTGCAAAATCTGGTTGTTGCTGATTCAAACCTGCCGCTGCAGCTACAGGTTGCTGGTTGCCCTGTTGAATTACGAGAGTCAATTGTTTAATCTGTTCGGTTAACTTGTCGAATTTCGCCTTATGGCCATGAGTCATGCTTCATGATTGTCGGCCATGGAGATACTTTGCCTTTCAATTGTGATACCAACTAACGCAAAACGGTTACGTGAATGGGAATAAACGATTATACTCTGTCAGGAGTTTTGATCAATGTCGTTTGATCTGACAAATAATATAAGAGAACTAAGCTCTCAAATAGGTTTATTGATATGAATAATGATCAAAAGATAATGAATATGTCAATAATACAAAATAATCTATTTATAGTTTTAGGTTAAAAGTCATAAAACTATAAAAATAACATAAAATTCGTAAATAGACAAAAACCCCTCACTTGGCACGGTCATGCCGACACTCGAATCTTCATGGCCTCATCAGCACGGGCATGCTTGACATGGCACGGGCGTGCTTGGACTTCCAGAGGCTAGCACGGGCGTGCCTGTGTTCCTTATGCTTAGGCGTGTCTCACATCCAGGACTCTCAGAGACTAGCACGACCGTGTTGGAAATGGCACAGCCGTGCCTCTTCTTCTTAGATTTGTAGTGACCCAAATCTTCCATATTTTTAAGTGCTAGTTGCTCCACATCATAAAAGATTCAAATGGCTAGTGCAAAAATCTCTAACTAAGCTTTCTTAATAAAGCCTAGTCCATATTTCCTAAATCTCGGCAACCCAATCCCCATTAATTATATAGATTTTTAAGTTTATCTTAATTAATAAGAACTTGGCGAGCATTAGAAATTGCTACCCATATATAAAAAATTCAGACAAAGCCATTCCATTTCGTCACACACATAAACACAAAAAGGCTATTAGTCTTCTCAGAATAATTGGGTATAGATTTGAGAATTGATTGAATAAAAGTTTCTCACCCTATAATAGATTGAGCCCTAGCTTTCCATCCAGCAAGACATTATATTATTGCATTCTATCAGAAGAAATTGATAAAGGTTTTTACTAACTGGCCATGGATAGATGAAACATAAAGATATACACTAAGATCCATAGTAAGCAGGATATGCAAAATATTTGATAATTCCTTCTTCAATACCTCATAAAAATTGACAAAATGTTTGATACTTCCTTCATCAAAACCTCATAAAATTTGAATGATGAATTCATACAAGTTGATGGATTATCAAGACATGTCAATAACCATAGCAAGTGGAGAACTTAACCTTCAATTTAATTTGAGTAAGTATTAGGAAAGGCCTAACCTTCAATTTCACCTCAAATTTTTTGAGTAGTTGTAATTTCACTCTAAATCAACCTTTATACTCTGAGCACCCTAAACTTACTAGAGTTCCTAAAACTATTTAATTGAAAATCCAACCATAAAAAGTTACGAAAGGAAATAGATGGACTTCCTTAAACAAAATCTATCATAAAAGAAATAACCTTTCTATCTATTATTTTGCACACAATAGCATGGATAAAACATACTACTAAAAAGAATATGTCATCATTATAAACATGCCAAATGCCTCCACTAAAGCCCAAAGCTTCCACTCGAACCCATCTTGAAAAACTTAAGCGAAATAAATCCTATCCTACCTCTTAGACAATGCCAAACTGTAAAAATCATAAAAACTACTATAAGAGGAAAAAAAAAAAGAAGAATGTACATCAACAGAATTAAGTGAACTGACCACCAGAGAAGGAGCCACATTCCAAAATTAGAGGGAACCAAAAGAAAATTTTTAAAATTAAAGGGGCCAAAGCAAATATATTGAATAGTTCAAACATTTCTTAATCTTACTTGTTTTTCGCATACTCACTCTGTTTTTTTTATATTGGAAAATTTTTCATTTTAGGTGTTCTTTTTATGTAAAAAATTTTGCCTAATTTAGTAACTTTAAGAACCATACCAATATGAAAAGTCTATCTGACTCTTATTTTAATCATTTATGAAGTTTTTAGTGTAGGAGATTCTCAAAATAGTATGAGACAAAGATATATAAGCATTTAATGTTAATAAATTTTGGAGAATGAATTTGTTTACATCAATTTTCCAAAAAAAAAAAAAATGTGCTCAGATAGGTTATATGAGCACTGCTTAAAATGGAGTTTGAATAGAAAATGTCATAAAATTTTCAAGTTGACCACGTTTAAAGGAATTCTTATGGACTTCACTGAATATTTAAAAATTTGCGCAATTTTTAAAGTAAGTTTTCAATAATCAAAGGCAGTTGAAAAGTTAAATGAGCACAAATTTTCATATTTCCACTCAACTTTTCCAAATGGAGGGCAAAAAATAAATTTCTCTTGGCAGGTCAGAGCGTAAAACTTCATTTTTGCAACTATTTTGTATTTCTTCATTCCAACAAAGCATTTAAAGCCTCATTAAATATTGAAACATAATTTAAGGTATACATTGATATTACATGATGAATAAATGATATATTAGTGATAATTAGGAAAAAATGACAAAAAAATTGGTTAAACTACTTCCTTAATCTTAATAAAAAATTAGTTGTTTTGTATAAAAAGAACATAGAGGAATTTTTAAACTTAAAAATATCTGAAGTGTTCCAATCAAAATAAAAACAAATAAAGAAAATTTTTAAAAATTAAATTTAAAGATAGATTATTAATATGATTAGATTTTAAAAGTTATAATTATTATAATCGAATATTAAATTTTAAAAATAATAAATGAAATCAAAATATGAAAAAATACAGAGAAAATTAAAAAATCTCTCGAACAAAATAAAATATTAAATAAAATGAAAATCATTCATACAAATATTGTATATTAAATAATAAATAAACAGTAATAATAAGTACTGTAATTCCTTAAATAATAAGCCAATGGTGATTTTTTTTTTTTAATTCATTGGAAGTTCAATGGGTCCAAATAATTGCAGGCTACACAATATAGGGGTCTTACGCTTCATAGTTCACCAAATTAGTCAAAACAATTGTGGTTGAGATCTCTGACTCTTCAAATAAGTAAGAAGACTAACAAGACACTATCTGATTGATAATTTAAGTTGATTTTAATAATTAAATAATAAACATTAATAATGTTTTTTTAAATATTTATCATTTATTGTCATAATAATTAATTGTTGTCATAAATTACATTATACAATCTAAGAGGATGCAATTGAGAAAAATTATATATGTAATCGACTCTAGGGATTTAGAACCAGAATAGTTTCATTAACTTTTATTAGAATAGGGATGCCCTTGAGAATAGAAAGAACAAAAATGAGAAGCTTAAATTAATAAGTTGTTGATTGGAAATCGAATCAACAAATGGTACCTTTTACGAGTAGAAGCTCAATAACTAGATTGTTTGTCCCTAGAGGTAACAAGCTTTAAGTCTCCCATAATCAAAAATTTATTAGAGTTTTAAAAACTATTTAATTAAAAATCCCACCATAGAAAGTTACGAAAGGAAATAGATGGACTTCTGTAAACAAAATTTATCATAAAAGAAACAACCTTTCTATCTATTATTTTGCAGATACTAGTAAATAGAATATGTCATCGTTATAAACAAGCCAAATGCCTCCACTAAAGCCCAAAGCTTCCACTCGAACCCATCTTGAAAAACTTAAGCGAAATAAATCCTATCCTACCTCTTAGACAATGCCAAGCTCTAAAAATCATAAAAACTACTGTAAGAGGAAAAAAAAAAAAATAAGAAGAATGTACATCAACAGAATTAAGTGAACTGACCACTAGAGAAGGAGCCAGATTCCAAAATTAGAGGGAACAAAAAATTTTTTTGCGGCTCCCTCCGCCCCTACTGACCATCGCTAACTATACTCAGTTAACACGCCCTCTCTCGGAAGGAGGATTTATAATAGATTCATGTCTTTTTCGAAGCAAATTCTGACCAGTATACAATGGCAAAATAACTCCATCTGAGGTTATTGGGGATTAGAAAAATTGTCCCAAAGAGGGAGAAACTTGATTGGGAAAAAACAAAAACTAATGGAGGAGGTTTTTTCAAACGTCCCACCACTTTACAAGTACTTTGCAAGTTTTGCGTTTTGCGCAGATATTTATGTGTTGTTTGAATATTTTTTTATTATTGAATTACATTGATACAATATTTATTAATATAATTATTATCTGCATGCTATATAAATATCCATTATTCATGTTTTCTAATATTTCGAAAATTTATTGTTATGTTTAATAATTAATATTTAATAAGAAGTTATTATTATGTTTAATAATATAGAAGATAGTGTAAATTAGATTAGGTTTGAAATGTTATTATTATCATTAATAAACATTATTATACGAGAAAAGCTGACTAAAAAATAACCAAAAACCAATTTAAGTGTCGAATTAAATTTTGGAAAAATAATTTAAAATGACTAATTATCAATGTATATGTGACTAAAAAATTAATTTTAAATGATAGTAAATAGAAGATAATGTAAATTAGATTAGATATGAAATGTTAATAATACTAATAATAAATATTATTCTTAACTTAACAAAAAATAAGTGTCCAATCAAAATTCTCAGGAAATAAAAATTATAAAATTCCTAAAAACTGAAATATAGAATACTAGATACATACTGAGTCTGAGACACTCTCTTTATTTCAATTGTATATAATTGATTTGACTACTTATCAGTAGTGTGCAAAAAGGTTAGATTCAATACATAAATTTACCCTTTACTCTTCACAAAAAAAATTTATAATACTCTTAATTTTTATTTTGATCCATTGAACATGTCAATTTATAAAATTACATTTATTAAATATTTTAATTGATCCATTGAATAGTCAACTTATAAATAATTACATCGATTAAATATTTGTTTTATAATTAAAAATTTTAAAATTATTATTTTAAAAACTGTATTAATCGCATATCAAATCAATATTTTGCATATAAGAATCAAAAACCATAAAAATTGTTATTACCGGTGTATGTGAAATTATTACAAATTGTACAATTCAAGATGCCACAATATTAAGGTTAAAGCCAACACAAAATTTTTTTATTAAAGTTCATGGATTAAATTATATATCCCACCAAAGAAGTTAACTGTTAGATTGATGAAGTTTGTTAAGGAATTTATTTAAAATATTTAAATAAATATTATATATTATAGAGAGAAAAATGAGTTTTCATATTTTATCAATAATCAAATTTTATAGATTAATTATTTTAATTACATAGTTACATATATGATTACAAATTAATGATTTTTTTTTTTTTTTGAGGATAACAAATTAATGAGTTCTAGTTTAATAGTATTAATTAAAGTTTTTCTTTTTTACTTTTTTTTTTTTTTTTTTTTTTTTTTTTTTTTTTGAGGATTAACAAATTAATGAGTTCTAGTTTAATAGTATAAATTTAAAGTTTTCTTTTTTACTTTTTTTTTTTTTTTTTTTTTTTTTTTTTTTTTTTTTTTTTTGGAAGGAGAGACTATTATGCAGCTCATGCTCAAGTTATCTTGCATTTACGAGAAATTGCAAAATAAGAATCATAATCCGTGCTATCCTATTTTGAACTATTTCCATTATAACCATATCAAGGAATTTAAGAACCTTCCAACTTAAAAATATGTGGAAGCATCTTGAATTAATTTATTATAACTAAACTAAAATTTAGTGGTAAAACAAAAACAAGATTAAGGGCACTGACTCTTACATTTTGTTTGGATTAGGTGTGTAAATGAGTCGAATGGAAATCGAATATATCAGTTCAAAAGCTTCGTTTGATGGCATTTAATTTAGTTTGAGCTCAACTCGAAATTCGATAAGCCTGAAAATTTGAGGCTCGAACTCGATTTGTGACTTAAGTTCAACTCAAAAAATTTTTGAGTTCAATGCTTAAAATTCGAGTAAGTGTAAAAGAAATATTATATAAATGTATATCTAATAAAAGTTCATAAGACTTGACAAGTTTTCGAGCTAAACATCACGAGGCTCAAGCTGACTCGAGCTATAAAATATTTTATATATTATCTATAAAATATGGAAGGAAAATAAAGAGAGAAAATATAAAAGAATTTTTCTATTGATGTTTAAATATTTGAGAGAAAAATAAGAAGGGAAAATGATTTTATGAATAGTAGATTATAAATTTAACGTTTACTTTTTTTTTTCAAAAAAGAACAACAAATATGTATAAAATTGTAATTTTAATTATTTTCCTTCCAAATGGGAGAAAATGGCATATGAATCCCATAATTTATTCTCCCTCTATATTTTCCTTAATTCCATATTTTCTTCATTCCCAAATAAGTGAAGGAAAGAAAATTGGTATTATTTTCCTTCTTAATTTTCTTTCCTCTCATATTTTCCACCAATCCAAACATAGTGTTAAAAGTCAATAATTTAATATGTACATAGTGAAAATACATAACAATTATACAATACAGGCAAACAAATTAAATTAAAAAAAAAAAAAAAAACATTTGGCTAATATGTGACCCTTTGTAATCAGTATATTGCAGTGTTAATACTTACCGTTGCTCTTATAAATAACGAGTACAAGTCACACTAGCAGGTAACATCTCTTTATAAAGAAAGCATCGGACTTGATTTTTTATTTTTTATTTTTCGTAAGGCCCCCTTTAACGTACATTTATTTAAAATATAAAATTCTTTTTTATAATTAAATTTTAAAAAGAATTCATCTTTCAATAAATTTGAATAAGATTTATTTATAAATGAATTTTTATTTTTATTATGATAAGCTTGAAATTTTAAAAAATAATAGAATGTTACATAATTTTGTGTTTAAAATAAAGTTAGAATTCAATGCAATATATGATAACAGCTTAAAAAAAAAAAGAAAATAAGAATAAGAGAGATGGAAAAGGAAAAGAAGGCGAGGCTCAATAGCGAATTTATTAAAGGACCTAAAAGAGAGAAGAAAAAGGAGAAATAAAAAAAAAGATTATTAACATTTTAGTTTAAATGTTTAATGGCATAAATTTTGTGAAATTTATTTTTAAATTACATCAATTTATGGAAATTGATTTACTTGTAATCGTTGAATTCATAAAGTTCAATTAATATTTCTTTTTCAAAAGAAAACAAATAATACACACACATGAAATAAAGACTGGACATACTCTTTATTAAATATATGAAATAATTTTGATAAAGCATATGCTAACTCATATATATTTTCTTTAATTTGAAATTAATATTTTGACATTATTAGGTATTGGTAAAAATTATTTAATATTTATAAAAAGGTTTATAAAATAAAAATTACCTTTAAATATGACAAAAAAATCTCAATCAATTTAAAATGACCGAATATATAAATTTACCCCTAAACTTTGTTATTTTAATATTGTGACAACCCCAATTTTTATTTTAACTTATTAAATACTTCAACTTATAAAATCATATCTATTAAATAAAAATCAATCTATTAAAAATATATTAATTTTTAAATTATTTTATTAAAAATTTCAATTGCAAATTAGATCAATTATTAAAAAAGCCTATTAAAAAGCTAAAATTTATATAAATTATTATTTTAAAAATTATATTATATATAAGTTGATATTTCATGTATAAAAATTAAAAATTTTAAAAATTATTAATGTTAATATCGAAAATTATATAATATTACTTAAATTTATAAATGATTGATCGTCAAATAAAGAGTAACAACGTTAAAGTTGTTAGGTTCCGTAATTTAAAATGGGAATGTTAGCTGGTCACCCTAATAAGTAGGCTTGTAAAATAGAGATGAAAGGACGATTTGACGATTTAAGGACAATGGAAGGGATATGTTAGGTTTTGTTGCAGGCGAGTGGGACCATGGGCCATCATTGTTGTAGGACCCACATAAAAGATGGAAATATTAAATTAAAATTGTCTATACACCGAGTAAGTACTTGTTCACATGTATAACCGGTTCATTGAACCGCCGGTTTCGATTCACGAAATCAAAAGTTTAAATTTTTAAAATATTAAATCTGAATTGGCTCTTGAATCATCGATTTTTGTCCAATTTTGATTTCGGTCTGTTTCAGCGCAGTTTCAATGAACCGACGGTTTCATTCACAATTTCCGGCGATATTTGCTTTTTTTTTTTAAATTGATTTTAATGTTATATCTTTCTTTTGTACATATTAATATGAATTTAAAAAATATTGGTAAATTTTATTTTAAATAAATTTTAGAATGCTTATACTCATATAGGAATAAAATTATATAGGAATAAAATTAATATTTTTATAAATAATCAATAAATTATCACTATTTTTTATAAAATAATCAAATAAATTATCACTTTATTATTATTTAAATGTTATTAATTAAATAAATTTATAAGAAAATTTTAAAAAAAATGCTTAAATTATAAGAAAATTTTAAAAAATGCTTTAAAAGAATGTAATTTTAAACTTAACAAACAATTTAAAAGGGTAAAAAAAAGTTAAAAATAATATAAGTTTAGTTTCTCTCTTTTTTTATCATTTTACTTTTTAGATTTTTAACTTTTAAAGTAAAGAGTATTTTAAAAAAAAATTATTAAGTAAAGTTTATCATGTAGTATAATATTGTTGAGACTTTTAGAGATGCATAAAATAGGCTAAGTGATTATCATTTTAAAAATAAAAATAGAAAATTTTCGATTTGAATCAGACTGAAACCATCTGTTCCAGTTCATATTTTAACATTCGCATAATCTTTAATCAGCCCTTGAACCGCCGGTATCAATTTAAAATTTTGAACCGCTGGTTCCAGTCCAGTTTTGATTCGTCTACAGTACGGTTCGGTTCCGATTCAAATCAAACCGGTGGCCATGCCTACTTATTCATAGATCAAGCCAATCGAATAAAATTTTTAAAAAATCGATTATTTTAATTTTTTATGAGATTTACTTGTATATCTTATAGATTAAATATATAAAAATATTTTTTTAAAAATTAAAATAATAATATTTTTTATTATACATTAGTAAAAAGATAAAATAAAATAAAATATATGAATAATTTTTAGAAAATTTATATTTTCTTGAATTTGATATATAGGTAAAATCATGCAGCTAGTATTGGTAAAATAATCTTAAATGGTAAGAAATACACTTATTATAATAAAAAAAAATTATTTTTCACTATTTGATCTATGGATAAGTACATAAACGGGTCCTTTCAGAAAGTTTTGTTTATTTATATATTTTGTTTGTTTTAGCAACGCGGTTAGCATATAAATAATTTTCCGTTTTTGTTTCAAGCCTCAGTAACGGCATTGCCTTATGATTGTATTTTGGCTTTGGCTATCTCCTTTGCCACCCTAATCATATCTCTCTCTCCTCTTCCCTTTGCCTCCTTTTTAAACGCCTCTTTTCTCTTCTTCTTCACATATCATCACCAACTCCCTTCTCTCTTCCTTTCTCTTATCTATATCCATGTCTAAAGAAGGTTCTGAGCATATAGAAACCTTCTTATGGGAAAACCAAACATGGGTTTTTTCCAATTTGGATAACAATAATGATACTGGTAATAACAATTCAGGCGGTAGACAGCAGAAATCATCGGTAGCTGAGACAAAGAAGTTGCAGGTTTCAAGAACTAATAGCCAGACAGATCAAGGAACCACGTCGTTAAAGAAGCGAGGTGGCCGAGGAGGGCAAGTTCAAAGAAATTCTACTTCTAAAGGAAGTGAAGATAGTGATGAGGCTAATAATAAAGAAGATGGTGACCGCGGTGGTGATGGTGGTGGTGGTGGTGGTGGAGAATCAGATCATGAAATACATATATGGACAGAAAGAGAGAGGAGAAAGAAGATGAGAAACATGTTTGCTAATCTTCAAGCTTTGCTTCCTCAACTTCCTTCTAAGGTAAATTATATTAGCTACCTAGGGTTTAATAACCATTTCTTTGATCTTCTTCTCAAGTTTTTATGCAATTTTTATCTCAAGTTCTTATCTTTAATTTTTTTTTTTTTTTTTTTTTTTTCTTATCTTTAATTTTTTTTTTTTTTTTTTTTTTTTGTAAATTTTGTTTTAAAAAGAAAATTAGTTTATTTTTTTTTTTTTTTTTTTTTTTGTAAATTTTGTTTTAAAAAGAAAATTAGAGAAATTTCTGTCAGATTTGAATTTTTAATTTTTTTATATTAGAAAAGAAACATTCGGCAACTCCGCTTGTCATTCAGTTTTGAAGAACAAGCTATCAGCATTTTTATCTTTAAGAAAAGAGTGGGTGCCCTTTTAATACTTGAGTTTTATAGCTAAAAGTGAATCTTTTTTGTTTCCTTCCTTCACAGGCAGTTAGAGAGTAGCTAGGTTTCCCATTACTTTTCTTTTTTCTTTTTTTCTAGATATATCTTTTTTTTTCTCATCAAATTAACAATTTTTGAAACTAATTACTTTATTTTTTTTTTCAATAACATGGCAACATATGCATGAATAATATAATTATAAGCACTTAGAGGGTTTGAGCTCCTGGTTTAATCTATTTGTTAGTTTCTTCTTAAGTGAAATCTACAAAAAAAAGCTTGGTAAGTTCAAATGTCTAAACTGCACTAAAGTTTTGAAGGGTGAAGGTATAGATTAAATGTGTATAGGTTCATTCATGATACATTTATTGTGAATTTCTTTCCGAATTTATGGATCTCTATCTTTATTGCAAGAGAGAGAGATCGTAATCTAACATTATAAGATCTTCTAAACCCCAAATTGAATAGATAAAATTTTTCTAGATGGCAAAATATGAATAATTTGTCATTTAATATATATTAAGGGTCAAGTTTAAGAGAAGGGATAGTGATTGTTCCTTATCTTTCAATTGATTTATGCCATAAAAAACATATAATCAACTAACAAATTAAATTTAAATTATATATGTATGTTCATTATGCAATTTTTTATGGATTTCTTTCCAAATTTATACTATTGTAAACAGAAAAAAAAAATTATAATTTAACATTATCTTCTAAAATCCCAAATTGAATTTTTAAACTTTATATAATTGTAAAATTAGATAATAATGCTCCATTTTTGTCATTTATTTTTTGAGTATGATCTCCTATATAAATATGCACACACTTAGAAGAACGTAGCTAGTTCTAATTATTACAAAATGTATTATATACATTTTTTTTAATAGATTCATATAATATTACAGATCGGTGTTTAGGGATATTTGTGTATTATCGTTCTCTATTTCATGTATATTTACTGAAATTATTACGTACATTCAATATATTTATATTTTCTAATTCGAATTTAAGTATGGAGTGCATATTTTTATGATAATACTCAAAAAATTTATATTTATTTTGGGAATTTTCCTTACAGGTTGACAAATCAACCATTGTTGATGAAGCAGTAAACTACATAAAAACCCTAGAACAGACTCTAGAAAAGCTACAGAAGCAAAAGCTAGAAAGGGCACAAGGTGGTACAACATTCTGTTATGAGCCATCTATGAGTATGATAGCCCCAGAATATGTAGCAGAAACAAGAGAGGCATTCTTAGCTGATCAAGGAATAAAATCTTCTAATAACTTAACAAATATTTTAGCAACAAAATCTCCAAATGTAGTATTACCTTCCAGGTATCATCATCCCGTACAATTCCAAACATGGACATCTTCTAATGTGGTCTTGAACATTTGTGGTGAAGAAGCACAAATTAGTGTATGTTCATCGAAAAAGCCTGGCCTTTTCACTACTATCTGCTATACATTGGAGAAGCATAACATAGAGATGATTTCTGCTCATGTTTCCTCTGATTGCAATCAAATCATGTACATGATTCAAGCACAAGTAAGTTTTTCTTTTATCATCTGGAGCTTATATAAACCTAGCTACTTGTACTATGTATATAGTCATTTTAATTTTTCCTATTTTAATTTTTTTGATTAAGTTATTATGAATTACACGATGATGACTTTGGTGTAAGGGTAAAATTACTCGACCTTATAACTTAAAAGTTACGTGTTTGAGCAATGGAAAAACCTCTCTTTTAAAAGCTTCGTAAATATGAGATGTTTCGTGCACTGAGTTACCTTAAGTTATTAATTTCAACAGATTATATAAGCAATACAATTGAATGTATTTATCTTCTTAGCATGTATTAATTGAAGTGGTATAAAACTATAAGTTCTTTTCTTGAAATTGTGGATTATCCAAGATTTGGAGCCTAATAATTAACCAAAAAATGGGAAAATTATGAATTACAAGAGTAAAGAGAAATATGGTGCATGTCTTGTACTTGTATTCATATCTTCTTTACCTTATACTTGGAAACTTACATGTTAAATTCTTATAAGCAGGTTAGAGGAGCTTCTGATAAATTTACAGAGACAATTCCAGTGGAAGAAATATACAGACAAGCTGCAGGAGAGATAATGTGCTGGGTGAGTCCATGATCATACATGCATACATACATGTATATGTAGTGAAGTAGCTAGAGACCTAGAGAATCCATGCTAGGGCTTTTTCACCATTTGATCTTACATATAGGAGTTCATGATAAATTATATATATATAAAAATATGTAAGTTTGAGAGATATTATATATACAGTTTTGAAGATTTATACTTAATTACAAATGAAATTTTAATAGTTATATATTAATTTCAACTTCAATGAGTTTAATTCTTTTTCATTATTCTTTCCTTTTGTAAGAGATATTGGATTTCTTTCCTAGGGTTACAAAATTAGATACAAAATAATTGCGGGAAACAAATCCCTCACAAATGTGTGTAAAATGGTGTTTATGACATTTCCTCACTAGTTAGAATATAATTATATGATTTTCTTCATTTTTTCGTAAATAATTACTTGAGAAAGGTATGTCAAAAAAATTATGTCCTTCGCATTTTTTTTTTATTTCTGGGTTTGTGAATTATTTTTTAATAAAAAAGAAACACGTCTATTTTTATTCTGTTAAGCATTAAAAGTTTACTACTTTAACACCGTTATTTCATATTTATGTAAAACCGATTTAATGATACCACGTGTCAATTAAGCATTGAGATCTTAAATGTCAATGTCAATACCAATTAATATTCATTATGATGATTGCAGAATCGCTATTTTAAGATTGCCCAATGCCGATTTCAATTTTGTTCTGGTTTTGGAATTATTTTAAATTTTTTAAAATTCTTTTTAGATTTTTAGCTAGAATAAATAATAACAATAAACATTACTATTGAAAATTACTAAGCCAATTTAATAAAAATTCTTAAAATTTATTTTTAAAAATTATAATAAAACAAAAAAAAAATAAATTGGGAGTTTCTTTAAAAATGTGTTTTTTTATAGTTTTAAAGCAGAATTACCAATTTCAGTTTCCGAAAAAAAAAAAAGAATTAAAACCGAAGTTTAAGTATGCAGTTTCAGTTATAATTTGAAACCAAGAACTACTGACCATAGTTTAGTGTCGGTTTTGATTAGTTTGGTTTCAATTTGATTTTGGTTTGAACCAAACTGTGGTCATACCTACCAATTAATGATATTAAATTCTTAATTATTAATAGAATAAAGCACATCTTTTCTGTCAAAACAAATTTCACTAATTTTAAAGGTAATGTGTGAAATCACATAATCTATTTTTGTATTTTCTTTAGTGAATTAATTTTCTATTATGTGCATTTTTAAGAAGGAATAGAAAATTGATTGAAGTTAATTAACAATAATAATTTTGTTGGCATGATAATAATAAATATTGGGAAGAGAATTATATCAATATAATTGTACACCTAAACATGGAAAATCGGCTGAATGCATAATTTCCTCCTTCTAATTTGAACAAAAAATCTTGTGGCTTCCTATGATTTGCGAATTATGCATTATAACCTTTTATTTCTCTTTTTATATCTATTACAATATACCTCGCTCAAGCTATCATTATATGTGAGTTGTACTCGTTTTGAGCCGGTAAAAAATGGTCTGATGTAATAGTAATTGTCATAAATTAATTCCGTATAATCTAAATAACCCTGCTAAAGATCTGAACAGGTCATGTCATGTCCAAGACAGCCAAATAGTATCCTATACAAAAGCATGATGTCCAATATAGCAAATTAAAAAGAAATTATACAAATCAATAAGTAGATTTCATCTAATACCAATTCTAAACTAACGGTATTCTTCCAAAAAAGAAATTTTAATGTAATGGTTTTCAGCCCAAGTATTTAATGGCAGCCCAAAGCCCAGTTCATTTTTATGGTTATCAAAACTAAAAGGACAAAGCCCATATCTGGTTCGGCGCATACGATACGAGTTCGGCCCATATCTTCTTTCCCATCCCACTATTTTGTAGGTATCGTCTCAACGTTGTTCTTCAAGTTTTAACTAATAGGTGATAACATTGTTCTTCAACTCGTTTTAAGCTAAACCAATCAGATGTTGACACTTAATTATACTCGAGCTTTTAAAAATATAAAACAACAGCATCTCATAAGTAGGCTTGTCAATACTGCTTAAAGATATACTCGAGCTCAAACTTTGAAAACTAAATACGAGCATGGCTTGCTTATAATTTTAGTTTTATAAAAAAATAATTAATTATTTTTTAGGCTTGAATTCAATCTATTTATTACAAAATTAGATAAGTCGTGTAAATCATATATTAATAATGTAAATGGCCAGGATTGGGGTAAAGATAAAAGATAAGCGCTAATCAAATTTTTTAACATCACGTGTTATATTATTTATAAATTTATATATCTGTATATAATTTTTTTGACAGCAAATTTAATTTATTTTATTAATATGTTATAGATCTCATGATATTATCTGCCTCTGTGTGCAAAAACTATAAGATTTTGCAATAGTATTATTTATTTCTAAAAAGAAATACCAAAGTAAATTAAGGATACAAATTGGTGGGCTGGGCCTAACCCACTTTTCAGATTGCGTTTCAACATTTGAAATTTATCCTTGAAATGCTGATTTTAAGAGCAACTCCGGTATAACTGTGGATTGTAGCTTACGTCGCATGTTAAATAGAAGATGTTAACAGTAAAATGACTATAAGTCTATTTATAAATATTAAATTCGAAAGGTTTTTCTAATGTATCTTAATCAGAATAGAATTTTATAATGATTTGTGTATTATTTTTTAAAATTATATCTAATTAAAATAAAAATAAATAAATTGAGCGTGAGAAGTTTTAAGGTGGAAGGAGATGATAGAAAAAGAAAATAAAATTAATAATAAAAAAAGAATTAAATAGCTGAGTCACACTGTCTAACAGATCTTCTGAAAATAGAGGGTATGGTTCATAGTGTCCAACTGTAGCATCGGAAAAGATATTATTATTTAACTGTCTATTTTTCTAATTTGACAACTAAATAAATCACAATCTACCATCCCGTTGGAGTTGCTATAAGAATCAAATTCTGATTAACAAAACTAATGAACAAACGAGAAAAGTTATCAAACCTTTGACTTGTACAACAAAAGTTCCATAAATCATGGCAGGAACAGAAAGGATACCATCTACGTTGCCATAAAGCAACAGTGGTGGTCATGAAGACACCACCCACCTCAGAGTGGAGAAGATGGAGTCGTGGACGGCAGGTAATATTATTGCTTTCAGATCAATTTTTTTTTTTTTTCATTATTTTAAAAACTTTTCATATTTTGTTATTAAATAATTAGTATTATAACATATTTTTTTATTTTAAGCCAAATTTTAAGGATTTTTAAATTTGATTGAAATCAAAGATAGAGATGCAAATCAAAACTTAATATTACAGCACAAATTTTATAATTTCTCAGTAATATAAACATATATTATATTTATACTTATAACTGTAAAAAATGAAATTATAAACTATCCTTTGCATGAAATATTTGTAATTAAATTTTAAAATACATATGATTCTATACTTCATTGAATGGTCAAAGTAGGGCATGATTTCTTTTTCACAATCTCCCTTCACTCCACGACACTCCGTTTTGAATTGTACCCATTAAATTCTTGCACTTAAATTTTTTTTTTTTTTTTTTGCTAAATTGAACCTTTATTTAACTATTATTTTAGAAACTTTTTCTCAAAATATTCTTCATTGACTTGAGCATGGTGTGGCTTATCATTTTTAGTTTGTTTTATTTATTTTTTTTCTTAAAAAAAATCAAAGTGAGTGGTGAATTACATTGAGGAAGCATGGATTGGTGGGTGCCCATATGATTATAATGAGTGCTTCAAAGGGGTTTTTGATTGCATAGAAGGAAATGGTGAAATTGAAATTCCAAATTCAAAAAAGGTTAACAGAAACAATAAATGTTGGGTCCCAAATGTTGCATATCATAGGGGTCATAAACAAAAATGAGTTTTCCTTTTGTTTGTGTGAGCTGTGACTTTAAGTGGTAGGAACTAAAGTTGAATTTGGAGGCATGTGAGTATTACAAGTTGCTATTGCAAAGATTATAAGACCAACCCATGTGAGTGTATGGATTTTATTCCACAAACATGTGACTCTATCATCTCTTTACATCTTATAAATACCACATACCATTGCCTATTTCAATTGTGGGACCTCAAGGACTCTACTTTGCTTTTGTTGCTTTGCATGCCACAATACTTCTGTATTTGAAGGAAAAAAAAAAAAGTCTGTAGTTATTTTTTTTTATATATATATACTTTCACGAGATGTTTAGATCTATGTTCGTATTAACAGTCCATGATAAATCCGATTAATCCCTTTCACTTTAGAGGCAAAAGGGCTAAACTCGCCTTATAGTAATAATTGAAAATAATTTGAAATTTTATTTTTAAAACATTTATTGTACTAACCCATTTAACCTCCACAAATAAAACATTTTTTATTTTATGTTTATTGTTGAATTTGAAAGATACATAGATAATAAGAAATAAATTGTGGCCATCACTTGAAATGGATGGTGCTTGTCATATGGTTGGTTCTAAACTATAGCCCGTGAAGGATATTTGATGATTGGGACTCATTTTCTCCTGATAGAAATTTATTTTTCTTAAAAATAACTTAATTTTCTATATTAATAGAAATATTTTATTCATTATTTGATTGTTTAATTTTAATTTAAAGCTTTAAATATCAGAACATATAAAGATTATTTTTGAATATGTCAAAATAAATATATATTTGCCCGTCTTTTTGTCATGTTTAACAACATCTTTTCAAATGGCTTTTAGTTTTTGATTATTCAATTATTTATAATTTATGTCACATAACATTTATAATGTTTGATGATGAAATATTACTAGAATATCCTACATCTACTAAAACACCTAATTTTACCAACACGACATTTAAATCAAAAAAACAATACATTAATTTACCATATATTATTTATGATTCTTCAAATTTTGCAGGGATAAAATGAATAATTTTATAAATTTTAATCATATGTTACTACAAAAGAAAATCAAAATTAATTACAAGTTACAACAATTTCATTTTTCATCTATTAAAATTTAGAAATTTCTCGACACCAAAATATTAAAAAAATTGATTTGTAAAATTAATTGAATTTCATGTCATAATTAATCATGATCAAGAGTAGTTTTCTAACTAGAATCATGATTGGATTGAAAAATAAACAAAAATCATGACCCAAGAGAGTTACAAGTCGAAACAAGTCATGATCATATCTAGACACTTGAGCAACGCGCAATGATATATATAAGTGTTTGAGTCAAAACTTAGTGAAGATGAATAATAATAATAAAAATGGCTCTTCCATCAAAACATGAGAAGATGAATAATAATTACATTATGACACTTCTTTGCTTTAGACTGCAAGCAGAGGGTATAATTCTACTGAAAGAGAGACAAAATGGGTAGCAGAAATGGTCTAGATTTTAAGGTACAAGGTCCTAATATTTGATTGTGATTTGTAAGAACCTCTTCCTTGGCTTCTTCTTCACCATTTATCACCTGTGGTCCTTTTTTTTTTTTTTTTTTATTGTGATTTGTAGAACCTTCATTTCCTTGGCTTTTCTTCACCATTTATCACCTGGTGGTTCTTTTTTTTTTTTTTTTTGGCTCTACAAAACATTCTACATTGTGACCAACAGCCCTGTTCTAACTAATGGCACAAATACAGAGGCGAAGGAGGTGGCACAGATAATTTTTTTTTTTTTTTTTTGGCTTACACCATTCTACATTGTGACCAACAGGCCCTGTTCCTACACTATGCACCAAATTAAGAGGGAAGGAGGTGGCACAGATAAATAGGTTTGAATTTAAAATATGATTTAGACTTGTGATGAGGTCCATTCATTATTAAAATCACCATAATTTACCGTACAGAAGTTTAAGATTTTTTTTTCTTTTAAACGAGATCAAGAATTCAATATTTATAAATAGAGCAAATACCCACTAAAAACGCTTTACCTCCTATCATATTGACTTTATTAGAAGCACGATTTAATTCTAGCCCAGTGAATTAAAATACATGATAGTCAACACCAAAAAAAAAACTTTATATATTCTTAACTCTCCGCCAATGTGTGATTCTAAGACCATCCCAGGTGATAGGTGTAGTCACAGAATTGGGTAATTTGGTAATTATGGATTTCATTTTCATACAAGGCTACTAATCAGAGGAAAAAGATTCACAAGCCCAAATTAAAAAGTAAAAGCTGAATGCTTTGGGCTTTAAATTTATTACTGGAATTCATTTAAGTTTGTGATGTATATATAAACTTTACAATTTTCTGAAAATTGTATATTATATTTAACCATCAGTCAATAATAAAACTTGATATTTTCTTTCAAAAAAAGAAATAAAACTTGATATGAAAATCCGTAACTTTTTATATTATAAGACAAACATTCAATTAGTTAATTTTCTTTTCCAATTTTATATTTATTATACTAAATTGAGTTTATTTAATTGATTCATTGGTTGAATCGATAAAACGTAAAATAGATCTGGAAATAAATTCCCTAATTAGGTCAATTTTCAAATCATCCAATCATTATAAGATATAGAGAGATACTTATCATTTTCACCTTTCCTGTGTTAAGGCTTATTTTTCAAATGTTTAGACTTATTGAAGCAACCTAGTCTTTCCAAAAACCATGGGCATAAACTGGAAATGTTGTCAAACCCATAAAAAAGATACATTGCTATGATTATTTGGTATGTTGTTATTTGCTTATGTGGAGTGGACATAATGTCAAAATTGCCAACAGGGCATTTTTATGTCAAAATTCAAAATTTTAATGTGTTTTATGACTATTTTTTTTCTTACATTTATATATGTCATGATTGGCAACAATTTCTTATTTTCTTGGTTCGGTCAAGTACAACCTCATTATTACACTAACTCATTGCTTCAATATGTATAATTATGATCAAAATGCATAATGTGTATATATTTGAATTGTTTTTTTTTTTTTTTTAAGTATTAGGGAGGGATTCGAACTTCGATTTATTGTTAGGCTGTACATGCACTTATCATTAGACTATACTTTGATGTGCTATATATTTGAATTGTTAAAATCTATAGAATTTGTCAAAATTCATGGAATTACAACTTCAATTTTAAAGAATTTTAGGGGTGTGTATTGGATTGGAATTGTGTTAGATTTTAAAAGAATTGTTGAGTTTGACGGAATTGAAGGATTTCCTGGGATTTCCACATATTCTATTAGAATTCTACATCGAGTTTTATGGAAGTGGTAAGACTTTTTTTATAGATTTTGATTGACTTTGATGGAATTACAATAATTTTTATATATCCAATCAAAATTAATTTCAGGATCTAATTAAACAAAATAAAAAGTTTTGGAGTCCAATTGAAAAATTAAAAAACAATGGGGGACAAAAAAATAAAGTGCATCATCTTTCCAAAATCGTTTTTTCTTTATTAAAACCTTACCACTGTCGAAATAGTGAAAGACCTGCAATGACCAGTGTTGTCAGCAGCCATTCTGTGCTCCCAGAACAGTCACGATGTGGTCGGAAGACCACGGGCTTCCTATCTCTTGATTGAATGGTGATCGTCTCGTCAAAAAATCGTAAGTTTATATATAAATAACCGAAAACCAGTGACCACTGCTAGCCAAAACCTACGCCAGCCGTTGAAGCTCGCGAAAGGAGGTGGTGCACATCGAAACAAGCCCGATGAACGGACTGCCGCTTGTGGCTCACGAAGCCTGCGATCTGGCCACAGTAATAACAGACTGTATTCTTTAGTTCTTCAACTATTTCAAAACTTTTTTAATTTTTTTATTAATTAAATCATTATTTAATTGAAATTAAAGCATAAAAATTTCAAAAAATAATCAAATTAATTTTAAAAAATTTGCAGTAGCATTAATATTAATTTTTGTTAAAATATCATTAATTATCAACACATGCATTCATTGAAACTAATCCAAGAATTAATACATTATTTTACGCTATAAGGAATATGGATGGAAGTAGTATGGGTATTTTCGAATATCCGCTCCGTTTCAATCCGTTTAAAGAGGATATATGTAGTTATAAATGGGTTTAGAACGGATATAGATAGTGAAATTACCACTCGTAATGGATATGGGTTAGAGTACGAGTATAAATCTTTGGATACCCCTACCCATTAACTATCATATTAAACAAGTTGGGTAGTGGTGCATGCCGGTGCCTTATCGATTATTAGTAAAAAATATATTTTAAATAAATTCGAATTTAGATAATTAAAGATTCGCAGGTGTGGTACATTAAATGAGTTTTGGACACATACAGTAGTAAAAATTTTAAACAGATTTGAATACGGATATTTAAATAGATATTTAAACGGGTATAAAATGGATACAAGTAATAAAATTTTAAATGAGTAGTTTAAAATTCACAGGTATCCGCCCGCTTTCATCCTCATTTAATGAGTGTATTGGATTAAAACTCTGATCGATTTTAAAAGATTTTTGAAATCTTTGGGTTTGATAATGGATTTATGAATGACTCTTTTAATCATACTTAGCACTCTAAAATATTAATAATTTTATAAATTCCTTCCAAATCAAGAACTCAAATTTATATAGACTTTTAAAAAGTTATAATCGAATAACATCAGATTTTTGTAGATTTTATAAAAAACTAAATTGAATACCATAAAATTTTAATACTTAAAAAAAAAAATCTGTTAATCCAATACTTCACCCTATTTTGTTTAGTATACATATAAAATGTATTGACTTCAATTGTATTTTTATAAATAGAAAGAACTTTTAAAAATTTCTCATTAATTAAAATAAGAGATTTGGCAAAATCTCGCGGGTCAGGTAGGATTTTAAAACCCTCCAAAATAAAGGATTATGATCCACGAGGGATTTTGAACAATCAATCTTACTTATTTTATTTATAATTTCCGATCTCGCTTACAAATTAAAGCCTATTTTTTCTCTCTCCCATTGAAAAATTATGAAATTAGATTTTGTCCTTTACATAAAGTGGGGGAAAGCAAAATTTCTAAAAATTTGAATTAATTCAATTTCAAAAATCAAATCAGAAGATATCTCTAAAATTTAAATCTGATTTTTGAGGGAAAGTCTGTGAAATAGCTATTAGCCATTTGTCGCTAATCTATTGCTCTCTGCAAAACCACAAAGTAGCTGAATTTAAATAAAATAATTCAGCAATTAACAAAATTAAAGTTAAATTAAATAAAACAATATCAGATCTAACTTTTCATTTGCTTTTCAACTTTCCTTAATAATAAGAAAAAAAAAAACTTTCTAACAAAAATTCTTTCATACACAATTAGATACACAATTACAAAAATTAATTCTCATCTCTCTATATACCAATCTAGAATTTCAATTTCTTTCTTTTTTTTCTTGTCCCTTTTAATCTAAAAAAAAAAAAAAAGTTCTTTTTCTAAAGAAAAAAAAAAAAAAAAAAGAAAATTATGAATTAGATTTTTGTCCTTTTACATAAAGTGGGGAAAGCAAAATTTCTAAAAAATTTGAATCTATTCAATTTCAAAAAATACAATCAGAACGATTCTCTAAAATTTTAAATCTGATTTTTGAGCGGAAAGGTCTCGTGCAAATAGCTCATTACATTTTGTCGCTAATCTCTATTGCCTCTCTGCAAAACCCACAATAGTAGCTGCGAATTAAATAAAATAAATTCAGGCAATTAACAAAATTAAAAGTTAAATTAAAATAAAACAACTAATCAGATTCTAACTTTTCAATTTGCTTTCAACTTTCCTTATAATAAGAAAAAAAAAAACTTCTCTAACAAAAATTCTTTCATACACAACTTAGATACAAACAATTACAAAAATTAATTCTCAATCTCTCTATATACCTCTAGATTTCAATTTTCTTTCTTTTTTTTCTTGTCCTTTTAATCTAAAAAAAAAAAAAGTTTTTTTTTCCTAAAAAAAGAAAAAAAAAAAACAGAGACCAAAAAAAAAAAAAAAAAAAAAACAGAGACTGAAGTAGGAGAAGAAGAAGAAGAATCAACCATCCATCAAAAGGGAACAACCTCACTGCAAATAAAATCATCGGAATTGGCAGAAGAATCCTCCGGCCACGAGTCCCGAAGCAATTTCAACAACATCTGTGCCTTTCTCTTTGCTCTGTCTGTACAATCGCTCTGCACCAGCAACAAAAGCTGTGTCAATATTCCGGCGCTTACTGCCTCTCTCTGGCTTTGCTCCGATGACGTGCAAAGCGCCAAAAGTGCTCCAGCCGCATACTCCGTCGCTCTGTCTGATATTTTCAATATCTTCTTTACCAGCAAAGGAACTGTTAGCGCGTGCCCTGCAAACGCCGTGCAACCTGTTGGCACTCTGCATAATAGCTCTATAGTAGCCAGCGCTCTCTCTGCGTCACATTTATCGAAATCCGCCAGCCTATCTATTAAAATATCGGCTGCTCCGGCCGAAACAGCCTTGTGCCTTGTCTGCTTCACCAGACACAAGGCAAACAGTGCTTTAATCCCAATTTTGAGTGCGCGAGGATAAGAGATAGGATTTTTTAACATCTCTATTACTCCTTCGAATATTTCGTCTACGCTACTGATTTGAGCGCGAAGATCTGACGATTTTGTTCCGGCAACAACAATTTCAATTAGGGCAGCTGAGTTAACTCGGACTTCAATTGAGATGTGGAACAGAAGATTTACTAAATAATTTATTCTCCCCGAGTCTGAAGCTATGCACACACAATCTGACTCGCTGAGTGGAAACATGATAAGCAAAGCCAACGCCTCGTGGTTCAAATCGGACGAGTTGGAATCCGTACAATTTGCGAAGACAAGATTAATGAAAACTTCGCGTGCGTTATGAGAGGAAATAACAGACCGGTTCTTATCCGAGTCACGAGCGAGACCTCTGAGTCGACGAAGAGCAGAAAGACGAGACTGATAAAGATTCGACTCAGAAGAAGCTTGGTTCAACAAAGACCGAACCAGACTCGGTTCGGCGGGTTGTTTAGGAGTCGGAATACGTTCAACACCAAAAGACCGGTTGGCAACACACCAATCTTGAATTAACCGGCGAAGAGTATGATTAGGGATGAGAGTGAAATCAGTGAGCGGAACACGAGTGACCGGACACGTAGTATTACCGGTAGCAACCCAAGACTCGATGCTGGAACGGTCGTAAGTTTGACCGGTACTAACGGTGACCGGATCACGCATAAGCTCAAGCGAAATCGGACACCTGAAATGGTAAGGTACTTGAACACTTAAATCCAACGGCTCTAAACTCGCAGGCATTATTTGTGAAGAATAAAAAGAAAAATGAAAAAGAAATAATAATAATAATAATAATAATATGTAATATGTACTGAAAGCCAAATCTGAGGAAGTCTGCAAATTCTCTTTCAGATTTGTTAGGCTTTGGGGTTTGGTTTTCTTTCTCTTATATGATTTTGATACCAAACAAAGGTATAAGAGGAGAGGTGGTGGGGTGGGGTGAAGGGCAAGCCACACGTGTGGTGGTGGCAATTTCCTACTTGGAACCTAACCTTAGTTGGATATGCGTGTGAGTAAAAGAAAAAAAAGGGGTTTGGTCAAATGAAATTGTGTGACTAATGGGTCCCACAATTTCAGCCCTAAAATCTAACTCCTGTTTACATCAAACAAGGTAATGTGTGACAGATTGTTTAATTTATTACTGTCTTGAGATTTTGATTGAGCATCATTAATAATGGAGGGTTTTGGGTTTTGCTATTTCATCCCTTCACTCTTTTTTAATTATGTAATTTTCCCTGGATATAAGTTATTTTTTCAAATATCGAATTAAATTCCTAACCTTATATGGATTATTCGTTAATCTTTACCACTACAATCACTTCTTATAATTTCTTTGAAATCATATTATGAAAATCAATTTAAACGCATAGTCGATATCGAATAGCAAATGAGTGTTGATGTTTAGTAAAATCAATAATATATTTTTTTTTATTTTAGGAGAATATATTATTTTTTATTTTAATATTTTTATTTAATATATTAATATAATAAAAATATTAATTTAATTCTTAAATAATATTTAATAAAAATTTATTTTTAATAATTCATAAAGATAGTAAAATATTAATTTGCAGAAAAAAAAAAAAAAAAGCTTCCCTCTCCTGGCAGGCAGACGAGATTAAGGACTTTCTTTGAATTCTTTTCTTTAGCCTTAGAAAAAAAAAAAAAAAAAAAATTAAAACATACATGGTTTTATAAGAAATCAAACACCATCTAAATCAATTTTCAAAATGCTTATAAACTTAGTGAGATATGCAATTTGCACGAGTTGTTTTGATAATTTATAATCTATAAATACATGTCAAAGGTATGTCCTCTCAGTGAGTTGTTTTATTAGTGTATATTGCATTTTATAATTCATATTTAGCGTATTACTAAAATATTTGTTTTCTCGCATACTGCTTTATTAAATTATTGAATTGTAGAAATTATATTGCACATTAAAATTTATAATTCAAATAATTTAAATATTATATAATTCTATATAAATAAAATTTTATGATTCAAATAATTAATATATAGATACATATTATTTATAATTTAATTATTAATTTTAAATTTAATTATTTAATAGTAAAATATAAATTTAATTATTGTTATTAATTATTAAATATTATTTAAAAAAATATAAAAAATAAAGGGAATTAAAAAATATTAATATAAATAAAAAATATATTTTAAAAAATATAAAAATAAAGGAAGAATTAAAAAATATCTATATAAATAAAAAATATTTTAGTTTAATTTAACACATATATAACTTAAATATAGAAAGTTTTACGCAATTTTAAAAAATTGAAAAGAAGTTTAAAATTTTCTGAAGAGATAATTATACATACATATTTTATATATATAATCTAAAAAAAAAATCCTAGCATAACAGAGGACTTTTAGATGACTAGCTCTTCTGCTTGTTAAAATATATATTTTTTTAAATATAGGCATTATTCTTATTAGTTTTTTTTTTAAACTGCAATTTATGATTTTATGAATATCTTATATAAAACCACAAATTACAAGCTAAATACTTATAATCTAGTTGTTGGATGAAAATCAAATATATCGAATATTAGTTACATAACTCAACTGAACCAAACACCTTCTAAATCAATCTTCGAATTGATTATAAATAGAACATTATTGAAATTAGAAATAGGCAAGTACAATGAAAATTCTTCATTATAATTTAATTTAGAATTTAAATTATAATATAACCTAAATTTTTGAGGATATAATTTTTGATGGGATTTCAAGTTGAAATATTGACATCATCGTGTTGAAATTTGTTATGTTGGATATGATTGTATTGAAATGATGATTAATACTATGGTATGATTATAATGTTGTTTCTTATTATGTAATATATAATAAAAATTGATAACTATTTGTTATAAATCGGTGCTATTTTTATCAATTTTGATTGTAGTTTAAAATTGATAGAAAAACTGTATTTATTTTCTTAATATACAGAGATAACTTATCGAATTAAGATTTAAATGTACCGATAATTTTACTAAATTTCCCTTAAAGAGAGATTTTATCTTCATCAACCATACAATAAGATAAATCAAATAGAGAATTGTTCAAAATCTCTTAACATTCATAACCCTAAAATTTCCTTATTATAGTATTATTTATAATTTTCTAACTTTTTATTTATTTTTTTCACGTCATCACTTTATGTGTCCATTATGGATGTTGACGGCAACAACATTATGTTAATACATCCTTTACAGCCTGGTGGTGTGTCAAATCTTTGCTTTAATGGATCAAATGGTAACCTTCTAATCTACAAAGTTTCTACCCTTTAAGCTTTTGCTCCTCCAAAAAGCCTACCAAAAGCTTTTTACCACATTTCATCATTGAAGGTTAAGGTAAAAGTTTTTTTTTTTTTTTTTTTGGTAAAAGTTTTTTTTTTTTTTTTTTTTTTCCTTTCTTTTCTTTGGTTTTTTTTTTTTTTTTTTTCCTTTTCTTTTCTTTGTTGGTTTTCTTACTAATTGTTTTTTTTTTTTTTATATATATATATTTTTGAAGCTCGAGAGAAGAGTGATAGTCGGTTAAAATTTTTTTAATAGTGGCGAATCTAATTAATAAATTCAGTTAGAGATATAGTCCATGTTTACGGTCCGTTGGATAATAATTTTATTAATAAAATTTCATTTTATTATATTAAGATTGCTATTCCTATAGTTATATATAGATATATATCCTACTAAAATAAATAAATTATAGATAAAAGCAAGTTTACTACTACCTTATTTTTTTGGCATACGCATTAAAAGATAGAAAGATATAATAGGGACATCTTCTCTTACGGTATAAATCAATCAACATTTTCCTCTCCAATCAATTTTACTTTAAATATTAATTATTATAAGTTTCAATTAATACATCAATTTTCCTTGAGTTGGGGTTTATTAAATAAATAATATTTGTGTTGATATGATGTATTATCTTTGCTAAAATATATTGAAAATTATTCAAAGAAAGAAGTTAATGTGTTTAGAGAATTAAATTATTAAAAAAAATCAATCAAATGTGCTCTAATTCGTTTTTTCACATCATGTAAAGGAAGTGGAGAGTGAGACGTCTTGACTTGAGTTCTTTGTACTTCACCTATTCCCGTAATGATATTCCGGTTCATTGAATCTTTCATGAATTGAAAAAATTAAAATAATGAATTATCAAACATTCATCTTCTCATCTTCTATATTAGAAAATGAACCTCTTAAATTAATCTCTTAAATTAATATGATTATTTAAACCCAACAATTGTATTCTAAGTGGTTGTTATAACAAAAAATGTCGTGTCATATAATATTATTTCAATTTATTGAGTTTCACAATGAATAAAGAAATATAAGTATTTAAATTATTATTAAGAAAATGTTAATATTCAAAAGATTAAATAAACATTCATAAGGTTTATGTTTTTGAAATAATTCATAAGCTTTGTTTTAAGGTTAAGGTAAATTTGGATTGTTCTTAATAAAGTTTATAACATCTAAATAATATTTTTAAATTAATTTTCATAATAACTAGTAGAATTATGTTTTTTGGAAAAAAAATTCTATTTTAATATTACATAGACTTTTAATATTTCAAAAAAAATTAAAAATGAGATAAATTAAATAGTAAAAAAAAAATCCAGAATAATGCAACAAAATCACATTCAATAATGCTTAAACATAATCTTAAATAATATATTTAAAAAATTGCATTTTGGTGATAGATGCAAGTTTGCTAAATAAAGTATCTTCTTGAGTTCAATTATTATGGTCAAAGACACGAGGGCTCTTTGATGGGACAACGTAATACGACTTTGTTGGTTAGAGGGACAAGCTTTCATGCAAATTGGGGGCCAAGAAAATAAGTCCTAAATTGTAATTGTAGAGAAAGATTAGGGGGTGCAAATTAAAATATGGAAAATAAAAGAATAATTATTGGATTGAAAATTGTCCGTTTATGTAAATATAAAAAGAAGTTGAGTTGGGGGCAGTCAAAGGTCAAAGAAGAACAGATAAAAGAGAGGAATGTGCGGGTCCAGGTTGTCCCTCCGCCACTTTATTCCGGGAAAGGAAGGAAGGAAGAAAAAAAAAAAAAAAAAAGGAAAGGAAGGAAGGAAGAAAAAAAAAAAAAAAGAAATATATTGGTTTTTGTGGATAACAATTAATAAGAAGGAAAAAAAAAAAAAAAAAAAGAAATATTTGGTTTTGTGGATAACATTAATAGAAGGTGGTGGTGGTTTCGTGATGGAGGTGGGTGTGGGCCCTACCTTGTAAGTGGACGATGTTGATTAGGTGGAACCCACTTTCTTATATTTTTTTTTCTTTTAATTTTATATATATAGATAGTCCAAAAACGCAAATTAACCAAATATAATTTATATATATAAATTTGTTTTTATGTAAAATTAAATTTATTGAGGTTTTAAGTTTTAACTACCCATTTTCTTTATTCATTACAAGGTAGAATATGATAAAATAATACTGACGACTACTAGGAAACTATTTTCCTGAATTTACTAATTTGGTAAAAAATATTTTGTGTAACACTTCTCTAGACTCAGTAAATTGGTGAAAATATTTATGATCGAAAGTACTCGAACTCGATGCCTCCTACTCTTTACAGAGACAATAAGAATAACTAGACCACATTTGATTAACATATGAATAGCTTTATTAATTTAAAATTTGTAAGAGAAATTAAACATTTATCTTATATTAAATCTAAATTTCTTTTATTTATTTCTCACATGATGAATTTAAAATTATTTAATTTTTATTCATAATACATTTAATTATTTATCATCTTAAAATAATTATTTTTTATTTAGTATTACTAATTCTGCATACATAAATCTATTTTCTACTTTGAGAAAAAATAATTAAAACAAATTACATAGAAACTAATTCATAAAAATGGAAAAAAATATAATTAGCAGTTGAAAGATATTTTATGTAATACATAAAAGTTAATATTTTTGCAATAAATAGTGAGGGAATGATCCATCGAAATTCTCGAACCTAATAATATCTTACGACAGGTGAAGATATTGTAATTTAGGGTATATGTAATGCCTATTACTAGAAGATTTTTGTAATGTTATAATTGTAATTTTTATGTTACAATATGTGTGAATCTGCATCCAATATTAAAACTTGTAATGGAAAAAAGAAAAAAAAAAAAAGATTTCGTTTCTTTATTCTAAATAATTTAGCTTTGGAGACAACAACATCATCCTCTATTGCATATAAATTTAAATTGTTTTATTATTTTTATTTTATTTCATTTTCTTGAAAATGATAGGAGTAAAAATACTTGGTATCCATTTAAATAATATATGAATGAATTCCACATGCATTATTTTGATACAAATAATATAGAAAATATTTTATAAAGTAATTATCTTAAAATATACTTATATAGGACGGAGACAGTAGCTAGCATCAAATTTAGAGTATGCACACATTGGTATTTAATTCATAAATCAAAATCAAATCAATCAAATTAAGTTCTTCTGTTTCATTCAGGTAATTAATTCAGAAATTTTTATTAATTTGAATCAATTTTTGAAATAAAAAATTTAATTTGACTGAACCAAATTTATGGTTTAGGACCTGTTCGGCAAAATTAGCTGATTTAGTAATTGTAAAAATAGAGGTAAATTGGGTAAAATGGAAGGGTAAAAGTTAGAACTGATGTAAAAACGTATGCCTTCGGTGGATTTGGTATTTAGTATGTGAAATTCTTAACAAGCTGTTTGAGTAACTTTTTATAAAATACTAAAAGTTAAATATTATATGAATTAATTTATTTAAAACGCTACTTTTACCGAACAATATAAATGATAACATTTAGCGTTTTGATCAATTACAAGTACTAAAGGTTACTTCTTAAAAAAACTCTTTGCCAAATACCGTCATAGTTTTAGAATCTTCATCCCATAATTTGCTAAGTTGTGTTAAATGATTAACCGAATCTAATTAATTCGAATTAAATTAAATTAAATTAAATTCAAATCATTTTTTTGCTGACTATATTACAATTCGCTTTTCATAAAAAAACAAAATTGAGTAGTTTATAACTACTAGGGTTGTGCATGGTTTCTGAGATCCGAATCGAACCGAAAATTTTAGTTCTGATTCCAGTTCTTATAAAAAATTGTATTGAAATCGCACCGAAATCGCACCAAAATTGAATCAAACTGAAAAATCAATTTGTCCATATATCTTCTTTTTTTAATATTTCAGTATATTATGTTATTTGTAGTAAACATTAAATTTTATTATTTGAAAATAAAATCTTTATTAGTTTGATACTCTTTAATTAATAATATAAATGAAAATAAATTAAAATTATTTATCCCACATAAAAGATTAATAACTAATGATTCCCGTCATCTCTTATTATATATAATATTTTAACAATATAATAATTCATAAATGTTTGTACAATATTTTACTATATCTATAATTTAAATAAAAAGTGTTTTTTAATTATAAGTGACACATTGTTAAAGAACTATATTAAAAAGTACATTATACAAAACTAAATTGCTATAATATTTTGAGATAATCTTATTTGATCGGTCATTATTTTTTAATGTATATCCTACTACATTATGAGTCTTTTTTTTAATTAACATATATTGTAATTTTAATTTAATATTAGAATATTTTTATATAAAGGAATCTTGTAATGTATTTTAAATAATAATTTTCAATGGAGGAATTAGGATTTGAATCAAAATCAAAATCAAAGAATCAAAATCGAAAAACCGTATCAAAACCGCACCAAAAATTTGATTTGGTTCGGTTTCAATTCCAATTTCCAAAAATTAAAGAATCAAATTTTAGTTCGGTTTTAGTTTTTCTTCAGAATCGGACTTGCACAGCCATGATAACTACAAGCATAGAAGACGGGAGGGATACTAGAGACTTAATAATTAATACACTTAAAAAGTACTATAATTAATAGTTAATATACTTAAAAGTATTTTTAATTCTAATATAAAAAGTAACTATAATTTGATAGTTAATATAGCTTAAGTATTTTTATTCTAATATAATATACTATATATAATATATATAATATATATAATTAATAATATATATAATATATATATAGTATATATATATATTGATTTGGAGTAAATATTGATTTGGAGTTGAGGACAGGGGTTGAAAATTGAATAATAGCTTGATTTCTTTTTTGGGCACCTATTAGGATTTTAAAAATTTATATTTATAAATTAGAGACTAAAGGATTAGGTCTAGAGATTGGGTTGAACATTATTCTAATATCACTTCATTATATAAAAATAGAAAAATAGAATTAAGTACATAAAAGCAGCATTGCAAGTAATTCGTAGGACAAAGTGTAATATAAATTAATCACCTGTATTTATTTTAATCTAAACAAAACTTATACTTTAATGTTATTTAGATAAAAAAATAGGTATATAATGAGCATAATCAACGTGCAATGCACGTCATAAAAAAGACTAATCTATATCTAGATAAATATATAAAAGCTCAACCAAATTTACTTATGTGGCATGATATTATGGAACATAATTGGCGATGTGGAATTTTATTATTTTTAAAATTTTTTATTTTAATTTTCCAATTTGAAGAAATGAAATTATAATTTTTTTTTTATTTTGTGTATTCAATAATTAACAATATATAATAATCCAAATAATAGGTTTTTTGTATTGACATAGAACACTAATTAGTTTTTTCAATAAGTTTTTTCAATAACTAATAACCATGTCATAAATTGATGTAATATTTTGTTATTTTATAATTTAATAATCCTCTAATTCTTTTAAAAAAAATCTTAAACTAGGTATATAAATACTATGTCTCCTAATTTATCATACAAATTCTTATTTTCTTTTTTATGTTAAATATATTTTTAGACAGTGATAAAAATTTATACTTTGAGCAAAGACACCTATGATCGTCAAACAGTCTTTCTCGTCCTCTTTTCTCTCTTGCCTATGTAACCCTAATATTTATACTTTGAGCAAAGACACCTATGATGACACCTATGATTGTCAAACAGTCTTTCATCCTCTTTTCTCTCTTGCCTATCTAATCCTAACATTTATACTTTGAGCAAAGACACCTATGATTGTCAAACAGTCTTTCGTCCTCTTTTCTCTCTTGCCTATCTAACCCTAATATTTGTTTGAACTGCTGATGTTTATCAATGGTAAGCCCCTACTTTTCTTTTCTTTTTTTTTTTCTTCTTGCTCCTGATCTGTTATTCGTTTTTAATAAACTTAGATATATTTTTTTTTTCTAATAAATATGTTTTTTTCTTTGTTTTTTTTTATTGTTGCATATTTGGAGTTCCTTTGTCTCTTCTTCCGTGAGGGTTTAATTCTTTCTTTGTGAAGGTTTGTCATTAAAAGGTATGATATTTGATTGGAGAATTTAGATATTGTTTTACTGATGTTTATCTTCAATCAAGAGAGCATGGTAGTGTGGTATATTCCTCCATTGATGCTATTAACTCATAGTGGCATAAACTAATTCGTGTACGTCATATGCAATAAATTTTGGAAAAGCAATCCAAGCATAAAAAATCCGTAGAAGTTATTTTGTCATTCAAATCAATTAAAGGACCAGATGCTACTATGAAAATTTATATCAGTCAAGGTCATCTTCAAGCAGAAAAATCCAATATTATTTTTTTTACTTTTAGTTTTATGATTCAAAAAGATATAGATAATTCTTTTATTTTTAAAGGATTAACGAACTTTCTATTAATTATGATAGTAAATTTTATATCTGGTTTAATAGAATATTTGTAATACTTGATTTTTTTATTAATAAATTATATTTCTAAAAAAAAAAAGACACATATGATTAACAATTTCCGAAGTTTATTTATTTTTCCATTCAGATAATTATATGGTTTGAGTAATTATTTTTAATTTGTAACAGTAATTTTATGTTTATTTTTTTTTAGTTTAATTAAAAAGGTGAGTTTATTGTTTCTAATTTATTAGTGTAAAATTCTTTTATCATTTTTAAATTTATAGAAAAAATTGGATTAGTTGTTTTTGTTCTCAAAGTCAAAGAATAAAAAAAGGGTGAATGGCAAATATTATATCATCATATTAATTTATTTATATTTTTCAATCAAATTTAATTCGTAGGTTATTTATAAGTACTAACCCATACATTGTATGGGCATATGACCAGTTTGAATTGATAATTAGCAGCAATTAATAAATTAATCAGTGGAGCAGTGTTTCAAAATTAGCGGCTAACAATTATTATTATTTTTTTAGTATGAAAATTTGAATTTAGATCTATTGTCAGATCGTATATGCACTTATCACTATGTTATGCCTTGATTTGCAGCTAACAATTATTCATTAGCTGTTAATTTTCAATAAATTATTTAAGTGTTATAGATAGGATGTCAGTTTCTGTTGAATTTTCACGCAGCTATGATGGAAATATTTTCGCATTTTATTTTTCCATATTTGATTTCATGTTTTTTGCGTTTTCATTTTACTAGAATTCTAATATTTTAATATAAAAAGAAATTTTTAAAAAAATTAAATAAAATTTAAGTCATTAATTTAATTTAATTGGACTAAAATTAACAGTTGAATTACATAAAATACATTAATAACTTATACTCTAAAATGTTATGAAGCTCTTTTATTAAAAGTAATTCAAAATTTTCGATAATTTATTGGACTCCATTTCACCTGTAAGGTTTGGTTGGATTTCGAAATCTAGAGACTTCACATAAATCCGAACATGAAAATAAAAAAAAAAGAATAAAAATAAATAAAAAGGCCTTGGGCAGAAGATTATAAGTAGCAAATAAAATGTGGTATGTTTGGGGAATTAAAAAGGAGTTGAGAAACAAGAACTGAAGCAGCACTGGCATTTGCAGCAAGTACTGAGGAACAAAAAAAGGTTAAAACAAGTAATAAGGCGGTGTCGTTTAGTGTAATATGCACGCGTGTGGAGTTTCGTTAAGACCCAAATGTCTCCAGTCAACCAGGCAAGATTTGCCGGTACAGCCCAACACATTACACACACACTGTCTTCCTATGCACGTGCTCTTTCTATCTCGCACGTGTTTCCAGCTCATTTCTCTTACCAATTTTGACCGGTTACAGTCTGGGTCTTTTGTTTACTCTTAAAGTACGGAATTCTCAGTCCTTTCTCTAAGCAACATTTATCCAATGGTTGATTTGTTGCTTTGAACGATAAATTCTTGATATGTGTGCTCTTTATCCATTCTCTTTTTATTTATTTATTTATTTATTTATTAGTATTATGTTTTAGGTTTATTATTTTAGTGTATCTTTCTTATATATTATAATAGTAGAATCAAATAGTAATATTAAAATCCTACCATAATGGAGTTGTAAGTTTGAATTTTAATGGAGAATTGCATAAATTTAACATTTTAAATTTTATTTAAAAATTTATCATATTTTCAAAATTACTAATTATGATAATATTGCATATCTCTTTATCCTAACAACAATAATTTTTAAACTTTTTATTTTTATGAATTAATTTAATTTTGTAAGTCAAGCTATTTAATAAAATGTTGCATTTATAAGTGTTTATTAAGCACAATTTTCTGAATAAAATTAAGTAAAAATTGAAGGTGTTACAATATTTATTTCGATAAATATAAGTGTCAACTTACACATTTAGCCAATTTTAATTGAAGTGAAAATTAATTAAAAATTACACAAGCCAACTTAACATTTAATGTTATGGAATACTTCTTCCGTTTCAAAATAAGTGTCTTTTTTAGCTTGACCCTTGGATTAAAAAAATACAATTAATAGTCTAAATTTGACAAAATTAGTTTATAAAATTTTTTTTATAATAAGGTTGAATTTATTTTCGTAAAATAACTTGCAAGAAAATAACTTGCTGAAAAATATTTTCATGGAAAACATTTTCCTTAAAAAATATTTTCCAAATAACTTATTTTTCATGGAAAACATTTTTGTCCTTAAAAAAAAAATATTTTCCAAATACTTATTTTCCATTTGTTTTGGTGTATATTGAAAATTATTAAAAATATTAAAGTCTTTTATATCATTAGATTAAAAAAATATTAATGATAATAGCAAATTTTTTATAAGTTTAAAAATTTTATTGTTTAATATGAAAAGAATGCAAAAAGATATATATATAAAATTTAATGAAGCAAAATATTAATGATAATAGAAATTTTATAATTTAAAAATTTTATTGTTAAATATGAAAAGAATGCAAAAATATATATATAAATTATGAAAGCAGCTGGTGGTGGTAGTCGATGGTAAATGATGACCAGTAGTAGTGACTATGATGATTAATAAATTAAAAAATATGCATTTATATAGTTTGTCAATGTCCGAAAAATGTTTCTCTCTGAAAAATGGAAGTTGTTTTCCCTAAAAAATGACTTATTTTTTTAAACACCCCAAACAACAGAAAATTGTGAAAAATATTTTTCTATAAATTATTTTATGGAAACAAACGGAACCTAAGTGAGTAATTGAGAGATAATTGTATTATGAGTAGAATATTAAATAAATAAGGGTAGATTAGAAAAAAAAAATACTGGACTTCTCAAATTATAAAAGTTACATTTATTTTGGAGAAAAAAAAAGGTGATATAATATTTTTATCAATTTTTCAGTTATAAAATTCAATTTTTTTTATATATATTATATTTGAATAGCATCAGTTTATATTAGAGTGATACTAATATTTTTAAGCATTATTCTTAGCTAGCTAACAAATTCTCTATTAAAAAGTGAAGCATACAATAATACAGCTATCAACAAATTCTTGGCTCGATACTAAAATCTGAGTCTATAAAGATAACAAGCTGAATTTAAAAATTCGACATGCGCACAACACAATTTGAAATTTTATTTTTATTTATGAGGGTACCCCATAAATAAATTCTTAGACACCATAAATCTATCAGCTCGGTTCATTTCACGCCTCTATAGATAATTCTCCTGAGGTTAATATCAAATCCCTTATAGTAAGTAATTAAAAAAAAGGAAATTTAAATAGAATTCGTAACTGAATTCTCATTTAAAAGTTAAAATAAACCAAACAAAAGACAAAGATTCTTAAGTTTAGTGTATACAGAGACTACATATACTATACAAAAAGTTGTATTTAATTACTATATAGCAAGTTGCTGTGAGTTGGAACTATACCAATATTGTTCTCGAATGTGATAATTTAATGTGGTGCAACTGGCGAGTTGGGCCCTGTTCTATCTACCTGGATTCTTTTTCATTCTTTGTCATTAACTAAAGATTAGATTTTGTTATTATTCTTCTTTTAATTATTCGGTATTCGAAGCCCAATGATCCGTTTAATTCAGATTCGCGCTGGATAGACCTATAAATAAAGATAAAACGCTCCATTTCGAATATTTAAAGGGATTCCATATTTAGGGCTCGAACTTAGGACCTCTGGTTAAGAGAAAATGGATCTCTATCATTTCATGTCACAATTGGACTAGATTTTAGTATTAGTTAGTGGATTAGTAATGAATCAACTCAATGTTTTTCAAACTAACAAAAAAATCGAATGGAGTAGTTCAATGGCAAAGAGTACTAGCAGGTTGATCACAATGACTTAAGTCATAGGTTTGATCCTCCGCAATACATACTCTCTCCGGACCAGTCCCTTTGCCTTTGAGAGTCGAGCGGGTATTAGTAAGATCTTTGAACTGTTAAAATAGACAAGAGTCTGAATACCTTTTCAAAGTATATATAAAAAATAAAAAAGCAAAGAAAAAGCCACCTAAGCAATTTAGGGGAGGTTCCATTTCAGGGAGGTTCCGAGTCACTTAATATACATTTCTTAATTAAGCATTTTCAACTTTTTTTTTTCTCATTTGTGTTGGATTGGCTATAAGTCCCATCCATTTTGTTCTAAAGAGTAGTTGCCTAACCTTTTTCACTAATTAATACTTAATTAGTTAATTCAAGTCTAACCCACTTTTTTTTCACAAAAAAAGTGATCAAGAGCTCATTTGTGCATATAAAAAGCAAATTTTCTATCAACTTTTCTTTTCTTTTGTATGTGTGCGTTTATATTTATATATAGCTTAAGGGCTGTAATTGATAAATCAATTGACTTAATGTCACATCTATATATATAAAGTTTACTTATTAGATTCCATAATCTAACAATTTCTACACAAAGGCCATCCTCATTTGACATAGACATATGCATCATGTAGTCTCTTTTTCATTTTATAAAGAAAATTTATTTATTAATTAATAAATTAGTAAAAGGTAATTAAGATGCCCTTATCAACCAACCATTATTAAAATGAGTGGTTCGATACTTTTTTTCCTTTAAGTGATGTCAATGGTTCGATCCTTATAGATGGAGTAAATACTCACTAGAAGCATTTTTCCCTTAAGTAGGCTGACCCAGTGCAAGTAAGATTTAGTTGTAATCTATTGGGTTAGGGATATCTGTGATTAAGAAAGAAAAAAAAATATTGCCTCTTGATTAAGACAAAATTTGTTATTCTTTTTTGACAAACAATGCTTAACATATCAAATTTATAATGCTTACTTGAAAAAAAAAAATTCAACTTTAATGGCTCTCGTAATTCAATCACCAACTTTTATTTTTCACAATTTTATCACAAATTGAATTTTAAGTGAAATTAACCTTGAATTTTCTAGTAGCACGAACTTAAATTCTTTGTTTTTATTAATTTATAGTATTAAGTCCAAAATTAAGTTAATGATTCCTAATCTAATTTCACCTGAAAATGAATAAGCGATACAGATTACACAGTTGTAAAATTTGAAAACATAATATATGAAATTGTTAAATTAAGCAAAAAAAAAAAAAAAAAAAAAAAAAAAAAAAAAAAGCACTACCATTGAAGCATTTTTTTAAAATAATTAGGTAAAATTATAATTTCTTTAGACAAGCTGTAGGAAAAAAGAATTGATGATTTTGAATCTGTAATTATAACAAGAACATTAGCTTAATGAGGCCATATACACAAACATTTAACAATTGGTGGATTAATAATAAAATAAATTTCACATGTCATTGTGGAGGATGAGTTGGTAACAAATATTTGTATTTCAGAAAATCTACTTTAGGTATTCTATTAAATGTATTTATTTATTTCTCAAATAGAAAACAATTATTAATAATAATATTGGTCTTAGAGACCAATTAGAGTAAAGAAGAAGAGTGTAAAGCAGGCACAGGCTAGTTGGGTTTGTGATTCGGCCTAAGATTTTACAATTTGGTGGTCCTAACCTAATAATGAAATAATTGAAATAACTTTACACGTGGGTTGTGTTATTGTTGACCACGTTTCCACTAGCCCTTTCTGTGATTGCTGATGTGGTCCACAACAATTCCTGTGTGGAGCTGTCCACGTGGACCTTTTGTTCTTATCTAGAAGTAAATCACATGTCACAAACCAAATATCCACATAATACATGGATGTCATTGGCTTATAGTTATAGGCATTAGCCTATTGATTTTTTCTTCTTCTTTTTGGTAATAACCAATGGAGTATTTGTATATATTCGTTCCTCGTATACTTGATGGTCAAACATTTCAGTCGGTGATTGTTGTTTTCAGTGTAAGGATGTGTATAATTATTATAAAAAATAGTAAATTTTATTATATCACATCATGGATTTAAAGTTTGTAGTGCTATAAATTTTTTTTATTATTAAAATATTTATTTGGTCCAAATCAAATCAATCTCAAATTATAATTCGGTTAAATTTCAAATTTTATCGAAATTTGAAAATACATATCAACCAAATCTATCGATGCACACTCCTAATGATACATCTTATAATTTTTTTTTTCCTTTAAAATTTATAATTTCGCATCTAAGGGTTTTTTTTTTTGTTCGTAAAGTCATTTTTTAGTGGGTTAATGTTTCATTAATCTTATTTTATACATGTGAAATGAAATAGCATATAGTATAGAAATAATTCAAAGGTAGATTTGATGATGGGCTACCCACAGTATGCACATATAATAATGGATGTTTATGACTTTGTATTAGAGTAATGGATAACGTTTTCAAAGTTGAAGACTTGAGTTGAATTTACGTGGCTTGTGATTTAAGCAGTCAAACTCATAATCTCCATGCCTTAACTAATTAATTAATTAATTAATTATATATAAAGATAATTAATTACTTAATTAATCAAAAAGGTAGCTTTCGAATATGGCGACTTCACTTGTACATGATGGGTGTTGGTTAACTTAAAATTTTTCAAAATGTCAATTGAGTAGTGCTTTGGTTGCGCATATTAAGCGGCTCACCACCTTTTTTTTTTTTTATACTTCTACCCCATTGCTTATGCTTCATAATGTTTTTTTTTTTTTTTTTTTTATGCTTCATAATGTTTTTTTTTTTTTTTTTTTTTATAATGATTCCATCAGTGTTTTTTTTTTTTTTTTTTTTTTATATGATTCCACTCAGGTTCAAACGGTTTGCTTAAATAATTCTCATCGTATGAAAATTTGTTGACTTATCGTATTAATTTAACTCTTATATACAAATTCTATTTATGAAAAAATATTTATAAAAAAGAGCAGTCACAAATTGAAGATAATACTCTCTCGATTCTCTTAAATTTAATAATTTTTAATTTTTTTATTACATGAAACTTCTAGAAAATTAAAATAGAATGAATTGTTTTATTCTGAATTTACCTTTGTCTAGATCTCTTCTTTAAACTTTAGTTGAATGCATATTAATTAAAGGGTAACTCAGCAAGTTATTTTTATTTTTATTTTTTTCTAAAATTGAGATAATTCAATCATTTTCTTAATTTTTATGAAAAGTAAAAAAATGTCAAAGTTAACAAAATGAAGGGAATATTAATTTTTTACCCAAAAAAGGGAGTGAGAATTTAATTAATATCTTCTTACTTATCAGAATTTGATTATTATAGTTTCAATGAGACAAAGCTATTAGTGGCAGATTTCAGGCCTGCTTTAACGTTAATATTGTTGAGGCTCTAGCAATGCGATCTGTTCTCCACTGGGCAGAGAATAATGTTCATGCTCTTAATTCTTCTACAAGTAACTTTTCTACTTTTGGAGTTTTCTTGTACACAATTATAAGATTTGATTAAATCGTAGATTGGACATTTTTGTTAAATGGATTCGAAGACAAGCTAATATATTTGCTTATTTTTTGGTTAGAGAGTAACCATGCTAGTCTCCATATTTTAGAGGTCATGCCTCTATGTTTGTATTCTCTTTATAATGCTTAATGAAGATCTTTCATTTTTAAAAAGAAAAAAAATAGATAAATCTTATTGGTTATTTATAGTAAATTCTAATATGCTTATTAGAGGAAATACACTTATTATCCATCAAAAGTAGAAATAAATTACAACACATAAGATTAGAGGTGATATGTAAAAATAAATAAATAAATAAAAGAAATATGAATGTGTGAGGTCATTATTGAACTCATACAAAGATATTTTATATTGACGAAGAACATAATTATTACTGAAATATGAAAGTGTAAGGTTATAATTGAATACCCGTAAAATTTAGAAGCACAAGAATAATCAGCTGAAATTCAGGATCAAATTTATACATTTTGCCAATTAAAAATATATTAATGTGCTTAATTAGCATCTATAAGACAAAATTGCAATTGCTATATATGGAAATGCTATCTCATTTATTAGTGCACAAAACTTAGTGGTCATAACCAAATAACTTGATTCCTTCACTTTCATGTCTGACATTCCAACCATAAAGAGGAGGCTCTATTCTTTGAGAATATAATGATGAAATAAAAATTGTACTTGATGGGTGCTATTCATCAACTTGAAGATTTTGGAATAATCATCTTAAGGAAAGAATATATAAATTTTACTTTAGTATCAATCAAGAATTCAACTTAGTATAAGGAATAGGTTTAAGTTAATATAAATCCGTGAAAAAAATATCTGCAGAACTACAATCATGAATCTCAAAAAAAGAGTTAACCCAAATTTAAAATTTCAAACTCATACATATTATAATATTATATAGCAAAATATTGCCCACTGGTTTAGCTAACCCAAAGCCAGCCCTTTTGTCTGCATGAAACAATATTATGTTCATCCTTTTCCTCGAGTAACACAGACCTCTGACTTGGAGCAGCCATGCATTTTGTCCTGCATTGTTCTACTTATCTAAAACGGAGAATATTTATTTATATATATAATCTTAAAAGAATATGTAAAATTCCCGTTCAACGTCTTTGCCTATTCTGAGTCCCCTCTATATAGATTTTAAAATGATGCATGTTTGGAATATGCCAACTTCCAAATTACAGATATTATTTATTCCATGCCATGAGACACACTTTAGCCGGATTCCCCTATCAACCTACAAGTCGTATATTCCAATTCGTAGTGCATAAATATCGCTAATCAGGTTGCCAATTGTTTTGATTAAAGAGCTTGACCAGAAAGGTTTGAGCCAAAAGCTTAATAGTTAATGCTTCATTAATATGTTAATTTATGATTAAACCTCGGATGTCTTAAACTAATGGTGTCTTGAGCTTCGCATAGTCCCTCACTACTCTGTCTGTACTGTATATAATATAATTTTGTTTATGGTTCAGTGTCTTATGATTTTACAACAATTAACTTAATACATCCTTTGGTTCCACAGTTTTGTGTTTCAAGCTGTGTTCTTAGTATAAAAATTATCTTTAGATTAATTAAATAATTAAATCAGTGAATCATGTGAATACTACAAAGTTTGAATTGGTGACTCATTGTAATTTAAAGATCAATATTTAAGAGTCTGCGATCAACGGAGTTAGTCTGAATAGAGAGAACTTAGGTCTTTTAAATAAGAAATCGATTGTTTGATTCTTGTAAATAGAGAAAATTATCACTGTAAGTGTTTCTCCCTTATAGGCCAATGCGAACAGAGTTATTTAAGAATATGTTTATATTAACAATAATTTATTTCCCTTTGTGCACAAATTAACGTGGTCTTAGAGTAAATTAATAAATTTTTTCCAATTTTTTTCCAAATTAATTAAACTTAATGCACATTTTATTATAATTAGGGGAGTTAGGTCATTACTTATTCAGCACGTTAAAACCCTAAACGACACTTATTTGTGGAAGGGAAAAGTAATTGTGAATAATTAACAGTTGAAATAAATTATAACATTTTTGGTGATTTTACATAGTTGGAGTAGTGATTAATGTGTAAATTAATAGGTAAGAACATAATTTTTAAAAGATATTATATGACAAATAATTTAGATCTACATTTAAATTAAAATAAATCCCATTTTAGTATTGTATTCGAAAATTAATTACATCAATATTTAAGTTATATACAAACAAAAAAGTTTTTATATATATATATATAAGTGGAAATGAGAGGAAACAATGATATTGCTGATTTTGTTCTTGTAAAATTTAAGATATCCTAAAATAACTTTAGTCTTCGCTAATTAAAAAATTTACCCTAAAATATATATATAATATTTCTATAATTTAATTGACTTTTTTTTTAAATTTTCAATAGATAAATATATATAGATAATTAAGTATTTTAAAATTTTAAAATTTTTTATTATTATCTTATTATGTCTAATTATATTTTATAATTTAGCTTCAACATTATTATGTTAAATAATATATGTAAATTGAGGCATTTGAAAATTTTTACATTTTTTAAATTTGTTTTAAATAAATATATTTAGGATCTATTACCAGGTCATATATGCACTTACTACTAGGTTATGTTTGATGTGCAGATGATTCAGATTTTTAATTTAAAAGGATAAGATTAAAATTTTTTTAATTAAAAATTGCACTCTAATTTGATTGGCAAAAAATAAAATAAAAATTATTATTTTTAAACATCTCAAATTTGACTAATTATATTGATATCTTATATAGTTCAAATCATATTTCTATTAAAGAATATAATTTCATTAATAATTTTTTTAAATGCTTTCATGACTTTGATCGGTAAGAAAATAAAAATAAAAATTTATTATTATTTTAAATATTTAATTTGATTTATTAGATTGGTTTCATGTCTATTGTTAAAGTATATTTATTTACTACAAGAGATTATAGTGAAAGTTATTAACAAAACGTGTAAATTTATTATAAAACGTATAATAGAAGCTATAAGATGCTTTTTATAAATCAACTTGATTTTTCCTTAAATAAGAAAGTGAAAGCAACTAGCGTATAACAAAAATTGTATGAATCAATACGTTGACATTTAACAAAAAAAGTATTTATAGTATATATAAAGTGTAATATAATTTAACTACTTAATCTAAATAAGAATTTATATTTTAATATTATATAAATAAGAAATTAAAAATGAGCATATAACGAGCATAGTCAAAAAGGTGTAATTTATTATTTTTTAAACTTATTTTTTTTTTAAAATTTCCCTTAAAAATTTTTTAAGGGAAATTTTTTTTTTATATTTTTTTATATTATAATAATAAGAAATTAAAAATGAGCATATAAGAGCATAGGTAACATGCAATGCACGTCATTTAAAACTACTTAATCTAAATTTTTAAGAATTTAGAATTTATATTTTAATATTATATAAATAAGAAATTAAAAATGAGCATATAACGAGCATAGTCAACATGCAATGCACGTCATTAAATAAAAATACTGATAAATATCTATAGAAAATATATTTCAAAGATCTCCATAGGAGTATATAAAAATATTCAATTTTAATAAAAAAATACAAAAGATATTTAGAGATACTATATTTTCTCTATAGTAAAGAATACGGATTTTTGTACTTGAATGAACGTAATCTTAATAATGATAATCATAACACCGACACAATTGTCAACTCTACCTCTTGGGCTATTGGCCCAAACATAATGACATTGGGTTTGTTGCTAATATTAGGCCTGATATTCAGCCGACACGTTTGTTAAAATATTGGGCCAAGCCCATTTAACTTTAGATTCAATGAACTTAATAACAATTAGAAAAAAAAAATTCGTCCTTGAGTTAATAATACTTGTTTCATTTAAAAAAATAGTTTGTTTCAAAATACTTGTCACATTTATGGTTTTAAGGAGTAAGAAATGCATTATTTTCATTTTTACTCTTTGTATATGATCAATCATTATCACTTCAATTTGATGGTTTTTTTTTAGAAAATTAATATTAAATTAAAGGTAATATACTGAATTTACTCGATAATTAATTGTAACTTAGACAAATTTAATAGTTTTCTTAAGAAATGTGACATTCTGAATGTGATAAGTATTATGGAACAGAGGTAGTAATTCTAAATGTAATACTTATCACATTTGGAATATTACGTCTTTTAATTAAAAAAACCATTAAATTTGTCTAAGTTATAATAAATTATTGAGTAAATTGACTATATTACCCTTAATTTAATACTATTTCTCTAAGAAAATCATAAAGTTGAAATAATAATTATCGGTCATATATAAAGAGTAAACATGAAAAAAAAATATTTATTATTCTTTAAAACCACAAATGTGATAAGTATTTTGAAACAAAATATTTTTTTAAATGTTACAAGTATTATAGAACGGAGATAATATTTCTGTTAACTTTTTAATCATTTTTTTTCATGATTTTCATTAATACTTTTGGTTAAATCTATTGACATGTTCAAATCATAAAAGAGTCCTCGTTAGAGGAACCAATGCAAGATTCCACCTTGATCCTAGCATTAATTAAAGAAGAGCAAGGGGTCTTAATAACAAGAATATTCTAGTAGGAAAAGACACTACTACTAGAAAAAACATTCAAGCGGTTATTAAGAAAATTATGACCATTTTCCGGTCTATGCTAGTAAATACTTTTATTTTTACTTTTCATGACCATTTAGATATTGAAAATGTCTTATTGGCGAGGCCTTGGACTCTCCAAAATCAACATATTTAACAAAACGGACTGCAGAAAGACCTTTTGATGATTTAAATTTTACTGTATATCATTTCGGTTTAATTTCACCCGTCATAGCTAAAATATACTCTTATTACATTGACGTTTCGAAAATTCAATTTGTTATGTAAAAATATATAAGCTTCAATTAGAGTTACGTGAAAGTAAATTTGTTAAATTTTCTGTTAGAGAATGAATGAAAAACTGATGTGTACATTATTGTTGACTTTCTCTCTCTTCATTATTTTTTTCTTATGCCATTTGATGGCCGCCTCTACGGTTTCTATTGGCACCTTCACCTCATAGAAATTGCAGCGGTTTCCTTCTTCTTTACTTTGACACTCTCGTACTTTATTCTGACATTTTTTTTTTCTCTCTCTATAAACAGATCTTTACTTTATTGCAGTATTATTTTTCCTCTTTTTCTCACTCCTTTTTTTTTTCAAGAAAATAATTTATTTTTTACCCTAGCATGCAACAAAATTTGAACTCACCTACAAATTTTGTTTTTATCTGGAGAAATTAGGGTCTTTAAATCAAAAAGAAAAAGAAGTGAAGAACACAAGAATTGCATGAGTTACTATCCTCTTTACTTCAAGACCTTCAATAGATACGTGTAATTTTTGTGTTAAATAAATGAACAAATAAAAGCTTTTCCTTTTTTTATTTAAAAAAATTTTCACTCTACTTTTGATATATCTTTTTTTTTTAATTATTTTCAATTTATCTTTCTAACTATTTTCTCTTGTAATTACTCTTTTCTTTTCTTTCTTTCTCTTCTAATTAATTCTTTTCTTTTCTTTTTTTTTTTTTTTTTTTTTTTTTTTACTTTTTTTAATATATTTTACTAGTTCTTTCTCTTCTAATTATTCTTTTCTTTTTTTTTTTAAAAAAAAAAATTCTAATTACTCTTTTTCATTTGTATGATTTCTGGGTTTTAGGATTTAAAAAAAATAATATATATATTCATCAAAAGCTCAGTTCTTTCACTCCTCTCATGTTCTTCATCAGAAGCCCAATGCCAAATTCTCCCATCTGAACCCAACACTAAATCCACCACAGTTATTAAAACCCCCAACAGATCATTCAAATTGCTTTGTGATGTTTGATTATTTTAATCTAAGTGGCCATGTAATTAAAGGGCTTATTCTAATTAAGGTGGTCCAAGAGGATGGTTATTGAATTTAATAGAATGAGGATCAGTTAGGGTTTTAATACCCTTTCTCTGCCTTATAAAAGATCAAAGAAATCAACGGCGTAAAAGAGAGTGTTTACAGTACCCTCAAACGCGAAAAATTGTTGTTGATAATTCTCGTTAAGAGAGAACTTACGGAAAAGGATAGAGCGAAAAAATATAGATCTACTATTACGGTCAGAATCGAATTGCTGTAACGAGGTACAAGGTACGCTTCCGATTATTATGTATTTTTATTAAATAAATTCTATGAATAATAAGATCTATGCTATATTAAAGTTTATTTAACATATAATTCCTCTTGGAATAGCTTTTATATATATATATATATATATATATACACACACACGCACACAAAATATTCTTTCACCCCCAAATTTTAGCTTTAATTCATAAAAGAGCAATTCAGCTCATAAAAGAACGGTGGTGTGTGATTAAGTTGATTTTGTGTTGTATTTTGCGGTTCTGTTTGTTTTCAGATGGAAGTACAAAGATAAAAAGAAAAAGACTATATATATATATATATATAGGACAACACATATACTGCAGAGGTTAGAGAACACGTAAATGGGATGAGAGAGAAACTTTATAAAGCTAATTAATCAGGTTTATGTGGCAAGGTTTTCATTTTAAATGTTTTAATGATGTACACGTCAGTTTTCCATTCACCCTCTAACGAAAAATTTAACAGGTTCCTTTTTATATAACATAAATCGAAGTTTATATATTTTTGCATAACAAATTGAATTTTAGTAACTTCAATGTAATATGGTCTATACTTGAGATGAAATTATGCCGTCTCATTTCTAGATTCAAGATGAAAGTGGAATAAGTATTTTAAATACATATTTCACTTCGATCTTTTTTTTAGGGTACAGACTCCACTTTGATTTGTTTATTCAAATATGAGTGGTCATAAATATATCTGAGATGAGTATTGATAGTGAAATTATTACTCATAATGTATACGGTTAGGATTCTGTATAGGTCTTTAAACATTTTATCTATTTAAGGGGTATTTTTAAATTTGGATATAAGTACTTAAACGAGTTTAAAAGGGATATAAATAGTTCAAAATTTGTGAGTACCAACTCTACTTCCATCCCTGTTCAAGTCCATTTGCCTTCAAACTAAATTAATAATGCAAATGTAGAGTTGATAATTAAAGAATTTATTTGGAGGTCTTTTAGAAGCATATTTGATGAAAAATGAGGCTGAAGAATGGCAAAAATAATTATGATTCAAAGCAAATATAAATATCTCTCCACCTTTCTTATTGAATTTCAAAAATCTACGCTATCTATAAATGTGAGAATAGAGGGGAATAATGAGATTTCTTATATTAGTCTTAGTAAAAGTTTAGAAATTCTAAAATATCTTTAGTCATTGGATAATTGATAATAGTTTGAGTTTATCAAATAAATTGAGTTTTTAATAATTGATAATTAAAGTTTTTTAAATATTTTTTATTAATTAATTAAAAATATTATTATATTATTTTAATTTTTTTTATTTTAATATATATTCTAATTGAATTTTCAATCGTTGATTATTTACGATATTAATTGTTTCAAAAAACAGATTATTATTTTAATTTTAAAATAAAATTTAAAAGCAAAAAAAGTATAAAAGTTTATTTTACAATTAATTCAGAATATAATTAATTTATTAATTCATCTAATAAATTTTAATAAATATTTATTAGTTCATCTAATCTATTTTATTTAATTTATCCAAAAAATATGTATTTAATTTATATATTTTAAAATTATAAATGAATAGTAATATATTAAAATTACTGAATACGAGTATATGTGTGTTTATTATTATGTTATTCGTCTTTTACTTGTGTAAAAAATGAGTAGAATGTGAAATTCCAATTCATCAATAATGTTTCTAATCAAATGCTTTTATGTTTTTTTTTTTTTAAAGAAATTGATGCTAATTAAGTCTAACCTTGTCATTTTCAAAAAAAAATCTTATAATTAGTAATAATTTTTTCATTTTATTGTCTATAATTATTTTATTAAATATACTTGATTTTTAATGTTGTCCTGTCATATTAAAATTAGTTTAAGAAAAATAATATTCGGTTATAATATGAATATTATTCAAATAAAGATAAATTTTAATTTAAAGTTGTTATACATAAAATCATGTCTTAACATTATATAAATATCTAGAGAATATAAGAGAAATTATAATCATACTTAATACTATAGACAAATAAATTAATGACTATAAACAACAAGTTATACCGAACTGAAAAATTTTTTATTTTTTATTTTAAAAATTATTATTATTTAGCTTATTCTATACATCTCTAAAAATCTAAATAATATTTTACTACATGATACACTTTACTTAAGATTTTTTTTTTGAAAATGTAATTTACTTAAAAAGTTAAAAATCTAAAAAAGTAAAATGGTAAAACAAGTGAATATTTAGTCTAAAATTATATTGTTTGATACAAATAGGAGTGTAATTTTTTTTTTCCTTTTAAATTGTTTATTTAGTTTAAAATTATATTGTTTGAAGCATTTTTCAAATTTTCTAAGAATTTATTTAATTAAAAATATTTAGACAAAATAAAATAATAATTTATTTGATTATTTTGTAAAATTAATTAATTTTATTCTCATATGAGTATCAGCATTCTAAAATTTATTTAAAATAAAAATTTTCAATATATTTTAAATTCGTATTAATTTTTTTGTACGAAATATATAACATTAGGATTGATTTTTTTTTTTTAAATAATACATATATCGCCAAAAACTGTGATCGGAACCGTGCTAGAGTTGGTGTTTCAAGGATCGGTATAGGTTCAACATCTTAAAAATTTTAAATCACCGATTTCGTAAACCAAAATCAACGGTTCAATGAACTGGCAATGCCTAATAAAAAATTGCAACATAAATAGAAAGATGAACATTAAGGGAGAATTATGAGCTCACAATTGAAATACAAATAAAATGACAAACAATAAATCTCAGCCAAACATCTAAGCTAACAGAGAATTGGGACAGTTGATGCAAAATCAGCTAGGGTTTCATAACAAACAACTTTAAAAAAAGAGATGAAAAGAATAATGAGTAGTATGTGCAGAAAAGGACATCTAACACAAAGGATATTGTAATAAGAGTTAAATTACAAAATTACCCTGAAGTTTGCGACTTATTGCAAAATCTCTCTACTTTGACTTTTATAACCCAAACACTTTTAGTTTTGAAACTTATAAATATTGGCAACCCAAATTCAAAACGGACCTATGATTTTGAATAAATAATATATTTATGGGTCCCACTGGTTAGCCTTCGATAACTTAACCCAAGAAAGAAAAATGCATCGTTTTGATAACAAAATCCTAACCCTTAATCACTCCTAAAATAGATTCTCCATCGATCGATTGACACTGTAGTATCCATTCATCCATTTCATAAAATCGATCATGCCTCTTCTGTTTATCCCAAAATAGTTATATCCGTCTCGCTTTTTTCGAAGTTCTCTCCAATTTTTTTCTTCATTAAAGCTTTAATCTACTACCAATGCAAGAATAACATTGACTCTGGTTCTCTTTGCAATGACGAGGGAGAAGCGTCGTGATTAGTAAGCACTTACAACCAAAATTATAAATTTATTAAATGTTGAGTTTTCATTGATTATTAAATAGTGTTGGGAGAGTAGTGATTGTTTCAAAGATTAGGGCATGGTTTAAGAAATGTACTGATGTTAATTTATTTAATGTTTTTAGTTGATGATGCAATAAGTAAGGTTGATGAAAATTAAATAAGTCAAAATTTATACATTGCTTGGTTTGAACTTATGTCAATAGGGACCACTATGTAGGTTTCCAATGGAGGAGTGGGTCGAAGGTATGATAGGTGAAAAGAGCAAGCAAACTGAAAGAGTTAATTATGTTGGTGGGAAAGCTGTTGAAGCAATGGGACACGTAAACTGGTAGCATGAAATTTAAAGACCTCTATGATTAGATAAAAGAGTATAGATATGATGATTTAGTAAAAGTTGGATATTTCAAACCTAAAGTAAGATGGTTATCTTTGGAGTTTTCATCAAATGATGAGGTAAAGTTAATATTTGAGAGAGGGAAGTAATTCAACTGGCTCAAAGTGTATATTGAAACAAATATGTACCTTGAGAAAAATAGAGGTTATGACCACAAGAATTGTGTGAACTCAGATGATGAAGTGGACAATAATGATTATTAAGAATTCGGAAATACAGAGGGTCGTAAAGGCACATCAATTTAAGAAATTGATAAAGACCCTAGTGTCATTATTGTACCGTAACAGGGTAGGATTGACTAGGATGCAGGTTTGTGAGAAAATGAGGACAGTTTAGCTGAAGATGGAGAAATGAAGAAAATGCAAGTCATGGTTCTGATGTTGAATTCAATCTACTGAACCTTGAAGATGATGTTAAAGATAGCTCAACTGCTAAAGAGGAACTTGAAGATGAAAGAGTTCATATCTGCTAAAGAAAATAAGAAGTTAAAGGTGAATATATACAATGGACTTAATTTAAGAATGGATAAGGCATTTGGTTTTAGGAAAGTAAGCTTACCTATTTAAGAGACATATGGTAAATTAAATGTTGGATCAGTACCAAGTAAGGTTAGTGATTATGAAGCATCCAATGAAGAGTATTCATCAACCTATAGTAGCAAAGAGAGAGATTTGACTGTTACAAAGGAAGTGAAGAAGACAAAAAAATGTGTATGATCTCAATTGTGATCATAGCAAGATCAAATTCAATACTGTTATGATCTTTACTATTAAAGAATCATTGAATATTGTTGTTAAGAAATATACATTACATAATGGCTTCAATGTGACTTGGTAAAAAAGTGAAAAGTAGAAAGATTAATTTTAGAAGTGTACCTAGATGTACTTGGAGACTATAAGGTCACACTAGAGATTATTATAATGACACAATCCATTTAAATTATTGTTTTACACGGATCATCCGTTTATGAAACGAATCTATTTAAACTCAACCCTAACCCATTTATTTCATATTAGGTGAATTATGTTCCTGTGTCGTGATCTATTTTGATACTCCTAATTGTTTTAATCATCTTACAAGTTATCAAGATTTGTCCAAACATTTTGTTATTAAGAAGACAAAGGAAATTGAGAATTCTCAAGCAATGGTGTGGGTTAATTCTTTTTGTCTGATTAAAATGTTGTTAATTAGCTAGAAGTCTCCACTTAAGGATTGGGTGGGTGGCGTTGAACACTAGAGGAGTGTATTGCATAATACTATAAAGAGTGCATTGCGGGATTATCTATATTTCATGGTTACTATTCTTCTTCTTGAGACAGATAAAGTTGGAGCTATTTGGTCAAAAAGAATAGTTTAATTTTTGGCTTGTAAACTATATTTATGTTTAAATTAAAATATGACTCCCTCAGTTCTCTTTATTTAGAGAAAATTTTCTTTTTAGATGTATTTTTTTTATAAAAAATTTTACTCTAAATAATAACTTAGGGATGCAAGCCAAGTTAAAAAGGACTAGAATGCTCTTAAATTGTATGTGTTTGTTTTAAAATTGAAGCTCAACAATTAAGGAAAGTGGCAGATACAAATATTCTCAACATTTAATGTACGTGTGTTTTAAGGGACAAGTTATCTACTCACTTTTTCATTTCGTTTTATAGTAATAGTGATTGTTTATATAAATTTGGCCATAAAATTAAAGTTCTAATATTAAAAGTCAAAATAATTGCCACATAAGTACAAAGTTAACCCTTATTTATATGTTTGATGAATATATATCCACTTTATTCTTATAAATTTGGCCACCATCATTGGCGTCAGGAACGAATATATGTTAAACTTAATTAAGTTTTAAAAACGACCACGTTTTATTTTTAAAAGTACATATATGTTTTGATCATTGCAAAAGGGAAGAAATTAGATTTAGTAAGCTACTTAGCATACCATTTGTTTTTAGTAGCTGTGCAATTTTTCAATGGTTTTTCTTTCTCTTTCTCTATATTAGTTAACAATTGTAAACTTTTGTAAGCCACTTTATGATATTTTTATTATTAATCGTGCACTTCTGTTAGTCATTTTGTAGCTTTATTGTTATTACTTGTGCACTTTTTCAATAGTTATTGTTTTCTATTTGCGAATTCCTGTAAGCCACTTTGAGCCTTTTTTTGTTAGTCGTGCACTTTTGTAAGGCATTTTGAGGCTTTATTGTTGTTAGTTGTGCACTTTTTGAATAGTTATTTTTTTGCGTTAGTAATATTTGTGAACTTCTATAAGCCACTTTGTAGCCTTTTTATTATTAGTCGTGCATTTCTATAAACCATTTTTGTGGAATTGTTATTATTAATTGTGCACTTTTCAATTTTTTTTTTTTTTTGTATTAGGTAACATTTGTGAACTTCTGTAAGCCACTTTGTTTCTTTTTTATTATTAATTGTGCACTTTTGTAAGCTATTTTGTGGCTTTATTATTATTAGTTGTGTTCTTTTTCAAATAGTTATTATTTTCTATATTAGGTAACGATTGTCAACTTCTATTATAAATTGTGTACTTTTAAAATGCAGTACTTAGTGTTTTGTGGCCTATTATTTTGTTTCTGGGCACATATTATGTAAAACGTCCTTATTATAATAAAGTGTGATAAAATTAATAAAAAAGGTTGAAGTGACACCCCAAAAAATGCAAGTAGGCAATAAATGCTCTTTTTGGGAATGCCTGTTGTGTCGGCTATTCCACAATTAATGAAAAAACGAACACTTTTTAAGGAAATTTCAGGAAAAAAAAATCCACTAAACTAATTTTCTTAATCAAAGAGTTTTCTCTATTTTCTTTAAAAAAAGATAACTGAGGGAGTAATTAGAGACCATATAATAAGGGAAGAAAATTTTTTTGAAATATTAAATTTATTCTTTTACAAATTTGAGATGTTTTTTTTTTTACCAAGTCACATTTCCTTTTTATTCTTTGGGAAAAAAAATTTAAAGAGAATTTTCTATAATCAATTATTAACTTTGAATATAGTTGAAAATTTATTTGTATGGACTAATTGAAAAAGTGAAAAATAGAAAAAATTTACAATTGAGATATAAAAAGGGAAAAAAAAAGTATGATACTGACTAGTTAACATATACTATATTTTTCCTATTAGAAGTAATTGATTATCAAAGCACAGCCCTGTTATACCCATGACGACTATCAATGTATTTAATTATTGAAAAAAAAAGATACATTTTATTAGAAAAGATAAAAACATGCTCAGGATAGAACAGAAGCGGACATGAGACATGTTTGAGACGGTCACAGCAATCGAGCCAGTTGTGTTCAAGGTAAATAAACAAATCTAAAATAGCAAAAGACATTCCTTTTCTTTTATTGACAACATTTGGTCGGTTCGGTTTGTGTATCATTTCAAATTGAATTAGTACAAATCAAATATATTAAATTTTAAATTTTTACACAAGCAAAACTCAAACCGAACTAAATTATTTATAGAACCAGACAGATTAAAGCAAACTGAACTAATTACCAGGCTAAATAAATTTAGGTTAAAAATGGTTTTCAGTTTTCAATAATAATTAAACCAAACCAAAAAGATATTCTAATTATTTATAAAAATCAAAACTAAATAAAATTTCTTAAAAATTAAACCGAATCATTCCTTGGATTTTATAGTTCTACTACAGGTTGGTTTTAGGTTAGAACACCATTTTTTTTATGTGGTGCCTTTTGTTTTATTTTTTAAATACTAAAATTTATTTTTACAATGATAAGAAAACTGCCCCCAGAATGGTCCCCAGCAGCCACCGTAGGCGACGGGTTCTGTCATCCGAATGAGCAAAGCTGATTTCATTTCGTACATTAGGGGCTGGGCCAGCAGCAGCCTCAGGTAGGTCACAGACTCCAAAGGTCATGTTTGGCTGAAAATAAGAAAAAGAATAAATTAAGCATGCATTTAGTTAATCAAAATTAAAACTCCGTTTGTTTCCGTAAAATAAATTATAATAAATTATAAAAAAATATTTTTCATCATTTTTCATTATTTAGAGTGTTCAGAAAAATAAATTAATGGAAAATATTTTTCTGATCAAAGGAAAATTAAGTCAATTTTAAGGAAAATGATATTTCATTTTTAAGAGCGTAAACATTTTTCAAATTTTGATAAACTTATTATAACCTTATAAATTCATATTTTTTTAATTTATTAATTATCATTAGCCACTATCATCACTCATTATTCACCATCGGCCACCACCGTTGGCTACCGCTACCGGTCAATGAAGACTTTTATAATTTACCATTTTTTTTACATTATTTTCGTATTTAACAATAAAATTTTTAAAATACAGTTTAAATAACCTAATTTGGGCTTGATATGACTTTTATTGCGGCGGGTTAATATGTCAACAATGCCGTCAACAGTTGTAATACAATTGTGTCAAATCCAACTTGAGCCAAATTCCCATTAAAAAATTCACTACAAATAATATATGGTTTCTAAAAGTTATAAATTATATATTACCTTGCAAGAGGAAATGCTTTCACAGCCGCAAACTAGATGACCATTTGCAACGTCTGAAGCTTCTGCAGCTCCACCGCCATCACTTCTCTGAAGTGTTCATATCATATATGTAATTAGTCTCTTCTTTTTCTTTTTTTTTTTTTTTAATTCTCAAAATATTTTAGACAAAAAAGGAACAAAATAGTAATTCTTCCTTATACAAACAAATGGATTTTCCATACCTTGTAAAAGTCAACTGCAATGAAGTTAGGCCACCGTTTACCGGCTGCCGCGTAACATGTGTTCACCATATCCATTAAAGGAGCAGAATTATACTTGCAAGTTTGGGTAAAATCTGGCCTGTCAGGAAAGTGATTCACTAACACTAGAGACCTTGATGTTGTGTTCATTGCAGGTGATTCTGCCCGGTTTGGACATGAACCGGCCACCATTCCACCGTCTCCATCTATCATTTCAGTCAATTATTACTAATAATTAAAAGTTCTAATCTTTTATTGCTGTTTTTTTCAGTTCAGGGGAAAATTAGGATTATTTACAAAAAAAATAAAAAATAAAAACTCTTTATTCATTTTAGCGCACACTTTTTGGTTCGGCTATTAACTTTTGATTTATAAGCCAGTTTAAAAATAAGTAGTTAAATGCAGTTTGCTATTAACTTTGACAGCCTTACTACTAAAATGCATATTAAATAAAAAAAAAGTTCGGGCTTTTAGTAATTAACCTGCAAAAGTAATACTCACATTGGTTTTCTACTACATATCTCCATTCATAGGCAATTCCTTCAGAAGCTTCCTTAGATGACTTTGAAGTAAAAACCACCAAACGCTGATTCTTCTGGACCATATCATCAACAGTAGGCCAATTTCCGCCATTTTTGGGCATTCGAGATACAGGAAACCAGTATTTCCTCAAGCCAGCAGCATCAAACACTTTTGTCAGGCCATTCGGCGATGAAACATAGTCTTCAATTATAATGGTAACAATTTCTGATGGATTTGCCTCCAAAAATACTTGAATCTCTTTCAAAACATTGATGGCTGGTTGCTGGAATATCAACATTTAAATTATCATTATTCAAAATCTTCTAACTAAAAATTTAATTTCATATTTCAAGAATCTGAATTTAGACATGATTGTATGGAATTTAAAATGGTATGGAGGTGTAGTGGTGGACATGACCACGGTTTTAAAACTGCCGATTTCAATTTAAAAACCATCAGTTCCGGTTATAAAAAAGGTGAAACTGAAACGGAGCCATTTTTAGATGGTTTCTATGATGGTTTTGAAACAGCCGGTTTCGCTTTTATTTCGACTTTGAACTGAAATTAGATAATTCATTTCAAGTTTTAAAAAATTCTTTTTAAGATTTGTATCTTGAATAAATAATAATAATAAATATTACTATTAAAAAACTAAACCAATTTAATAAAAATTCTTAAAGTTAATTTAAAAAAATTATACTAAACAAAAAGAACAAATTGAAAGTTCCTAACTTCTTTTTCACAATTTCAAACCGAAATCGCCAGTTTTAAATTAAAATCACCGGTTCCAGTTTCAAATGAACTAGAACCGAACCTTAAATATACGATTTATTTGAAACTATAAACTGTTGACCATAGTTTAGAGTAGTTTTGATCGATATTGTTTCAATTTGATTCTAGTTTGAAACTGGACCGTGATCATGTCCATGTAGTAGGGTCAATTTCTTCAATACTTACAAAAGCTGTAAAGTTGTAGCATTTTCCTCCAAAGGAATGACACAACCAAATGTCATTTTGAAAGTCATACATATCTAACATCAACCCTCTCACTCCATTCTGCAACGCAAAACAAAACTACCTCTTAGTAAATGTTAAACAGACAAAGAACAAGTTGCGTATTGACAATTTCAAATATACCAACTCATAGAGAGAAATTTCAAAAAGAATAATTATCCAATGGCTTTACAACACATTCATCTACAAATCAAATCTGACAATTGATGTGCTCAGTGAGCTGGTTCGATATGTCTTCACTTATCTACCTTTTCTTCTATCTAACTCATTAAAGTAACATGCATATAACATATATATTATTTTTCTCATTGGTTAGAAATTTCCTTTGAGGTTACCAAACAGATTCCAACAAAGTTGTATATTATAAACAAAATATGCTTTTGAAATAATCACATTTGAACAAATTAAAGCAAACAGTACATTAATTAGAACCTTTCCACCCAAAGGTGGACCTTTTCAACATATGACCTCAACTCAAGGAACCTTCCTTCAGCTATTATATTCCACAGTAATATATTGCATTTCTTAGGAATTTTTCTGTTCTTTACTTTAAGATTAAATTAAGGTTGTTTTCAGAAAAGAAAAATGGTACTAAGACAAAGAATAATCATAGTCATTCATGGCATTTGTAAAAGATGGTAGGTGAGTGCTCTTTCACATATAGCCAACTCCAAACAGATAATGTGTACATCAAAATAAATAAACCTAGGTGTATGTCTCTGTTTTATATCAGTAAACAAAGACTTGGCAGATTTTCTCTTTTCTCAAGCAAGGGAATTTTCTTGAGAAAAACATTTTTACTAACAAGGGTAACCCTAATAGTTGTATCACTAATCTATATTTTATATATGTGTATATATATATATATATATATCAAATAACTAATAATCAACATGATATGTTTAAAGCAGAGAGAAAATTGTATACAATACGACAAATAATTTTTCTGACTCTAGTAATATAAGGAGTCTCGTGAGCTAGGGATAAGCTTTTTCTAATAAACACCTTACAAGAATAGATGTTATTTGTAGAATTTGTCAACCATAGTCTAACATCAATAGACTATTTCCTTCATCATCATGCTATCATCTATAATATTAAAAATGGTTGCAAATTGCAATTGGTATTTACCATTTTAATAAACAAGAAGGTTTAACTAATCCAAAGTTGTTGAAATTAAAATACAAAATGAAGTTTTCAAAGGCCAAATTAAGAACAAAACTCCAAAACCCAAGTGGCCAAAATCTAAACAACAAAATCACTTAATTGCCACTCATCATCATAAATTGATATTCAAGTCACATAAGGAAATTTATGTTTTAAAACACCAAACCTTTACCTTCCAGCAAAACAAAACCAACATTCCCATATGGAAAAGCAACAATAGCACAAACAATATATATTTATTTTCTCAACAGCCAAACAAAAAGTGAAAAAAGAGAACAGAACATACATTGAGCTGTTCAGTAATGGAGTCCTGTTGGTTCATAGGTGTTAAAAGTACAGACCCAGTAGCTGACCTCACTCCCAATTTGGCAAACGAATTATGGGTTGTAAGCCACGTGTACCGATTGAAAGGCAACCCCTTTACCTAATCAAACCAAGAACCTAAAACAATTAGCAGAATTACACAGAAAGCTGCATATTATATACAAATTCCAAAATTTGAAACACAAAATTCTACCTTTGAAGTTGGGTTAATGGGCTGAATTCTTGTGCAACGTGGCCTTGCATTTCCATTTGCTAAACAAGTTTCACAGTGTAACCCAGAGTCACAATTTCTATTTGCTACACATGTTTGCCCCTCCTGAACATATTAACAATTTTATATACTATCTTAATTCAAATTAAGAAAATAAGAAGAACCCATTTAAGGAAAGGGGAAAATACCTTGAGGGAGGTGGAGAAAGTGAAGAGAAAAGTTGCAGTGAAGAGAAAGGCAAACAGGATGGGTCCCTGCAAGTGAAAAAGCTGAGTTAGTTTCCGCTAATTTGAAAGAAAGAAGAAGAAGAAGAAGAAGAAAGGGAAACTAAAAAAGAGATAAAAGAGGGAGTGGGAAGGTAAGTAGTTGCCTGGAATTGCATTATGGTGTGTGTTTATGGCAAACTGTAAGTGTTGGAGTCTGGTGCTATGTCTATTGTCGTTTGGTTATGGAGTTTTTGTTGGTGTAAATGTCATTTCAATCCAAAATGGGTTGAAATGATAGGAATCTTTATTTCTGGTTTAGAATGTGATAATTGAAATGAAATGGATGGAGGGAACGTACGATTTATATACGTAGAACATTGGCTGGAAGCTGGAGATGGAGAATGAATGTACAATTTTAAAATAAAGGTGATGTTTGGTGATTTATTTTTTAAAAAGACTAGAAAGTCAATGGCATTTTTCAAATCCAGGCTTAAAATTAAGGCTGCTCATTCTACTCGATCCGATTTAGATCTGTTGGGTAAAATCCGATCCAATTATAAGTGGAGCAGATATATTCAATTTGATATGAGCCTACCCAAATTCAACTTGGTTTATTTTTTTCTTTAAAAAGTAGATTATTTTTATTTATTTTATGTATATTAATCCAAACCCAAATTCAAACCCTAACTCGATCCGATTTAATACTGAGTAAATACTCTTATCAATTTTATTTTTCATTGACAGATTGATATGAAAATTATGAAACCTACTTGAACCCAATCTATGGTTATATGTCATTATAATCTTTGTATTTTGAGAGCTCTTCTCTTATTCTACGTGCGGCTACATATGAGTTTTCATCGGTAGTCATTCCTCTTCTTTTTGTGTTGCTTTTTTTTAAATGATCATTAAATTTGTATATTTTTAATATAAATCTGAGTTATAATTGTTCAAATATTAAGATTTATTGTTGCTCATATTTTGAGATTTTTATTTTCAAATATAATTCTGAATTATTATTGTCATCGTGTTAGATCGACTTACAGAAAGATTATGAAATTGAATAGTAATCGAAAAACCACCAAGTGAAACAAACGGCCGCTTGTGGTATATATTTTATGAAGCAAATGGTTGCTTGTGGTATATATTTTATGCTTTGTCAACTCGATATGTATATCTTCTCTTTTTAATAAAATTTCTAATTGGATTTATTCTAAAAAAAATCATTCTATTTTGCAATTGTCTCGTCAAAGAAGTATCCTTGGATTGTAACTAGAAGAAAGAGGGCTGCGTGCAGTTTTTACTTTCTTTCTTTCTTTCTTTCCTTTTATTTTATTTATTTTTTATTTTTTGAAAATTGAAAAAGTGTAACTAACTAAATGATAAATGTTAATATTTTATTGGTTTAAGTACTTCAAATCTCAACTTGTAATGTGTATTTAAATTTCAGTGAAATCATTATTTTTTTTAATAAAAATATTAAATTTAATTAATTAATTTCAATGTTAATTAGTATCTGACTTAATTTTAGTCATTTAAAATTGGAAGGAACCCGCTATGTATTTTTTTCTTTTTTAGAATAAAAAAGAAAACTACTAACAATAATTGAAATCCTAACAACCCAACAAAGTACGTCAAATGCGTCCATAGCCTTAAAATATTTTTAGGGGATGATGGGGAAAGGTTCCAACAATGGGCCCCTCCCCATTAACAAAAAAAAAAAAAATTAAAAATTTACCTCTATATTTTTTAAACTTTTTAATTTTATTTTAAAAATCGTTTATCTTTTTATTTTTTGTTTCTTCATCTTTAAAACATTTATTCGTCCTTTAATTCTTAATTTTGGCTCCACAAATTAAATGTATAATTTTTCTATCTGTAATCTATAATATATACTTCCTTTATCCTCAAATACTTATCACATTTGAGAAAGTATTATGTTCTCAAATAGTTATCACATTTATGGATTTAATAAATAATAAATTTTATTCATTTTTATCCTTTGTATATGACCAATAGTGGTTGAATGTTTTTTCATTCAAATAATAAATTGAAGGTAGTATAGTTAATTCATTCAATAATTTATTGTAATTTAGACAAATTGAATATTTTTTAAGAGATGTGAAATACCCATATCTGATAAATATTTGGGAACGGATGGAGTATAAAAGTGGGAGTGGGTGAGGGGAATATTCAGATTGCAAAAAATGTTCCAACTAAATTTATCGATTGAAAATATCATTAGGCACTTTAATTTTATTAGTTGAAAAATAAAGGTAATTTAATTTTGATTGATTGTTAATTTCATATTTAAATTTAAATTCTATTGGATAAAATAAGAAATTATATTATACAATATGTAAGGTATATAAATTCCAAGATGGTAAGAATATAACACCTTTAAAGATTTTAATTTTATTGATTGAAAAATAAAGGTAAATTAATTTTGATTGTTATATTTTACAATATAAGGTACATATTTAGATATCAAGAATGCAATATATTTAATTATTTTCTAATAAATCTTTAATTTGATGATTATAATTATTTTTTACAAGTAATTTATTATACAAATAATTAATATAATTTATTATTGTTTATCAAAGAATATATTTCCTTGATTCGTCTCAACCTCAATGGAAGAATGGCAATTGCATTAGCTGTAACGACTATGTCTTTCATACTTTTGAAAATGATAAATTCATTGGCAAATAATTATATACATTTTTTCAACTAATGCAATATAAAAATTTATTATTTCGATCGACACAAATATAAAAGTTAACATTGATTTCTCGTTTTTTAATAATATAAACATTTTATAATATTATATCGTATACGAGAATGTTAATTTAAATTGATTGATAAGTAATTTTATTTTTATGAAAATTTGTAAAATAGTTTTTCTTTGGTTGATTTGTGGTATTATTTCCTTAATTTATTTGAATCTCAATGGAAGAATGACAACTGCATTAAACTCATTGGCAATATAATTACATAATTTTTAAAGCTAATTGGACAATACAAATTTATTATTTTGACCAATAAAATATAGAAGCTAATATCGGTTTCTCATATTTTAATAATATAGATATTTTATAATATTATATCGTATATGAGGATGTTAAATTAACTTGATTGATAAGTAATTTTATTTTTATGAAAATTTAAAAATTAATTCTTCTTTGATTGATTTGTGGTGTTATTTTTTTCAATTCATTTGAACTACAATGGAAGAATGACAATTGCATTGGCTGTAATGAGCTTGTTCTTCATGCTTTTATAAATGAAAAATTCATTGGCAATACGCTTATATACGTTTTTTTTAGACTAATGCAACAATAAAAATATATTATTTAGATTGATAAAATATAAAAGCTAATATTGATTTCCGGTATTTTAATAATATAGACATTTTATTATGTTATATCATATACGAAAATATTAAGTTAAATTGATTGATAAGTAATTTTATTTTTGTAAAAATTTGGTAATTAAATTGTAATAATATTTATAAATAAAAGTTATTAAATAATTAACTTTATTTTATTATTACATATATATTTTTTTAATTTTTTGAATGTTGTTAGATTCTTAGTTATATAAACTATAATGATTATAATTTGCAATAAAAATTAATAGAAAATTATATGTATAAATTGATGAAAAACTATATATAAAAATTTAATTAGATTTATTAAAACAAGCACAATATCAAAGAGTACAAATAACATGCAACACATATTTGAAAAAACTAGTATATAAAGGGAAAATTATTATTTCGTCCCTGAGGTTTTACATAATTATTTAGGTAGTTCTCGACATTTATACATATATTTATAACGTCCCTGAGGTTTGCAAAACTATATATTAAAATTTTTACATTTAGATTCTATAAAACAAGCACAATACTCAAAGAGTACCAAATAACATGCAACACATATTTGAAAAAACTTAGCTATATAAACGGGAACAATTAATTATTTCGTCCCTGAGAGTATTTACATAATTATTTTACGGTAAGTTCTCGAAATTATACATATATTTTATAACTTCCCTGGGTTTGCCACCGTCAGTATTAATTGTCCTTCCGCTGAAAAAAATCAATTTTCCGTTAATTTTGAGAAGAAAAACGAATTATCCCTTTGGAAAAAATACATTATTTCGTTCCTGAGGTTTGCTTGCCATATATATAAAGTATGCCGCTTTACATCTATCACCAATCATTTCATACGTCCTGAGGTTTACTCTCGTCATGATTAAATTGATCCTTCCCATAAAAAAAATACATCCTTTTCGTTAATTTTGAGTGGAAAAACAAATCATCCTTTATAAGTTTTGCATTGACACTTTATATAATCTCCTATTCCTCTACCATACCTAAACTCACATTTTCATCATCTTTCTTCAACCCAACGTATGTCATTCGATTGCCACCACCGATGTCAATGAAACACTAATCATAATCCCATAAAACAGATCACTACCAAAACTAAAACACAAACATCAAAACTCAATGCAAAAGTCTCAATATCTTCATCATTATCGCTCTCTCTCGGATTTAGAGGTCTTAGGCATCAGTTTGGTCATATCTATTAAAATTAACCAGCAAAGTATGTTTTTTCGGACGGAAGGACCAAATAGATATGACGGAAGTAACCTCAGGGACGTTATAAAGTATTTGTAGTAAATGGTGGAGGACTACTTAATCTTATAACTTATGGCAAACTCAGAGACGAAAATAATTATCTTTTCCCTCTTTAGTATTTGGTGATTCTGATGTATGGAATGTACTGACAGGAGACACGGTGTAGGTGGCAATGAAGACTGCGTTGGTGGAGGAAGATGGTGAAACTTTGAGTTTCAGGATTTTAGAGGAAACGAGATTGAGACAATCAATGTCCAATGAAACTTAAAACGGATAATATTGCGTCTTTTCACTCAAACATTGACGCGAGAAAAGTGTTTTTTTTTTTATGGAAGGACCAATTAATATTGACAGCACAGTTCAACCTCAGGACGTTATAATATTTTGTATAAATTTCGAGGATACTTAATAATGCTATTAGCAACGCTCAGGGACGAAAGGACTACTTAATAATTATAGCAAACCTCAGGGACGAAATAATTATTTTTCTAAAGGATAATTTCGTCTTTTCCTCTCAAAATTAACGAAAAAAATGTATTTTTTTGACAGAAGGACCAATTAATATGACGGTGGCAAACCTCAGTGACGTTATAAATATATGTATAAATATCGAAGACTACCTAAATAATTATGTAAAACCTTAGGGATGAAATAATAATTTTCCCATATATAAAAGTAGGAATGAGAGAGGGAACATTAGGATTGCCAAAATGCGCCTACTAAGTTTATGAATTAACACAAATATCATTAAGAACTTTATTTTTTTTGGTTGAAAAATAAAGATAATTTAATTTTTATATGTCATATTAATTGTCTATTCAAATCTAAATTCTATTGGACAAAATAAAGAAATTATATTATATAGTATAAAAGGTATATATAAATGTGATAATAATATAATATGTTTAAGAATTTTAAATTTATTAATTAAAAAATAAAGATAATTTAATTTTGATCAGTTATATTAATTTTCTATTTAAATTTAAATTTCATTAGATAAAATAAGAATTTGTATTATATACTAACTAAGGTATATACATTATAGTAAGAATATATTATCTTAATGATTTTAATTTTATTAGTTAAAAATAACGATCTTTAATTTTAAATGTCTACATTACACTATATAAGATACATATTAAATACGATAAGAATATAATATGTTTTATTAAATACGATAAATTAATATAATATATTATATTATATAATTACGTTACTTTTAATTAATCTTATATTAATTAGTCTATAATTATTCCTTACACAACTTATTATTATAAAGAATAAATAGCAGTTTTATTATATACTTTCGACGGAATATATTATAAACTTGTTTGACTATATAGTTATCTATAATATATATATTTTACCAAAAACCACTATACACAGATGATATATATATATATATATATATTTTACCAAACCATATAACAGATTGAAAGGATTTAAAAAAAAAATTATAAAATCAATTATATACTTATAGACTCCAGCAAAAAAAAATTAAAAAAAATACTAAATTATAAATAATAATAGTTATGTATCTATAATAAATAATATCTATAATAAAAGTTCAGAACATAATAAACCAAGTCAAGCTAATTATTATTTTGAGAAAATTTTCTCACATGGTATTTTATTGTCATGTTATTTTATTTGTTTATTATGTATTTTTATTTTTATTTTTATTTTTTATTATTTTATATTTTTAAATAATATTAATTAGAATTAATTCTTTTTTGGTTGATTTTGTATTGTTATTTCCTTAATTCATTTGAACATCACTGGAAGAATGACAAAAAAATAGATTTCTCAATATAATGGATGTATTAATAATGGGCTTGCTATTCACGGTTTTATAAATGTAAATTTCATCTGTATACAATTACATCTTTTTTCGTTTTTTTCCAAGCTAATGTAAGATTAAAAATTTATTATTTTGACCGAAAAAATAGGAAAACTGATATTTTTTTTTTTTTTGAATAAAACAGGAAAGTTCATTTTGATTTCTCATATTTTAGTAATATAAACAATCTATGATATTATAAACGAAAAAATTAAGATAATTAAATGTTAATTATTATAAGAATATTTAAACTGTTTGATAAGTAAATTTTTCCATGAAAATTTGATTGTTGAATTATAATAATGTTTATAGATATATTCCTTCCTAAATAAGTTTTTTAATTATTGAAGTTTTGAAATTTTTATTCTATTATTTTCATGATTCTGAAATCGAATCGATCTGTTCGATTAGACCGATTTAATTGAAAATCAGACGGTGATCCAGTTCGATTTAAATAGTCAAACCATTAGGTTGAAAATCACTAATAAATGGTGGGAACCGAGTAAGAATCGGCAAATCAATTCAGTAATTGCTATGGTTTCCCTCAAACCAACAAAAAAAAGAAAAAAAAAGGGAAAATCGGGGGAGAAGATTGGAGCATTCGGGTTGATCCATAACTGAAGACCACCTTTGCTTGAAGTGGCTCGGTGACCACCATTTCATAATTTTTTTTTTTCTATTTTATGAAAATCTTAAATTTTTAGCAATATAAATTATTTATAATATTATAATTTATAATAAAAGTTTTTAGCCACATCATTAAATATCTATATTTACTGCACTTATAAAAAAAAATACAAATAGAAAACTATATATAGAAATTAATAAAATATTATAGTTAACAGTATATTATAACTTAAATAAGTAAACTAAACGAGTACAATAAAAACTAGGATCAATCATTATTTTTTTATTAAAAAATAAAAAAGGAACAAAAGTAAGCTTCAAGGTTGTGGTACCATTTCCAGTGACTCATCATATTTAAAAAACAAATAGAAAACTATATATATAAATTAATAAAAAATATATAGTTAAAGTATATTTACTTAAATAAGTAAAACTAAACGAGTACAAATAAAAATAGGCTCAATATTTTTTTTTTTAAAAAAAAAAAAGGAAAAAAAGTAAGCTCAAGGTTTTGTCCATTTCAGTGACTATCAATTAATGTCCTTTTCAATTTATTTAATTTTTTTTAGATGTGAATAAATATCATTAAAACCTTGAGGAAATATCAAACAATACAAAAGGAATAAGCGGAGAAAGAACTTCCTCCATTTTAACAAGCTCATCTCCAAAATTCGCTTATTTGAAGATGTGCGAAGTGTTAACGCATTGCCCGGATATATAACTTTTTATTATTTAAAAAAAAAATAATATTAACTGAAAGAATGAAATTGAAAAATTTTAATGACATCATTGGTTTATTTATTACTTTAAAATAAAACTAATGATTTATTAATATCATTAATTTGATCTCCATCAATATCCATCATGATATTTTTAAAAAATATTTTTCTTTAAAAAGAAAAATATAAAATAATTCTAACCCAGCAAAACAATGTTCTAATATTAGAACTATCTTTAATAAGTTGGAAATATTAAAAGAAACAAGAGAAAAGATTCAAACTCGAGACCTTTTAATTTTAGAGCCTCGGCCTTACTATTAGACTAAGGAGATTAACAATTTTAAATTGAAATATAAAACTCTCAAATCGAATAATCATAAATAGATTATTCAAGTAATATAATAGTTTTTTCTAAGAAAATTGTATTCTCATAAAAATCATATAGCTTTGTGTATCTTGTTACATGAAGTATCCTTTCATTGCAAGATTGAACCTGCCATATCAGACTTTAGTTGCTTTCAGCAACAAAGACTTGTCATACACAACATTAAAAAGATGTTCGTCCATTCTATATTAATGTAATTTTATACGCAAACAATGTTTGCTTTTCAACAAAAGTTCCATATAAAGCCTTCCCAAATTCAAAATACTGCGACTGATTACAACAGTTCCTTGTCTTGTCTCCCTTTCCTTAAGTCACAGACAAACAGTCCTTAGCTTCTGGTTTACATCCTTAGTAGTAATTGCATGCCTTTATTGTTCATGCTTCTTTCATATTCATCAAAGTTAATAGTTATGTATTCTTATCTCTTTCATTTTATTCAGGACAAGGAAAAAAAAAAGACCAATATGGTTTTTTTTTTTTAAATAACTTACTTTTATAACATATTTTCCAAACAATTTATTAATGTAATTTAGTTATAATACTAAAAGTTAGTGAAAAAACATATCGTAAATTATGATTTATAAAGCTACAAAGACATATATTTGGAATGTTATAGTAACTTTATATTAATTTTAAAAATTTATGGTTACGAGAAAAAAATAATAAATTATAATAGTTATTAATTGATTAATGATGGTGGTTGGTGACCAGTGGTTAGCGGTGATTAATTATGATAACTACTAGTGATCAATAAATTAATAAAAATATGTGTTTATAAAATTGTAATAAATTTATTCATGTTTGAAAAATATTTTGTCTTTTAAAAAGCGAATTTTACTTTCTTTTAAAACAATTTAATTTCCCTTTTATTAAGAAATTTTCTAATATCAAATAATTTTTTGATCACTCCATGTGGTGGCATACGGCTTGGAGAGTACCATCATCATCTTTTTGACTTCTTAAACTAGCTTGATAACAATTATATATTATACATGTCAATTATTGCCTCCGTTCCAAAATAAGCTTTGTTTTTTAACTAGCACATGAATTAAGGAATAAAATCAATTGTCTAAATTCTATAAAAATTAATTTATAAAATATCTATTTTTCCCTTCAATTAAATTAATAGAGTAATTGAGGAACAATTATATTATGAGTAGAATACAAAATAAGTAATTTTCTAAAATGACTAAAGGAGGGGAATAAAAAATATTTTCTATAATGATAAATAAAATGGAATAGAGTGACTATATTCAAATTGTAACTATATAAATGAGTTCAACTCATATATATTCATTAATTAACATTCTTTTATATTTATTAGCTCATTCAGAAAAATAGATTTCTTATTCACTTCATCTACAAAGAGTTCAATAATTAATTCTTGAACTCATAAGTTGAGTATTGAAGGCACACGTCTTTGAATATGCCTTGTTTAAATTAATGTACGAACTGATAAGAACATATGCTCTAACTGAAATTTATAAAAATGAATAATTGTAAACATTTCAAAAATATATCATTGTAATAAACAAATTTAGTTGATTATTGCATTTTATATAATGACATTTATCATTCAGTTGTATTTTCAAATAAAGTTTATTGTCTAAGGTTATGAGTTTAAAATTTAAGGTTGTCACTATTCAAAATTTTTTTTAAACTATCATTTTCGGTCCAGGCATGAAAATATATGTGCAAATAAAAATTTATAATTATTCTAAAAAATAATTTATGTTGTAATAATAATAATAATAATAATAATAATAATAATAAACCGTTTGATCTCAGATAATGTTCTTGTTACGTTTGAGCTCATCCATCATATGAAAACTAAAGAGTCGGGTATTCAGGTACTACTACACTTAAAGAGGATATTTCAAAAGCATATGATCGGATAGAATGGTCTTACTTACGGGCGGTTATTTTGGCTATGCGTGTCCATGAGTTTTGGTTCAGGTAGTTATGAAGTGTGTAACCTCAATTACATATTGGATTTCATTTAATGGCTCTGATATAGGTCCTATCTTTTTGGATCGTGGTCTATGTCGAGGATGCCCATTATCGCCTTGTTCATTCTCCACGCCCAAGGTCTTTCTAAACTTTTTCAAAAGGTTGACACTAATGGGATTTTACATGGCTATAAGGTTACTCGTTCTGCTCCTGGAATTTTTCATTTGGTTTATGCGGATGATTGTTTATTTTTCTTTAAGGAAACAGATCAGGAAGCTCAAATTGTTAAGGATATCCTGAATACTTATGAGTAGGCCTCTAGACAGGCCATTAACTATCAAAAAAGCTAGGATATTTTTTAGCTCTAATAGCCATCTTGCAGCTGGGACTTATTTTTCTTCTATTCTTGGACATGGTAGGTACTTGGGTTTTCTGTCTGCGGGATAAGAAATGTATTTTTTCTTTTTAAGAGATCGTGTTCGTAGGCTGATTCAAGGATTGAACAATAAGTTACTCTCAAAAGCGGGCAAAGAAGTTCTTCTTACCATCATATTGCATGAGCGTTATTTTGTTGCATGTCTCTCTTCTTGAAGAGCTACAACAACTTATGAATTCTTATTGGTAAGGTTGGAAGTTGCATTGGCTTAGCTAGGATAGACTTTATGCTGCAAAGGATGGTGGGGGACTTATCTTTTCATTATCTTTGTAGCTTTAACTTGACTCTTTTGGGTAAGCATTGCCAGCATCTTTTGTCCAACACTAATTATCTTCTTTATCGTATTTTCAATCTAAATACTTTCCTAATGAGAATTTCCTTTGAGCGGAGCGTAGCCGTAATCGAAGCTTTATTTAAAGAGGTACAGGTGTTGCACGAGACTTTGATTGCGTATCGGTTCAGGCTTATTTGTTAATGTTTAGTGTGACCCATGGCTTCCTCACAGCTCTTCTTTTTTTAATGCTCTTCCTATTTTCGAACACCTCAGAGTTGCGAACTTAATTTTTTTGGATACTTGAACATGGGATATGTCTCAAATCCATGGTTTATTTGGTCCTAAGATTGCTGGTTTCATTTCTTCTATTCCATTGTCTTATAATGTCAATGATAATCTTTTGATTCGGTATTGAACTAAAGATTCATGCTATTCGGTGATGTTGGCTTATCGTGTTATTTCTTCTCAATTTGTTCACTAGGAGTCCCAATAATTTCTGATTTTCAAAAAATTTTATGGCAATTGCAGGTTCCTACAAAACTTTGTCATTTTTTATGGAGGTGCTGTTATGATATTCTCCCATCTAAATTAGCACTGGCGGGTCGTGGTATTGATTTAAATATTGCATGTGATTTTTGGGGAGCTCCTAAAACCACATTGCATGCTCTTGTTAATTGTTCTCATGCTCAAATTGCTTGGAGTTTTCATGGTTTTAGTATTTCTGGTGTTGAGTATGGTGATTTTCTTTCCTTCGTTTCTCAGTTTAGTAAAGATGACTTTGAGGTGTTTTTCACAATAGCATGGAGTTTATGCCTGCAATAATTTTCGAAGGAATCATATATCAACATCTTCTTATCATACTCTTACTAGTGCGACTAGCTTGTTGTGCACTTGGCAATCCGCTTAACTTATGCTCTCATACCATGTTTGTCACGACATGTTATCGAGACCTGGACCGAGACTAAGACCTAGATAATTTAATGCCTCCGAACCTAGTATTAAGTCTATAACACTATAAAAAATTTATTAGGCCCAATTAGATATATATCTGGCAAGTTCATTTGAGTACATTCAAACAATATTATATTGTGGCCCAATTCAGAAATAATTTAATCATTCAACCTTTTCTCAATATCCAAGGCTTGTTTCATTATCATTCAATCCATATTTAGAACATTATATGGGACTTGTCACTCATTACTCAACACGATATATTTCATATTAAAATCCAAATTACTAATTCAGAATTCATAAATTCCTTGAACAATTTATCACATACTATGTTTCTACTGTAATTGCGGATTCTACAAAGTAGACAAAGTAAAAGAGTACAACCGAGAAGAACCTATTAATAACTAAGCTTCATACTAACTAGCTCCATGAAGGAAGGGAAATAGAGCTTCTGGCACATTGCGAAGTAGCGATCCGGTTTCCTGAAAAATTAGGTGAAGCGGTGATGAGTGCTTCGCTCAGTGAATAGTAATATATAAAATATGTTCCAAATAGTCAGGCGTATATTATATATTACTAGTCCTAAGATGTCATTCCAGCATTCACACAATGTCAAACAAGCCTCATCACAGACAATCAAACAGTAACATCTAATCACACATTGGATGACCTTAGTCAGGCAGAACCACTCAAACCACGCCAGCTACAGCAAGGCTATAGCCCCGCTGCTGTAGGACATGGCCGATCCCCAGCCACAGCAGTATACCCGGCCATTTTACCTAGTGGTTTCACTTCGATCCAAGCCATTCCTGCACAACACAAACAATATCATAGTGCAACTATATCACAGTATTATGTTAATCTATTTGATAATTAATAAACGTAAGCATGATTATATTTTCTCAAAATTACTGCATAATCGTTAAGATGTTATAAAGAAGAATTAAATAAAATGCAATGCATGAATTTGACTATATGCTATATATTCCTACTCACAGTTCATAGAGAAGGTATAGCCTCAATGCTAATCCTTGTTTTGGAAGAGTTGAGAAGAATCCCGAACAATCTAGAAGGAGATTGGTAGAAATAGAGGACAACTATTAATACTAGAATCAAGCTAAATAACTTGTTATTATTACTTAGACTCGATATACGGAGATTCTGTCTCAAATCTCGTAGAATCTCTATGCAGTAGATGCTCTTTTAAAAAATTAGCTTAAAATAGGAAGTAGAATTATTTAATCGTTTAATAGATGGATTCGTTTTCATTCTTTGAATCAAAGAAGCAAAATGAAGATATGATATTTAAGTAAACATATCAGAGATACTCTGTTTAAGCTTCATCAACACAAACCAAGAAATACAAAAAAACATTACCAATTTAATATCAATGACAATCATCACTCAACGCCCTTATATGAAGATCATGGTTTTATGCTTTGTTTTTTTTATTCATTTCAGTAAAATGTCTTTCTTCCTGTTCCTTCTTCTAAATGCATAAGCTTTTCTTTTTCTTTTTTTTACTGAACCCGAAATTTAATGAATTGAAGACAAAATAATATTGTTTTAGTTGAATCTTTTGCTCTTATTAGAGAGCTAGCCAAGCTTCAGTTTGAAATTTAAAAATGAATCAGCCAAAGGAAATTTTTGGAACCATTGAGATTCGAAACTAGAATCAAATCCTATTTGAAATCAAGAATTTGATTTTGATTCCAAACCAATTTAGAAACGAAAAAGAAATTTGACTTTGAAAATTGATTGGGAAAATTAGTTGGATTGCTAGAACTGAAATCAAAATTGAGAGAATTAATTCTAGTTTCAAGTCTCCAGTTTGAGAAACTAAAACTGTTGGTTCTGATTTTGATTTCAAATTATACATTTTTATATTACAAGATAAAAATTTAACTGCAGGTTCATTTAATTAATTACTAGCATTTTGCATCATGTACATCACTTAAAATTTTGTTTTGAAAATGATAATAAAAATAAATTATATAGTTGGATTTATTAAAAAACATTAATTAAAACCACAATCAGATATTTCAATTATTTAGTAAATTTAATAGAGCAAAAAAATTTTATATTTAATTATATTGAGGATTTGTATTTAGCATTTTTTATATTGTTTATATTAATGACTTTGTGGCAGAACCAACTGCTTTAAATATACAATTTTCATGTCTAGGGTTATATCCAAATTTTCCAAATTGTGAGCAGGCTTGCCAAGCTAAAGGATTTTCCAAGGGAGGTGCTTCTCTTGGATTTTCTCTTTCAAATTTAACTTCTTGTTGTAATAGGGGTTGAATTGACTTTGCCTCGAATAAACAAGGTCTTGGCCCTTTATTTTGTTTCTCTTTGCACGAATGCATAGGTATGACTTGTGCTTTTTAATAAATTTCTATAATAAAGAAAATAATTATGTGCCAACTAGGTGTAACCGAGTTGAGAAATTTTAAATTTCAGTCTTTTCGACTATAATTTGATAAACCAAGAGAAGAGTGATCCCCATTATTTAACCCATCACGATATTTCAGCTCATTGAATTCACTGTGAATAAAAATAATTATAATTATTGATGTGTGCCTAATTTATTTTTGTTATGTAAGTTTACTTCTCTTTAATGTATTAATTGATTTATATTTATTAGTTTTGCTAGAATCTTACATTGATTGGGAGTTTTTAAAAGTACTAGTATTTAAGGATGTGCATTGCACGTTAGTACTCATTATAATTATTCATTTTTATTTTTATTTTAAATATGGTTGATCAGTATTAAGAAAAAAAGATAAATATATTATATGCTTTCTATTTAATTATATTTTAACTATAAAAATATTATAATATGTATGTAAATAAAATGAATAAATATTATAAAAAATTATTGAAATGGAATGAAAAATAAATTTTTATTTTTGAAATAAGGTGGAAAAATAAAAATAATTAAAACTCAAGCTAAATAATACATGTTAGATTAAGAAGTAATTAATCAATAAGGAAAAAAGTCTTATGTTTTACTATTGGAAGTACAACAACAAAATTAAATCATATATATATCAATTTTCTCATTATTTTAATTGATTTTTTTATTATTTTTTAGAATTATTTGTTGTAAGAGTTAACTAACATTGGTTATTTGTAGATTATTTTTTTAGAATTATTTTCTAAGTGCTTAATTGAAATATTTAAATTTAATTGGGTACTTAAATGAATTCATTGTGAATTGAATAGGGTAGAGAAATTGATTAGGTAAATTAAGTATAATTAAAGGACTAAATTGTAGAAAATTAATTCTTTAGGTCTTAGGATTTAATTGGACTCAAATGGGTCAAACTAAATAATAATTATGTCAATAATGTTGATTATGGTATTTTGAATTATTTATGTGGTGAATTGAATTAATATGTGAATTTTTTCAATTAAAAATAGTAATTAAAGAATATATATGGCACATTAGTTATGAATATAAATTAAGTATGCTATGAATTGTGTCTATGGTATTAATTATGATTTAAATGAATTATTAATTATTGAATGGTACTTCCTCTATCTCATATATATAGGCTCATATTTCGTTTTCATTTATCCCAAAATATAGTCCTATTTCCTTTTTGAAAGATCATTTATTGTTTAGTTTCTTAGCATACCTCTATGTAATGTATATTTATATTCTCAAAACATGATGAATTATTAATCATTTAATATTAGAAGAATAATAATTTAGAAAAAAACTAAACAAAAAATATAGTTTAACTATATTAATCTTTTTTTTAGTCCACATGAAAGTCAAATTATACCTACATAGATGAGATGGAGAAAATGTTAATTATGATAAATAACTGTATGTAATTAAGTATGCTTATTTATGAGAATAAATAAAACATGTGAAATGAATTGAAAATAATTTGATAAGTATATGATTTTTTTATGAAATATCATGAGATATGATTTTATTATGGAAAATTAAATATAAGAAATTAAATGATGTGTGATAATAATTAAATAATGAAACTTCATTTTTATAGCATTTAGTATTCTTTGTTGATGCCATTAGCTGTATAAGGATATGACATGTCATATATGTTCTGCAATATTGCTATGTTATGTATATATATTCTCCGGATGTGATTAGATTTTGGCCCCCTACATTATGTTGAGCTGATGAGCTCCTCTGATACTTTCAAGCTTTTAACTCGGTATTCGGATCATATGATTAAGTTATAAGCTTATGTTCCTATATTTGTCATTTGATCCTTCTAAGTGTGTTTAAGGCCTAAAATTAATAAATATTTTTATAAGTACTTAAAAATGCTAAGTATGGCTTGAAATATATTTATTGTCTAAATTGTGGGGTGATGACATGAAATTGAGATTTAATAGTATGATATGTTTAAAAATGCTTGAGTATGATTTTCTATGAAAATATATTATTGAATAGCTCATGCCTTGAATTGAATATCTTTGGATAAAAATATGCATTAATATTATGACCGGTAAATAAATGTTGAATATATGTATGAGTTGATTTTCTTGAACTCAACATGAGAATATTAATGTTTGATTATGCTTGTGTGTAAATGTCCCGATTTTAGAATATGAAGCAACACTAAATTTTATGTTTAGCGCATTGACTTCTCACGCAGGCTGTTGTCAGTAGCAGATTTTGGACAATAGTAAGTATCACTCATCAGAGGGTCAATGCTATTTTTTTGGGTAGTCTTTATTTCTTTTGAAGGGTTCTTTTTTTTATTATTATTTTGTCTAGCAAAGCATGTAAATGTAATTAAAAACCCTGGAGTATTTTTTATATATGATGAGATTTTTTATTAAGTATCTTGAACCACAATTTTATGTTTATGATAGAATTGACTTGAGAATTATTTGCATGTAATGGTATATTAAGTATACTTTTAGTTTTCGAAATGAATATGAGTTTGAATGCTTTAGTCACATTTGATGAGACTATGATGTTGATTATTGAGTATCGATGAGAATTGAGCGTGTTGGAGTTTGCATGAATTGTCGGAAGTGTTTTTTTTAACAGATTTTGTAATTTGAAAATATCGACCATGTAAGGGAAATTTCTAAATCATTGGAGTAATAGTAATATGTAATATTGTAGAATATAATTGTATATTTAAGATTTATTGAAGTATTTTAGTATGTTTAATTTGTATATATATAGGTATGGTTAAAGTTGCAATTAAACCTTTATCTCGAGTTGATTTAATTATATATTTCTATTTTTACATTTTTATGAGATACAAGCATTTAAATTTTTCAAATTCACTATAATTGAATCTAATTTAGCTAATAGTTCTGTTTATTTTAATTGCTATCAAAACTTATTTTAGATGGTTTAATTTTAATAATTAAGTTGAAAAATATGAAAATTTGAATTTTATATTTAAAATTGAAAATAAAATATTAATTTTAAAAATAAATATAAAATTTAAATCTTAATTTAGGGTATATTTGATAAAATTAGCTGTTTTAAATTAGTGAAGTGAGATATATCACAAAATATAAATAAATAAAGGAAAAATATTTTTTTCATCCCTAAGTTTTACAAGATTAATCAACTCGTCCTCATATGTTTGTCGCTAAATGAAGATAAAAACGAAAAGAGAGGAGAGAGATATATTTTTAGATGCTATATTGTATCCTTAATGAGATGAGACATGTGAGATATCTTTAAGTGGATTATATCTCAACTTCCTCCACAAAATTAAATAAAATAAAAAAGAACATTTTATGACATAATAAAACAAGAAAATTTAATTACTAAATAACTTGTTAAGGAAATAGTATATTTATAATAATAAAATATTATTATAACTTAACAGTTAAGTTCTCATTAAAATAAATTTACTTATCAATCAATTTAAATTTTCTTATAACAGTTTAAATTTAATTAACTTAATTTTTCATATATAATATAATATCATAAACTATATATAAAATATATTATAACCTTAACAGTTAAGTTCTCATTAAAATAGAATTTACTTATCAAGTCAATGTTAATTTTCTTATAACAGTTAAATTTAATTCACTTTAATTTTTCATATATAATGTATATCATTAAACTATATATGATTACTAGAAATATATGAATACCAATATTAGCTATTATAATAATTAATATTATTAAATTTGTTGTTTTCGCATCATTTATAATTTTTTTATTGTTTTTTTTAAAATTTTTTATAAACTCTATGAAGTATGCAATTAGTCCTATGGTTGCTTACTTTTGAGAAATAAAATTTCTTGTAAGTAATTATATGAAGTTTGCTAATAGTAACGTCTTATATCATAATGATAGTATCTTCTAGTTTGTTTTTATTTTTTTATGTTTATATTAAACAAGCAAATCTTCTAAATATATTCGTTAATAATAATAATTTAATCGTATTTATTTTTTGTAAGAATAGAGTTGTAGGAAAATAAATTATATACCCTCAAATTAAATATTTTTTAAAATAATAATTAAAATATATATTCTACCATATTTAATATGTTACTTATATAATCAAATGTAAATTATTCTTATTTTTCACTATAAAATTTAAATACTTAAAGATGTCAATATTCTTTACTATATTTAATATTATACCTTATTTGTAACCAATCTCAACATGTATACCGATCATTATATTTATATTACCATATATATAGCACTGTCTATATTTCTCAAATTAAATATTTATTAAAATAATAATTAAAATATATATTCTTACCATATTTAATATGTACCTTATATAATCAAAATTAAATTATCTTTATTTTTCAACTAATAAAATTAAATACTTAAAGATGTCATATTCTTACTATATTTAATATATACCTTATTTTGTATCCATCAAATTGTATTACCACATTATATTATATTACCATATAATAGCACTGCTATATTTATTATATTACCATATCCATCAAATAGTATTACCATATTATATTATATTATATTACTATATAATATGTATATATTACCATATAATAATATTACCATACTTAATATATACATTAGCAACATGGGGATATGATATTTAAGTAAACATACTAGGGATAATGTTTTAAGCTTCATCAACACAAACCAAGAAACACAAAGAACATTAGCAATGGCAATTATCACTCAACGCCCTTACATGATGATCATGGTTTTATGCTTTGTTTTGATACTCATTTCAGGTAAAATGTCTTCCTTCCCTTTCCATCTTCTAAATCCATAAGTTTCTTTTCTTTTTATTTTTTAAATGAAATTAAAATTTAATGAATTGAAGACAAAAGATTATCGCTTTAGTTGAATCTTTTACTCTTATTAGGAAGCTAGCCAAGGTTCAGTTTGAAATTGTAAATGAATCAACGTAAAGAAAACTTTTGGAACCATTGAGATTCGAAATTAGAATCAAATCCTAGTCGAAATGAAGCGTTTGATTTTGATTCCAAAACAATTTATTAAAGAAAAAGAAATTTGATTTTAAAAATTGATCGATAAAATTGGTTGAATTTGGTTGGATTATTAGAACCGAAATCAAAAATAGAGAGATCTAATTCGAGTTTCAATTCTCCAATTTGAGAATCTAAAACTGTCAGTTTTGATTTTAATTTCGAATTATACTTTTTATATTACAAGATAAAATTTAATTGTAGGTTCATTTACGTAATAACTAGTCTTTTGCGTCATATACATCAGTTAAGATTTTGTTTTGAAAATGATAAAAAGAATAAATTATATAGTTGGATTTTTAAAAAAAATTAATTAAAACAAAAATAAGATATTTCAATTATTTAGCAAATTTAATAGAGTAGAAAAAAAATTTAGGTTTAATTATCTTCAGGATTCGTAGCATTTTTCATATTATTTTTATTAATGACTTCGTGGCAGGACCGGCAGATGCTATTAATGTACCATTTTGTCTAGGGCCATGTCAAAATTTTCCAAATTGTGAGCAGTCTTGCCAAGCTAAAGGATTTCCAAAGGGAGGTGCTTGTCAAGGATTTTCTGGTTCAGATTTAGTTTGTTGTTGTAATAGATAAGGGTTGAACTGACCTTGCCTCGATTAAATAAGGTCTTGGCCATTTATTTTGTTTCGCTTTTTAATAAATTTCTATAATAAAGAAAATAATTATGAGCCCAAGTAGGTGTAATCTGGTTAAGAAATTTTAAATTTAAGTCTTTTTGACTAAAATTTAGTAAATCAAGAGAAAGAGTTGGCCTATTATTGAATCCATCGTGTTATTTCAGTTCATTGAGTTCACAACGAATAAAAATAATTATAATTATTGATGTGTGCCTAATTTATTTTTCTTTCATAAGTTGATATTTCTTTAATGTATTAATTACACATTAGTACTCATTATAATTATTTATTTTTTATTTTTAAATATGGTTGATTGGTATCGAGAAAAAAATGATAAATATATTATATATTTTTTATTTAATTATATATATATATATATAATGTATAAATATTATAAAAAAATTATTGAATGGAATGAGCAATAAAATTTTATGTTTGAAACAAGATGGAAAAATAAAAATTATTCAAATTCAAATTAAATCATATATGTAAGATTAAGAAGTAATTAATCAATAAGGAAAAAAGTCTTATGTTCTACAATTGTAAGTCCAACAACGTAATTAAATAATAAATATCAATTTTCTAATTATTTTAATTGAATTTTTTTACTATTTTTTTAGAATTATTTGTTGTAAGAGTTAGCGAACATAGGTTAGTTGTAAGTATCACTTTTTATTATTTTTTAGAATTATTTTCTAAGTGCTTAATTGAAATATTTAAATTTAATTAGGTGCTTAATTGAATTAATTGTGAATTTAATAGGTTATAGCAGTTGATTAGATAAATTAAGTATAATTAAAGGGTTAAATTGTAGAAAATTAATTCTTTAGGTCTTAGGATTTAATTTGACTCAAATGAATCAAATTAAACAATAATCATGTTAATTATGTTGATCATGCTATTTTGAATTATTTATCTGTGAATTGAATTACTATGTGAATTTTTGAATTAAAAATAGTATTTTATGAATATATGTGGCACAAATATAAATTAAGTATGCAATGTCATAAATTGTGTAGAAATTATGAATTATGGTATTAATTATGATAGGAAAAATATAAGAGTATATATATGTGAATTAATGTTTATTACGTGGGATTATGAGAAATGACTTGAATTATGATTTAACTGAATTATGAATTATTAATTCATATATAGAGGTTCATTTTTTGTTTTCATTTATCCCAAAATGTAGTCCTATTTCCATTTGAAAGATAATTTATTGTTTAATTTTCTAGGATACTCCTATGTAATGAACATTTATATTTTTAAAATTTAATGAATTATTATGGATAATATAATATTACAAGAATCATATTTTAGGAAAAAAATTAAATAAAAAATATAATTTAATTATATTAATCAATTTTTCTTAATCCATGTAAAAGTCAAACTTGGCCTATATAGATAGGACGGAAGAAATATTAATTGTGATGATTATGTGATTAATTATGCTTATTTATGAGAATAAATAAAGTATGTGAAATGAATTAAAAATAATTTGATAAGTATATGAATTTTTATGAAATATCATGAAATATGAATTTGCAAAATCTGGAATGATTTTATTATGGGAAATTAAATGTAAGAAATTAAATGTGTGTGATAATAATTAAATAATGCAAATCCATTTTTATGGTCTTTAGTATTCTTGGTTGATGTCATTCGCTGTATAAGGATATGACACGTCATACATGTTTTGCAGTACTCCAATGTTATGTATGTACATCCTCCTGATGTGATTATAGATTTTAGCGCCCTATGTTATGTTGAGCCGACGGGATCCTATGATAAGTTCAAGCTTTTGACCCTGTCTTCGGACCATATGATTATGTTATAAGCATATGTTTCTTTGGCTCTGATCCTTCTAAGTTTGCCTAAGGCCTAAAATTAATAAATGTAATTAAAAAAACTAAGTATGGCTTGAAATATATTTATTGCCTAAATTGTGGGGTGTTGACATGAAATTGATATTTAATGGTATGATAAGTTTAAAAATGCTTAAATATGATTTCCTATGAAAATATATTATTGAATAGCTCATGCCTCGTATCTGAGTATTTTTGGATAAAAGTGCGCATTAATATTAGGCCTAATATATAAATTTGCCTCCTAAATTTATATAATTTGTCTTGTGGCACCTTCAAGTTTGCAGGGAACTTATCATGACCCTATACTTTTGCATTTCAGTAGTAGATATGTCTCTCGCCAAAATGAAATAATTTTACAAGAATTCATCATGACCTTGCACTTTCACATTTTATTTTGATGAGAAATATAATTATTCTTTAAATGTTAAAGTATGAGATCATGATAGATCCCTGTAAAATTTGAGGATGCCACAAGTCAAATTGCGTAAATTTCATATGCAAATCTATACATTTGGCTATTAATATTACGAGTGGTGTTGAATATATGTATGAGCTGATTTCCTTGAATTGAATATGAGAATATTAATGTTTGATTATACTTGTGTGTGAATGTCCCTATTTTGGGGATATGAAGTACCACTAAGTTTTATATTTAGGGCGTTGACTTCTCATGCGCTAGTTGCTGTCAGTATTAGTTTCGAGATCGTAGTAGATATCAGTCAATAGAAGGCCAGTATTCTTTTAGATAGTCTTTATGTTGTTTGAAGAGTTCTTTTCTTTTATTCCGTCTAGCAGAGCATGTAAATGTAATTAAGAACCCTAAAGTATCTTTTTTATATGATGAGATTTTTCATTAAGTATGTTGAACCACAATTTTATGTGTATAATAGGATTGACTTGAGAATTATTGGCATGTACTGGTATATTAAGTATACTTTAAGTTTTAGAAATGAATATGACTTTGAATATTTTAGCGACCTTTGACGAGACTATGGTTTCGATTACTGAGTATTGATGAGAATTGAGCATATTAGAGTTTACATGAGCTGTTTGAATTATTGGGAGTGTTTTTAATAGAAAATTTTTTTAAATCATTTTGGAGTGAGAGTAATATGTAATGTTGTAATAAATGATTGTATGTTTAAGATTTAATTAAGCCTTATAGCTTGTTTAGTTTACACCTATTATCTAGTTCTATAGGATCGGATAATGGATAGGTTTGGAACTGAATCGCTCGTTTGCTGTCATAAGTTTTTAGAAGAGAAATAATAGTATAAGGAACGTGCATAGTTAAACAAAAGATTTTTCAATGCAATACCATTTAAAAGAAAATAAATATATTCACCAAAAAATAAATTAAAAGAAATCTTTATCCCTTCAAATGTTTTCCTCTCATCTATATATTTTTTACATACCATAAATTATAGATATAAATAATAATTTATTAATATTTAAGTTTGACTTCAAACTTATATTTAAAATTAATATTTATATCTATAAACATAAAGAAAAATATAAATTTATACATAAAGGTATGGTTTAAGTTGCAATTAAATCTTTATTTCGAGTTGATTTAATTAGATATTCCTATTTTTGAATATTTCCGAGATGCAAGACAATCAAATGTTTCAAATTCAATATGATTGGATCTAATTTAGCTAATAGTCCTATTTATTTTAATTGCTATCAAAACTTATCTTAGATGCTTTAATTTTAATAATTAAGTCAAAAAATTTAAAAATTTGAATTTTATATTTAAAATTGAAAATAAATTGTTAATTTTTAATAATGAATATAAAAATTAAATTTTAATAGCTATTTTAATAGCTGTTAATTATTTTAATAATTTTATAAAAAATTTTAATATTTTATAAAATGTTAACTCCGTAACTTTTTACGGAATATGATAAAAAAAATTAGCATTTAAGATCCGGACGGACGCGAGAAGCTACTTATACCGCAGTTATCAATTAAACCGCTTTTATCACGGCCTCAATTTGAATAGAGTTTCAAGTATCCAATATGTTTTGATTTGATAGGAGAAAATCACGTGTGGGTTTTTTTTTTTTTTTTTTTTTTTTTCACGGCCCTCAATTGATATAGGAGTTTCAAGTATTCCAATGATGTTTTTGATTTGATAGGAGAAAATCACGTGTGGGTTTTTTTTTTTTTTTTTTTTTTTTTTTTTTTTTTTTTTTTTTTTTTTTTTTTTATGAAAATGACAATTTATGTAGGTTTTGGCAGCTTATTAATTATTGGCATTTTTTTTTATTTAGTAGCGGTCTTGTCCAGTTATATGATTCCAAACGAAGACTCCAGTCCCGTCACCCGTGCCCCTACGGGCCAGACCAGACATGCTTTCTTGTGATGTTGCTCTTGGCTCTTGCTTTCACACCCTGTCAATAAAATCATTTAATAACCTAATGATTTAATGAAATTTGTATATTAAAATCTTTGTTTCTAAAAATTACTTAATTTAGAGAGGATAATAATTTGATTCAATTTCATTTTGATTTTTTAACACAGACAGTTAATGTTTGATTTTGATACATGAAACCCAAAAAATAACTCCAAAATTGTTAAAAATAGCTAAAAACCAAACTAACCCAATTTGATTTTGTATTTATTCATTTCAAATTGATTTTTATTTAAAAATTTCAGTTTATTTAATTTGCTCAATCTCGATTTTATTAATTATAGTAATGATCATTCTTTAATAATTAGCTTTAAAATAAATATTTCCGGATTATAAAGTTTAATCCAAGCTGAGAGTGTTTTATGTAATTGTAGTTCTAAAAGCAACCTCTTATCTGTTATTTTCTATTATTATCTCACTTTGTTCCTTTGGTCTAAATTAGGGCATTCCAAGTGAACTGCTATAATCGGCCGTGAGGCTTAAAAAAAAAAAAAAAAAAAAAAAAAAGAGGCTTTATAAAAAAAAAAAAAAAAAAAAGAAAATTCCTTTTTTTTGATTTTATCATTGGAGGAGTTTAACTATGAGTCAATTTTGAACAACGTTGTGTTGAATTCCTGGTGTGGTCTGGTTGATCTTTTTATCTCTTTAAGAATATGAATTTATTTTCAGTTCATTGGATCTCCTATATATTCAAAAAAAAAAAAAATTTGAAGAGTGTTTATCTGATGCTAATTGGGTATATCGCGATTTTTTGAAAAATTTCTCTGGACTTTATTAAAAAAAAAAAAAAAAAAAAAGAAAATCCCTTTTTGATTTATCATTGGAGGAGTTTAACTATGAGTCAATTTTGAACAACGTTGTGTTAATCTGGTGTGGTCTGGTTGATCTTTTTATCTCTTTTAGAATATGAATATTATTTCAGTTCATTGGATCTCCTATATATTCAAAAAAAAAAAATTTGAAGAGTGTTATCTGATGCTAATTGGGTATATCCGATTTTTTTGAAAAATTTCTGGACTTTATTGGTTTAAGAAAAGAGATACTTGATATGATTCAAATTGCCAACAAAATACAAACATAAACAAAATAATTTGTGGAAAAAGAGTCGGGATGATAAGCAATAGTAGAATGGATTTGCAATTGGACCCCAAAGCATGAGAAAGAACAATGTCAATAAGAGTAAGTGAAAAGATATTTTGTACCTTCAAATACCCTTTATTTGACATTCTCAAAATTTTGTAATTAAATTGAAGTTGATTAACAGAAAATTATTAACAAAGGGATAAATTAGTCTAAGAGATATATAATCCACAGGCTATGTAATTGAATTTAAGAAAATCGAACTAGTGTTTCAGTGTAAGTGACTTTAATTGAGGAATGCTAGATAGTAATTCTTAAAAAATTTATATAAAAAAGAAGAATTGTGATTTGAATTCAACATCAAAATAAAAAATTTTCTTTATGCTGTGAGGTGATATCATATGAATTCATTTATTTGATTTAATTAAAAATATATAATTTTCGTCAAAATTTTCATTTATGATTGATCTCAAAAATGAAACCTTGATTAATAGTACAAATGCAAATTTTTCTATCAACTAAATGAGTTTAAAACGAGGTATTTTTTGGTAATTAGATTAAGCATGTGCATTTCAAAAGGTAATCATTTGATGGCTAACAGTAGAAACAATGTGCTTAGGAATAAAAGCGAGATGGAAGTGGAACAAGTATTTTAGATTTTAGATTACTCATTTCCGTTTAACGAAAATATGAATAATTATAAATAGATTTAAAATAGATACAACGTAGATACGTAAATCTTTTATACTTACTACTATTACGGTTATATTAAACGAGTTTGGTCATCGAGTACCCGTGACTGCTATTATTAGCATCTTATAATTGATTTTGGTCAAGGATAACCGACTACCTTCCATTTCCTTTGATTTTCATTAGCATCTTACTATCTTAGAGCCCCATTGACAATTTAGAGAACTATTATAGAAATCAATAATAAGGGTGACCCACATTCTGCCATCACTATGTACATTAGTGTTGGACCTTAGTAGTTTTAAGAAATCTTACATTTACATAGAGAATAGTGATCTATGGTCCAAGAAAATTTTCCATTAATGTGCACATCAAAATTGAAAAACTCTACGAGCGGCTCTCGGAGGAGATGCGGAAAACTAGGGAAAGAAAATATATTAGAAAAGGAAATGAGCTGAAAATAGATTTTTCTTTATTGGGAAACATGGAAAAATAAAGAGGTAGAGGAAAATAATTTGAAAATTTTCTTGTGGTCCCACAAAGTAGAGAAAGAAAATGGCACTGCATTATGATTTTGCCCCTTCATAATAATTCGAATTTCTTTTCTATTTTCTTTCCCTACCCAACTTCTTTCTAAGCATAGTGTGTGCGTGTGTGTGCGAGAGGGTTCTCTATTCCCCATGTAGTCAAAAAGCCACACTCACTCTCTCTGCTCCCGTTCACACTCTAGTCACTCTCTTACACTGTAATATATACACAGTGCTGCACTGGCCTACTAGGTGACTCTAGTCCCCAAATGTAAGTAAAACCCATTTACACGAAGCTGCTGTTTGTCAAGCTTTAAGTTTGAAGCCCCTCTTCATCTACTCTCTTTCTCTTCCTTTCTTCATTCGTCTTTGCTATGATGGTCTACGGATGGGTCTTGTTCTTGGGTTTGTCTCAGTTTCTTGTAATGCAGCTTCCTCTCATAATGGCAGGTTAGTGCATTTAATTTCTCGTTTTCTTTTTAAAGTATGTGTACCATTTAATTTATTTTTAATTCCTAATTTGAAGTTGGATTTTTATTGATTGTTTTCTCCACTATGGTTCTTGTTAGTATTTTGGGCTAAACTAAGATTCTGCAAATGGGATTTGGTTGTTGGCTTTAATTTTTTGGGCTACTGTTGATTGTGTCGATTTTTATGGCTTTGCTTTGATTTTAATGAGCATTTTTAATGTGTATGATTCTATGGCTATTGTGAATTCTTGACCTGTTCATTTTTCTAGTTTTGGTTTTGTGAGTTACTGGGTCGTGTTATATTAGTAGCTATTAATTTGAACTCACTGTTAATCAAATTAATTCTTGTCTACATTTTTGGGTTTGATGTTATGGTTATTTAGGAGTTGCCTTTGCCGAAACTTTATGGCAAGTATTCCGCAGTTTGGTTTCTGTAGTATATTATGCATGTTTTTCTTGTATTTTGGTGAATGGGGAGGTGATTGTTATCTCCCGTTTGACTTTGATATTATTCTCTCTTGTTCATTAGTACGAACTTTGAGCGATTTAAAAGAAAACATGTTTTCTTGCTTGATTGTTCTGTTTGGATTAATGAGTATATATTTCACAATTTGATACTAACCCCTCCGTTTGGTGTAAATGAATTTGAAGAATTTATTGATAAATGATAAAATGTGGTTAGTTATGTTGAGTTTTGTAAAACTGGATTCATGGGAGTGAAATGAACATAGCCTTCCATACCAAAACGGAAACATAAATTTGAAACCAAACAGGGCCTAAACATTGCTGGTAGGTTGATATGCGCAAATCTTGCCAAGTTTTTGTCCTCATTAATACATATCGAATCAAAAAGGGGCTAGTAAATTCAATTAACAGTACAAGGTTCCAACTGAAGATGATGGTCTAGGCAGTTGCATTTTGAGTGTTGGCAAGTTGTTAAATTGCAACTAAGTCTTTAGAAATTTGCATTTTGCCGATGACATTGTTTGGAAATGGGTAGCATCCACTCAACTGGCGTGCCTTCTGGCATCATCAATCATCAAAGTAGGCTATTCACAGCAATTGCACCACCACTTTCTTCTATCTTGTAGCCCCTAACGGAGTTTGTAATTGGAAATTTTCATTACACTCCTCATGATGTTCTCCAATATGTGTTTCTTATATGCACATGATTGTTTTTGCAGAGTAAATTTGAGATCAAAATGTAGAAAAAAGTTCCTTTTCAGTTGACTAGTCTCTTTAAGTATCATGCTAAATCCCTCTACTGAAGTATTCCCTGCTTAATTAGGACATGGACTCCCAAGTGTTAAACCAAAAAAAAAGAAAAAAAAAACCTCTAGAACATGGTTGTTGTGGTTCAGTACACATATTTTTTATGTTGCGTGCTAGCAAAAATGTCAAAAGTGTGTGCAACACTCATGATGGATCTAAACTGAGAGAGAGGGGAACTGAAAAAGTTTGACTTGTAGGATTTTACGATAAATTGCTTGCTTTCCTGTTCTTTTTTCAAATGATAGTTGAGGACTTCAAATGCTGTATATTTTTTTATTGCACCATCAGAATGCCATAGGAGTTCATTAGCATCAAAGTTTGAAAATCGAAAATTTCCAATTGCAGCATTTCTGTCAATAAATTGCTTGCCTGTCCTTTCTAAAGGCTGTTTCAGGAAATGTTGTGTATTGTGTATTTTCTTACAATTGCACCAAGTAACCTCATTAAAGTTGCTTTTTTACCATCAACTGGAAAAAAATATCTATTTTACAAGTTGGGAATATAAAGTTAAAGTTTTTAGACAGGAGTTCTAAAACAAATAATTGACTAGTTAATGATAGCTTCTATTACTTTGCAGATTGCCCCTTGGATTTGACTGGATCAAACTTTACCTTAGCAGCTTCTTTATGCTCCAGCAAAGATGATAGAGGAAAGTGTTGCCGCTATATAAATGCTTTCATTGCAGTTTCTATTGCACGCTATGCAAATGTAACTAGCAACCTAGGGGTTACTTCAAATTTCTCTGATATCTGCCTCCAGTCCATTTTACAAACAATGGAACTATATGGTATTCCAAGAAATGCAACAGCCTTTTGTGGGTTTGGCACAAAAATTCCAGTTAATTATGAGTGTAATGGTCGAACAACTGTTACTCAGATGCTGGAATCTCCAAAGTTTGTGGATGTTTTGCAAAATTGCAAAGTGCCCCTTTCAGCAGAAAGCAGTTGCAGGAAGTGTTTAAATGCTGGAATTGTATACCTTCATCATCTGGTGGGAATCAATGACAATATAACATTAAGTACTTGCCGTGATGCAACTTTTGCGGCACTTGCAAGCCAAGTTGATGATGCTTCAGCTGTCAATATTGCAAGCTGTTTCTTTGGAGTTCAAGGGCTTAATGTTCCTCCAGGTATGACTAGTTTGTGGTTCCTTGTGACTTGTCTATAGCTTGCAATAAAGAATTTACTGGAACTCTATCTTAAATGGATTTCTTGTTTTATATTTCTGTATTCAATCATTAAACTGTCATTTTGTGTATGAAGCTAATATTTCAGAGCCATCTCCATCTGGAATCAGTCCTGAGGCTTCTCCAAGTCCATTGGTTGCTGCTAGTCCGAGCCAACTTATGTTGGGAGTAACCTTAAATGAGAGTCACCATCCCTACCACCTGACTCTAATTCCAGGCATTGGAGTTGCAGTTACAGTTGTTGCTGTTATGATGCTTATAGTACTGATGGTTCTTATCCGGAGGAAACGCAAAGAACTAGAGGAATCTGAGAATATAGACGGGACTTCTTCAAAAGCTTTCCCTCCTTCTCGGACTATGCGAAAATTTCAAGAAGGTATTACTCTAGGCTTTATGGCTTGTGCTTTCTTAATGCTAGCATGTAACGAGCTTTCTTATGTTCATTTATGTGTTACTTTTTGGTGTTTGTCATGTAGGAGTAGGACCTACATCAATGTTCCGAAAATTCAGCTATAAGGAGACAAAGAAGGCGACAGATAACTTCAACACAATCATTGGACAGGGAGGATTTGGAACCGTGTACAAAGCTGAATTTAGCGATGGCTTGGTGGCAGCAGTAAAGCGGATGAACAAAGTTTCCAAGCAGGGGGAAGATGATTTCTGCAGAGAAATAGAACTTCTTGCCCGACTGCATCATCGTCACCTTGTTGCTTTAAGAGGCTTTTGCATAAAAAAACATGAGAGGTAGCTTATCTTTCTGTGTAATTATGGCTAGAGACATCATGAAAAATAAATAAACTAACCGAATGGGCTGCTTTCTCATTCTAGACTGTTAAGTTATTTATATGCTTACCTTAATATAAGTGCATGCTTCCTTGTTTTCAGCATTAGTGCAACCCGGATGATTTCAATACCTATCCTCTTTCTAACAGTTTATATCAATAGATAATATGAGTGGTTTCAGTTAATGTACTAATGCGTGCATGCACATGCATTGCATTATTTTTGTACGAGTCCAGTAACTTCGAAAAGGAACATTTTGATATTTTACCAGTTTTTGCAAAATATTAATCATGTCCTTTAGATGGTTTGTTATTGAAGTGCAGGAAGTCAAATAGTTTTGCTTGTTTATGATGGCAGATTTCTGATGTACGAGTATATGGCAAATGGAAGCTTAAAGGATCATCTTCATTGTATGTTTCCTGATTTCTTCAGTTCACTTTTTTCTGTCACTATACCTGGAAATCAAATAGTGGCTCTCCTTGTCGCTCCCTCTCTCTGTCCTGCACTCGGACAATTTGTGCTGTCATTTGATACAAAAAGACTTTTCTCTTCATGATAGATCCATGAGTTCAAATGTTATGGAAGTCATTATTGAAATAACTTATGTTGGGAAACGAATCTCACATTGAAATAATATTAAATAATTAAAATATTTATGAGTTAATTTTAGACCTAGAACAAGCCGATTAGTTTCGTGCAAGATGGTTCCAACACCGTCCCATTTATAAAACTGAGTTGTTTGGACCTGAAACTTTTAATAACCTGTTTCTTATAGTTTTGAGGAGCTCTATTGTTTGACAGCTTTCCATTCTGATTAAGGATCTTTTTTTTCATCTTTTTTCCTGTGCAGCACCCGGAAAGACTCCTTTGAGTTGGCGGACAAGAATTCAGATTGCCATTGATGTGGCTAATGCTCTGGTAGTTAGCAAATATATACTCTTGTTGGGACTAATTTGTATATTGTCAGAATTCTTATTCATTGACTCTGAATTTTTTCGTGCTGTTTTATTGCTCTCACATGCAGGAGTACCTCCACTTCTATTGTGATCCACCTTTGTGCCACAGAGACATCAAGTCGAGCAACATTTTACTGGATGAGAACTTTGTTGCTAAGGTAGTGTACCAGTGGGGTGCACATGCGGCTTTTTTTTTTCTTTTTTTTTTTTCACCTCTGAAATTATATTTCTGAAATACTCAATATGGATGAAAATAATCTTTTTCTGCAAACTCTGGTTTATTCTCAACCTTTTGGAATATATTGAGATTTTAACTGGATTTTCTTGCCATGAAAGCTTCATCAACATCTCATATCAACTATCTTTCAACTTACTTTTTCCTTCTGGCCATATTGTCTTTCAGGTTGCAGATTTTGGCCTTGCACATGCATCGAAGGATGGCTCTATTTCCTTTGAACCGGTAAATACCGATATCCGAGGAACTCCAGGTAAGACGATAAATTTGACCCTCCTGCATCAGATGTTCCATTCATTAAGCTAAGAGTTCTAATTGTATGGTGCCATTCAGGTTACATGGATCCTGAGTATGTGGTCACTCAAGAGCTCACGGAGAAAAGTGATGTGTATAGTTATGGTGTTGTACTTTTGGAGATAGTAACTGGAAGACGGGCAATACAAGACAACATGAATTTATTGGAATGGTCTCAAATGTTCATGGCTTCAGAATTAAGACTACATGAGTTAGTGGACCCAAGCATCCAGAATTCCTTTGACTTGGACCAGCTTCAAACAATTGCCTCTATTGTGAGATGGTGCACACAGAGGGAAGGAAGGGCTAGACCTTCAATCAAACAGGTCCTTAGGCTTTTATATGAGAGCTCAGACCCGATACATAGTGGGCTTTTACAAGCTGTGGAAGATGAAGAGTATGAGGGAAGTGAAGGTCGAGGAAGAAGAAGTAAAGGGAAAATGCACAGAAGTGATGCAGTTTTTTACAGTGGCGATGGAAGATGCCTTGCTTCTTCTTCAAGTACATCAAGGTCATATTGCAGCAGAAGCTTTTTACTTGAAACTGGCTCCCCACAATCTCCTTCCAATATACTTTCCCTCTGAGGCGGATCATTTTTTTTCTCTCCAAGCCTTTGACTGACACTTGTGATTTACCGGAAAGCTATAGCGCCTTGATTGAATTGTCGTTGAGACACATTTTTAGCAAGGTTTATCTCAGGTTGACAGGTATGCGCAGTTTGTCACCTTTATTCAAGTATTGAAAACTTCAATTCATAGAGTATATGCCAATGACTTCAAAATCAATTATGGGTTGGATGGTGGGGAAAGTGTAAAAGTACTCATTTTAAATCCATAGTTTTGTTCTATGCCATCTTAAAAATTTTGGAATCACAAGGCATAAGTATAAAATTTTTCTTTTAAATCATGTATTGACAAATTTTGACATAGCAATTATGTAGTCATTAGCATTGGTTTTTCAGATTCATGTATCATTTATGTAACTCAAGAGGTGTTTTGATACAATATATTAAATTCTCACTTCTAAACAAACAAAAATGGATGCCTCATTTTATATATGGAGATTTGGACAGCATAGACGGCTGAAAAGATCCATGGACAGCCGAGAATATCAAGTCCGGCTGGCCTGAAGAAAAACCAGAGTAAGCAAAAACAGCAGCCTCGGATTGACAAATTATTCGATGGTTAAAAACTATGCTAATTTGTATGTATAATGCAGATACTGCATTGCATTCCAGCATAGTAAATATCAAAGCTTTTATTCAGATCAAAATTGCTATTTTTTAGATAACTTCTAGCCATTGACAGGTGATTTTGTACTTATTATTATTACTACTCAGAGATGCGCTTCTATTGTAATGGAATCCGGCGGATGATCACTGTTGCAGTTATATCATAATAGTTTGTATAGTCATGATACAATAGGTTAAATTTATTTTATTTTATTTCATTTTTTTGGGTATAACTATATATAGGTGCCTCACTTTGTTAGTGTTTATATTAGTGTTAAAACTTTTTTTTTTTTTTATCAATTAAGTGCATTTAATTGAATTATTTTGCAGGAAAATGAAGATGGATAATTCGTTAACAAATGGTATCAAACATAAAAATCCTTTGAATTCATGTTTTTTTTTTAAAAAAAATTTTTTGAAAATCATCAAATTATATTAACATTAAAAATATTAAGAAAAACTCAGAAAATTTAAGGTATCAAAGAACCAAGAGGCTCTTGTCGAGATGTACTAGCATAAAACAAAACTACCCTAGAAAATTTTTAAAATTTTTTTATTGTTCTTCTGTCCTTAAAAAAGTCCAAAATTCTTTTAAAATTTTCTTCTGTTCCAAAAAAAAAAAAAAAAAAAAATTTAAGGTATCAAAGAACAAGAGGCTCTTGTCGAGATGTATAGCATAAAACAGATAACATACAAACTACCCTAGAAAATTTTTAAAAAAATTTTTTTATTGTTCTTCTGTCCTTAAAAAAGTCCAAAATTCTTTTAAAAAAATTTTTCTTTTTTTTCTTTTGGGGGTTTTTTTTTTTTTCCCCCCCCCCCCCGCAAAAAAAAAAAAAAAAAAAAAAAAAAAAAAAAAAAGGAGAAAAAGGAAATAAGAAAAAAAATACTCCCTGGTCCCATAATTCTTGCTTTCTATTTTTATCCATTTCAAATTGTTGTCTTAAAATATCATTCTTCCTAATGTATAAACAAAATTAAAATATCAACCTTTAGTCTTCTAAAAAAAATTCTATTTAATCAAATATTTGATTACAGTTTAATTAATTTAAAGAAAATTTAATATGAATCATTTAATTTTAATGGGTATTAACATGAGTGTAAATTAGTAAACAAACAAAGCAAAAATTGTAGTTTAACTCTATTAAGTAAATTTTCTTAATTTATGTGCAAGTGAAAACAAATAGGGTAGCACATTCCTTGCTAAGCTTGCTCTTTCTCTAGGATTAGAAGAGCATATTTGGGTAGAGGAGATTCAGCTCTATTTCTCCTTCTGTCTTAGATGATGTGAACTCTTAAGTTAATGAAATTTGCGTTATTTTTCTTAAAAAAAAAAAAAAATTTATGGGATGGAGTATATATTAATCTAGAGAAATAAATAAAAAATACAGTAAATAGTTTTATTTTATTTTTTGGATAATAAATTCCAATCAAGTGTACTTGACAGGCAAGTATTATCCATAATGAACAAAATTGAGATACTAAATTTACAATCATCTTTCTTTCTTTCAATTTTTTTTTTTTTTTTTTTTTTTTTTTTTTTTTTTTTTTTTTTTTTTTTTTTTTTTTTTTTTTTTTTTGTTAATTGATTATCTAAACTATAGTTATAAACTAAAATTTAAGTTTTAAATATTTTTTTTTTTTTTTTTTTTTTTTTTTTTTTTTTTTTTTTTTGTTAATTGATTTCTAACTATAGTTATAACTATAAATTTAAGTTTTATATAAAAAAATTTTACTTGATTATATCGAACAAAGTTAAGTTCTTGGCTTGAAATACACAGTGTGTGTATATATTCTACCTTGGAATCTGAAGTTCTCATATCTAATATCCACTGACCTGCAAAATGGGTCAGTTTTCTCCTTCCAAATTTCTTCTTGCTATCTTCCTCCTCTTCTCAATTGCTAAATCACTGCCTACATCAACCAGTGGTAGGACTTACATAATCCACATGGACAAATCAGCAAAGCCAGCTTCTTTCTCTTCTCATCATGATTGGTATATTGCAACACTATCATCTTTGTCATCACCAGATGGTATCTCTCCTACCCATCTCTATTCTTATAACCATGTGATTGATGGCTTCAGTGCTGTACTGTCTGAAAGTCACCTTCACCAACTAGAAGAATTGCCTAGTCATGTTGCTACATTTCCAGAATCATTTGGTCATCTCCATACTACCCATACCCCAAAATTTCTCGGTCTGAACAAGCACACTGGACTATGGCCAGCAAGCAAGTTCGGTGATGATATCATAATTGGTGTTATTGATACTGGGATTTGGCCGGAAAGTGAGAGCTTCAATGATAAACACATGCCTCCAGTGCCAGAGCGCTGGCGAGGCATATGTGAAATTGGAGCTGAATTTAATGCTTCTCGTTGCAATAAAAAGCTGATCGGAGCACGAAAGTTTAGTCAAGGAATGAAACAGTATGGCCTGAATATATCAAACACAGATGACTATGATTCTCCCAGGGATTTCATGGGTCATGGAACTCACACATCTTCGACAGCAGCCGGTAGCCGGGTGCAACGTGCTGATTATTTCGGTTATGCACAAGGCACAGCAACTGGAATGGCACCAGCAGCAAGGATAGCTATGTATAAAGTACTGTTCTATAGAGCCGATAACGATGACTATGATGCTGCTGCAACTGATGTACTTGCAGGAATGGATCAAGCTATAGAAGATGGAGTAGATATCATGTCATTGTCTCTGGGATTCTTTGAAACGCCTTTCTTCAAGAATCCAATAGCCATAGGAGCATTTGCAGCATTAAGAAAAGGTATATTTGTTACATGTTCAGCTGGAAATGGGGGTCCTCATGGATACACAATGCTTAATGGAGCTCCTTGGCTGACAACAGTTGGTGCTGGAACTATTGACCGTGAGTTTGGAGCTCATATTACTCTTGGAAATGGAGATATGACCTTCACCGGACAATCCATATATCCGGAAAACTTGTTTGTATCTAGGATTCCTGTATATTTTGGATATGGAAATAGAAGCAAGGAAATCTGTGACTGGAACTCTTTAGATCCTAAAGATGTTGCAGGCAAGTTCATCTTCTGTGACCATGATAATGAAACATCATTGTTTCGTAAGACAACATCTGAAACAGACAGATACGGTCCAGACATTGCTGGAGCTGTTGGTGCTATCTTTAGTGAAGATGACGGAGAATTTGAACATCCTGACTACTTCTATCAACCAATTGTGTTAGTGAGCACAAAAGATGGAGACTTGATAAAGAAATATATACTCAACACAACAAATGCAACTGTTAGTGTTGAGTTTGGAAAAACATTGTTAGGCATTACTCCAGCTCCAAAAGTAGCGTACTTTTCTTCACGAGGGCCTGACGAAAGATCTCCATGGATTCTCAAACCTGATATATTAGCTCCTGGGTATCACATTTTAGCAGCATGGGTTCCTAACAGAGGCTTCGCACCCATTCGCGAAGATGATTATTTGCAAACAGATTATGCTCTTCTTTCAGGAACTTCAATGTCTTGCCCTCATGCGGCTGGTGTGGCTGCATTGCTCAAAGCTACACACCGCGACTGGAGCTCAGCTGCTATCCGATCAGCAATGATGACTACTGCATATGTTACCGACAATTCAAATGGTCGAATCATTGATATGACTACTGGAGTTGAAGGAACTCCTCTTGATTTTGGGGCAGGACATTTGAATCCTAATAAAGCTATGGATCCTGGACTAGTTTATGACATTCAATTGGAGGATTATATCAACTACTTGTGTGCATTGAACTACACAAGTCAGCAGATCAAAATTATATCCGGAACGCTGAATTTTACCTGCAAATATGCTAGTTTGGATCTTAATTATCCTTCTTTTATGGTTATACTAAACAAGACTAATACAACTACCTCTACATTCAAAAGGGTATTGCTGAATGTGGCGGATACTGCCTCCGTTTATAAGGCTGTAGTGGAAGTTCCGCCGGGCATGAAAGCTGTTGTGCAGCCAACAACAGTTAGCTTTATGGGAAAATATAGCAAAGCTGAGTTTAATCTGACTGTGGAAATTAACTTGGAAGTTGATAGTGTTGGACCAGAGAGTGATTATTCTGGGAATTATGGATTCTTGAGTTGGTATGAGGTTAATGGGACTCGTGTGGTTAGAAGTCCCATTGTCTCTGGAATTGCTTCAGCTAGGAACCCTTAAAACTTGAGTTATTTGCTTGAATTGCTCTGGTTTGGAAATTACAATCCTTTTGTTTGTTTCAGCCAAGAATATCATTATTGGACCAGATAATCAAGGCATTTCATGTTCAAGATTTGTGTTAATAAAAAAAAATAATATTAAATAATTCTTGATTGTCAAGCCATGTAAATTGACAATCTTTGGAGGAGAATGCTGCTGAATCATAAAAAAAACCCCCAAACTTTAAGGGTATTTTAATTGTAACTTAAATTCAACTTTATACTTCTTACTATCCTAAATTTCAATTTTAGTTACAATAACACCCTAATTTAAAATTATACCCGATATTAAAATAAAAAAATAATATGTTCATCTTAAAAATAAAATACTTTTTATTTATTTATTTATATGATATTGACAACAAGTAATGATTCACTAAAAATAAAATTATCCTATAATGAATAAAATATATTTTTATAAGAAATCTAATTAAGTATAATTTTAAACCATAACTAAAATTTCATGTATAAAAAATGGTAAAATAAAAACTTAAACTAATATTTTGTGTTTGTAAGTAACTAAAAATTATTATTTTACTTGACTTTTTATGAATTAAAAAAAAAACTCCTAACCAATATTAGTTAGGGTGTTGCTACATGTTGAGTTTTTTAGTTAACCTAACCATGTAGGTCCAAAGAAAATAATATTTTATTTCTTAAATTAGATACAATTTGAAATTATAGTGATATTATAACTAAAATTGAAGTTCAGAATACTAAAAAATTACATTTACAGTGCAATTAAAAATACTAGCAAAATTTAGAATTTTTTAATGGTTTAGCCGGAGAATGCCAAGTATAGAATGTTTAACCTAGTCCTTGTACTAAGTTGACACTTCACGCTAAGGGCGTGTTCGGTGGCAGCGTTTAGAGTAGCGTTTAATATTTTTAACTAGTCAAAACACTGTTTCTCTAAATTATTGTATTCGGTAACTTAATATATAGAGTAGCTTTTGAAGGTCTACAAAGTGTTTTCTAAAATGTTATCTTAACTAACGTTTAGCGTTTACTCTTTTTACTAAATTTTTTTTACTACCTTATCCTTAGTTAATATAAAATCCTTTTGTTATTCACATTACGTGTTTTATTATCTTTATGTTTGACTTATTTATATTTAAAAATAAAAAAAAAATTTATTTATATATTTGTATTTAAACTCAAATAAATATTAAAAATTAAAAATATTGATCCCCTAAAATATTAAAAATTTTCCATTTTATTTATAAAATATTTTGGGTATTTTAAACTCAAATAAATATTTTAAAAATTAAAAATATTGATCCCCTAAAAATATTAATCAAATAAATATTAAAAATTAAAAATATTGATCCCCTAAAATATTAAAAATTTTCCATTTTATTTATAAAATAGTGAACTTTTCAATTTTTTGCTCCTTTAAATTTTGAAAATTTAGGTATAATGAAATCATTTTTTTTATAATGAATTTAATTGAAAATTTTTGGTGAATATTTTAATGTCCTTTTTTGTCATTTTAAATTTATTGCCAATCAAACAGATATTTTTATCGAACATTTTCGCTGTTAACCACTATTTAAACAGCTAACAATTACTAGAATAGCTAGTATTGCGGAACATACTCTAAGTTATTAAAATAATAGGAGCTTATATTTTGTTGTATATAGCTATAAGCATAGACTATTTGACAAATAAATAATAAAAATGTTGCACTGAATTCGTGCACTTGGATTTTATGAATGTTGAAAATTTTCATTTTTGATAGTTAATTTTTTACTAAAAATAAAAATAAGTTTAATGGGAATTGAAATATTAGATGCTTAAAAATATTTGAAACTAAAATTTTTACTTTTAAGTATTTAATTTTCTTATAAATTAACAAATTAAATATTTATTAAATCTAAATAATAGATTTTGTCAAATTTATTGCAAGAATTTAAATTAACAAATTCAAATGTAATATAAAATTGAAGCATATCATCATAAATTGATGGGTTGAACCAATTTCTTAAAAAATAGTTCAAAAGTTATAATGAACTGAATTATATGATCTGGTTTAATTTAATCTAGTTTAACGATGTAAATCATTAATATTTGCATTTATAAATTTAATTTTTAATATTTCCTCCATTCTATAATTCTTGACTTACTCTCATTTTTCATCCAACCCAAATTCTTTATTTTTTATTCATTAGCAGACTCGATAAGCTAAAATAACACTGCAAACTACACAATAGAAATAACTTTTCCCTAGATCACCAAATTGGTGAAAATACTTGTGGTCAAGAGGACTTGAACTCAAGACCTCTCACTCCTCACACAAATGAGAAGACTATTACAAATTATTGTTAATGAATATAATAGTCAAAGTTCTATATTATTATTAATCAAACTTTGATAGTATAAATAAAATTAAAATATCAAACTTTAGTTACTCTTCAAAAAAAACTCTTTTTAATCAAATATGTGATTATATTTTGATTAATTTCAATAAAATTTAATATGGATAATTTAAATTTAGTGACTATTAACATAAGGGTATATTAAAAAAAACAAAATTTTAACTATATTAACTAATTTTTTTTATTTGTGTGCAAATCAAACTAGAATAAAAATTATAAGCCGAAGGAAATATTTATTTCACTTTATCATTATTCATGGAGCGAGCACTAAGATTTAGTGATGCATGGACACATTGAAATTAGTCTGGCTCGATACGTCAACTCGGAGAATTGGTGAACCCGATTCAACATTGAACCAATTTTTAAAGAAGAGAGCTGGGTTGAACCAGCTAACCTATTGTTTAACCGGATGATCCATATAGACATGGTTGATCAGACTGATTGTTTAATATTTAATTATTCTTTATTATATTATAATTATTTTAAATTATAATTATTGAATACATATATATTATTGATATTTTTATAAGCTACTAATTGAAGCATTGAACCGCTAATTAAACCAATAACCCATTCATATAATTCTTCAATCAGATGAATGTTCGAGCCGATTTTAATAACACTGCTTGCAGTGAATACTCATTGGCAAAAGCGCCAAAAATTGATCCCAATCAAGTCGGTTTAATTTAATTTGGTCTCATTTCGATTTACTTAAAAAATTGAAACTTATTGTTCCTTGATTCGCTTCTAAAAATCTGTTAAAACCAAAGTAACACCAGCCCATCCGACAAGATCAAATTGAACTGGAACGGTTCGTCTTATGCTGATCTTTTCAAATTTTCAAAACTGGTAGTAAGATTTTGTTCTGAATAATTTCAATTCAGTCTAATTTCTTAAAAAAAAAAAAAAAAAAAAAAAAAAAAGCTCGATCTTTTTTCCAAATTTTTCAAAAAGCTGGTAGTAACACGATTTTGTTCTTAGAATTTTAATTATTCAATCAGTCTAAATTTCTTCAAAAAAAAAAAAAAGAAAAAAAAAACAAAACATGGACTTTATTTTTAGCTAGGTAACTTCAAGTCGATATGAACTAAGTGCACAAACCCTTTTTTGCCATTACGTGAAAGTACGAAACCTCTTCTAAAACAACAAGAGAGGGAATTCAACCAGCATGAAGACAACTCAGAATAAAACACAACACACGAGTAGCCAGTTCTCAGAATTCCTCAAAGAAACACCCCAATACAAAAAAAAATAATTAAGAAGATTTAAGGACAAAGACAATACGGCTACCATAGGAGACACAGAAAATGGGAGTGGTAAACTCCCGCAACAAAACAAAAGTATTAACAAAATAATCCCAATTTTCAATAATCCTATTTACAAGATTAATAATTCAGTATAATCACTACAAACTGCGCAAGATGTGCCAGAGTACAAAGATGGAATGAAACTGAACCATTTTACAAGGCTAGGAAAGCAGCAGTGCTAGCGACGTTTAAAAAAAAAAAAAAAAAAAAAAAAAAAAACATGGACTTATTTAGCTAGGTAGATTCAAGTCGATATGACCTAATGCAACCCTTTTTGCCATAGGTGAAAGTGAAACTCTTCTAAAACAACAAGAAGAGGATTCACAGCATAAGACAACTCAGAATAAAAAACAACAGAGGCCATTTCCAGAACTCCTCAAAGAAACACCCCAATACAAAAAAAATAAAGAAGATTTAAGAAAAGACAAACGGCACAAGGAGACAAAGAAAATGGAGCTTGTAACTCCCAACAAACAAAAGTATTAACAAATAATCCAAGTTTTAATAATCCTATACAAGATTAATAATTCAGTATAATCACTCAAACTGGCAAGATTGCAGAGTACAAAGATGGAATGAAACTTGAACCATCAAGGCTAGAAAGCAGCAGTGCTAGACGTTAAACATTAGTAGGTTTGATTAGTTACAATGACGAGGCACAGAGGCATACATGGGAATTTCAAAATTAACATTCAAATCCATGCAGGACACATATTTTATAAAACAACAAATGTGATCCAGCCTCTCCTACCACTTATAAAACAAAGGGGAAGGAATTATGAAGAAAGATGTATGAGAGAGTCTTGAATATGCATGTAAAAAACATTCCAAGATAGATTGCTCCTTACTGTTTCCAACTCTAACCACCAACTGCAGCCAGGAACTTTCTCTTGCTTACTGGTTCTTCATGTAAGACAACAACATCACTCGCCTTATTAAAAAGCTCTTCCAGCTCATCCACACCAAACCTTTGACAGTCCAGTGGTTTCTTGTATCGTTGCTGATATATCTCCTCAAAACAACCCAAGAAAATCCGACAAGAATAACTGACTAGAATTTCCTGTAACTCATGTTTGAATTGCTCAAGATTTTGGTCAAAATCCTCACATCTGGCTGTTGTACCAGTACTAATCTTACCGTTGTTTGTCCTCTCCTCGAGTTCTTCAACTACCACCCTTTCCTCATCTGAGAACTCATCTGAAGAGCCGCATCCCGTCATAATACCCAAATTCTCCTCTTGAGTCCCTTTTCCTTTCCCATCTTTCCTCGCTAGAACTAAAGGAGGTGCACTAGGGCTTGCTTTCCAATTTCGAAGGTAGACAAACTTCTTTTGGCCCTTGCCATCTATTGCCAATGCATCATTCATTTTCTTGAAAAGATTTACTAGCTTGAATGCCCCATACTCTGAAACATAAAGAGGCCGTCCATAGAGCTTCTGATACTCGGCAGGAACACGGGTAAGTGGCAAACATCCTCCTGATAGTTCGAGCAATTTAACTAGCTGCACCTTCAGACCGTTTATGTCACCAGGCTGTACCCACATAGTTGAATGATATTGGTCATCATAGAAAACAGGACCAGTTGATACCTCATTCAAACCAGATGGCAGACTCTGTGATCTCATACTTGTAGGGAAACAAGGCATGGCTATTGATGAACTACAGTTGTATTCGGACAAAGACTGTGACACTACTGAAAAATCTCTTGAGTTGTAATAGCTTTGTGAGAGTCCTCTATATACAATTGCCTCCTCTTCATTTTGGCCATCAAAATTGTCATTTATATGGCACCCCATGAGATACCCAGCAATGTCAGGTGGTCCTGCATATGGAGGCCTCAAACCCTTTGAGGGGGGTACAAAGCCTTCCCCACGAGCCACACTAGGCCAATCCCAAACGAACTTACCAGCATTGCACAAAGCAGATGAGACACCTACCCCAGAAGGGATAACCAGGATCACAGTATATCCACGTTGTCCAAGAATGTGGAGAGCTGGAGCAAAATCAACATCTCCAGATATAAGCATGATGGAAGAAGGTGGTGGGTGGTCGAGGGCAAAGAGGAACATGTCAACTAAAATAGCCTTGTCAGCAGCATCTTTTCTACCATTAGGGACATCGATGAGTTTAACACCGGTTCTTTGGCAGCCCTCTCTGACTCGCCTAGGGAAGGAATTAAAATCCCCATATGCAGAAAACATCATAACTGCACCTTTAATTACAGGATGTACCCGTAAAGCCATTCTAATATTGCCAGCAACATCTTCAGGGCGGACATCACTGGGTACAGGGCAGTTCTCAATGTCCCAGAGGATAGCCACAGGACCATCTAAAGAATTACGATTTTGCTGGTTTGGGGGAGGTTGAAATGTCTGCGTGTTTGTTTCTGCAGAATTTATTACTCTCTGCTCCGATATATCAGAGGGTACCAAAGATGTTGATGCATTTATACTAGCCATCACTTTTTATTTTCTTTAAAAAGTTAGAGATCCCTGTAGATGCTAACCAGAAAAACATGATTCAGAAAAATAGGATGAAACTCCTCATTTAACTTGAGAAAAAAAAAGAGCAAAAATTGAGAAGGCCGTGACATGCTAATATCCTCAGATTTCTCATTGCTAAACACATCGATTTATTTATGTTAGCAAGTGAACTAATTGGTAAGGAAACTGGAATTTATAAGTTAGCATGAGCCAAATTATACAAAAAGAATTTAACACCTGCTAGACCTGGACTAACAACACAGCAATGGCACCTAAATTCAGAAAATATAGTTCCATGGCTGATAATTAGTCTAGTTTTAGCATTCTAGGGTGCAAAGTCTAAAAACTACTGAATTGCATTTTGGTACAAGCTAAAGTCTGTCCGAGCTAAAGTTCAAATCCATCTCCAAAACTATGGCCTACATCAAAGAGCACAAAGAAAAAGACAAATCATATTATTCTAGTATATTAAACTAATAATTCCAATAAGTTCTTTCTCGTTTCTTTCATCATTCAAAGTTTGAATTACGTTGGGTCATCAAGACACATCCAAGTTACTTTTCTAGAGAAAGGCTGTGTCCCTCAATCTACAACTTTCAACACAACACAGAGCAACAAAGAAATTTAACAAGAAAACAATCTATCCCTCAAGAGAAGAATCAGGGGCAAAGAAAAAGTTTTATGAAAGTCTCGAACCAAAGAGATATTGGACAAACTTTGAGTGTGTTTTGCTACCAGATTGAGCATAATGGAATTTAACAGAATGAACATGAAATGAAACAACATATAGCAAATTCAATACATTACACTTCATTACAATATATCAAACATACTCTTTATCCATGACGAATAAAGACCCAAGGTGCACTAAGGCACAAAGAGTCCTGGAGCTTGAAACGCAATGCACATAGCCAGGTGACTGCCTACTGGATACAAGGTGCATATCTATATATATATATAGATAGATAGATAGATACACTTAGTTGAATAATAAAATATCAAATAGATACTAATTACACATTATCAAAAAATATGGAATTCAATATATATACTAACTAAACAAATATCAAAATAAGTGGCACATCACATCCCATTATATTTTAGTAACCACAGTTTAAGCATCAAAGACAAGTCAAAGCTCTGTTAAAAATTCTAAAACAACAGTTTGACATATATATAAAGAAAAGATGCAATATATAAGATTTTAGGTCAAGAATTTAAAATTGAATCAACAATCAAATCTTAAATCATATATAGTTCTTAAATCTAATCAACAATCAAGATTAACTAAGAAAGATAAATACCGGATCATCATTTCCACAAAATAGTTAGAACAATAAAGAAAAAGAATTTTAAAAATACAGGCACAGCTAAGCCTAAGGCTCCACTTCTAGGTCTGTATGGCCAGATTGGGCCTGCCTCAATGTACCTTAGACACAGACACTGCCCTGAGTGTGCCTCAGGCCTAGGTATGATTTAAGAACACTCCTCTTTTATCGCTTTTACAAGGCAGATTTATCACCTACATTCAATTCATCTAATTTCATTATTATGCATTCTGTAGCACATGGCTAATCATATTCTAGCAATCCACAAATCCACATACAATGTCCATGGTCACAATTATTCGAATAGTTCATGACAAATAGATGGTTCAAGTTGGAAACCAACTAAAAGAGACAAGAACAGGTTGTTGAATAATAACCAACAACCAATAAGACCATCTAAAATCAAGCAATATATAGTTGCTAAAGCTTGATACTCCTTATCATTCAACAAGAGGAAATAATTGAATAATATATTCTCATTAGGACCTTCACAAACATCAAAGTAAGCAATAAAACACAATTTGACCCGATGCTTCTGTTAATGACAGCTTCAATTGGTGCAACTGTCAGCTAGCATCTAAAAAGTTCACTGAACTTATTAAGACACTTAAATCTTGCCAATCTTCCTTCAAGTTCTCTTGGACAATTTTGATACACTCAAACTGTCTCAAATTCCATATACTTAAAAACCATTTCAAATTCAATCTTGAGGGATTTAACCAGTAGTAAAGAAGAAAATACACAATTAAAAAAGATAAAAATAACAAAGAACTACAAATCTCAATCAACTCTAAAGCAATATCTACCATATGAAATTGAAACAAACATGCATTAGCCAAAAAATAATTTCGAAATAAAAACTCAAAATAGTAAACTTCAAACACTTTAGAAAGCTTTAAAATCTAAACCACCAAATCATTCACAGTAATCAAAACAAACCCACTAAAGAATAAAAAATTCCCATTTCGATTAACAGAAATCAAAATAAAAACAAGCAAAAAAAAAATACGTACCTTAAACAACGGCTAGAAGCTTTTAAGAAGGAATAAGCATCGCATCCAATCCAATCCAATCCAGATACAAAGCGCAGAAGATCAGTTATGGTTAATCAGAAGAGAGACGGAAGGAATTTTGGTCTTCGGGTTTTCCTTTTTTTCTTCTTCTATGTCTTTTTAGTTTGGGGGTTTTTTTTTTTTTTTATGTGGCAAAAACTGGGATTTTGAGCAAACCAAGAAAATGGAAAACACAGTTTTTAGTTTAAAGTGTGAAAGACAGGACTTTGCTTTCTACATTTGGGCTTATCTAATGTTTTTTCAGCCCATAAATTAACCGACAGTGATTCTATGTATGTCATTGTTTCTACAAGTTCAGATTACGAGTCCATTTTGAGAAGCAGGTGAAAATTGGATGTTTTAAGTAAATTTAACATTTTTACTGCGGCTGAGGAGATTAGATTATATTAAAAAAAAACTAGCAATATATATCGGTACGATGCACAGTAAAAAAAAAGTAAAATAAAGTAACATTAAGAGAATATATATACTTCTATGTCTTTTTAGTTTGGGGGTTTTCTGTTTTTTTTTTACTGTGGCAAAACTCTGGGATATTTTGAGCAAAACCAAGAAAATGGAAAAAACACAGTTTTAGTTTAAAGTGTAGAAAGGGGACAGGGACTTTGCTTCTAACCATTGGGGCTTATCTAATTTTTTTCAGCCCATTAAATTAACGGACCAGTGATTTCTATGTATGTTCATTGTTTCTACAAGTTTCAGATTACGAGTCCACTATTGAGAAGCAGGTGAAGGAATTTGGGATGTTTTAAGTAAAATTAAACATTTTACTGCGGCCTGAGGGAGATTTTAGATTATATTAAAAAAAAAAAACAAACTAGCATCATATTATCGTACGATGCACAGTAAAAAAAAAGTTTTAAATATAAGAGTAAACATTAAGAGAGCACCTATATATATACCCTAAATTATATATTATTATATACTAATATATTATATTAAACTCTTAAAAAAAAAAGTTTGCTTAAAAGATTACGATTGAATTGGTGGAATTTACGATAATGTATAAATTTAATTCTCATTAGTTGAGGAAAATATATAGTCTGCCTCTCTCTCGATCTCAATTCCATATGGTTCTCCCTCACGGGCCGGAATGAGAATATATTAAACTCTTAAAAAAAAGTTTGCTTAAAAGATAGATTGAATTGGTGGAATTTATATTTGTTAAATTAATTCATTTAGTTGAGAAAATATATAGTCTGCAATTCATATAATTGATAAATTCCATCATGGTCTCAATTTCACGGGAATGAGAGAAATCTCACTTTGAAGATGTGATTTTTCAATTTTATTTTTTTATTAATAATATAATTTAAACCACTTAACTTTATTTAAAAATATTTTGCAAAATACATGAATTTTACTTTTCAACCAAACCATGGAATATGAAATTTCAATGCTAGGATCAAAACATTCACTTTGATAATATTTATAGTAGCTTCTATCATATGGTAAAAAACAAAAATAACTTATTGTAGAATGTATGTTGGCTCAAAGGTCTTACAACCCTTTATTTTGAAAAACCACAAAATAATAAATTGTTTGATTTAAATGGATTTTGTATTAAGTCTTTGCGAGAATTTTATATCTGACAAGATCATACATTGAAGATTCAAATTAATCCTACTATTGACAATCAAGGATAAAGACACACTTGAAGAATTAGAGAATAAAATGCTTAATGTCTTAATTATTTTTAGGGTTAATAGCTAATTGCGAATATAGAAAGAAATGATATGCATAATTAAGTGTATATAAAATATATCTTTCTTTTAGTTTTTCAAAGTAGTAATCAGAAGATTTTTTATTAAAATATTATTTGAAAAACTTAGAGGAAAAAATTATTTCACAAACCCTATCTTTTCAAATCTTAGAATATGTAGTTGCTATCTAAAAAGATTTTGAGGGAAATTAAAATTTTGTATTGGGCTCTTCAATGACTTGACCCGTTGCCTAAATTATGCTATCTAAGCCCAAATCTCTCTTTCCTCTTTTTCTAAAGCGTGTTGCCAACTTTTCCCTCTTCCTCTTTTCTTTCTAATACAATTTGGCTTGGTAGAATTCACAAGGTATGAGAGATAATATTTGCTTTTGAATTTCATATTTCAAACTCTTTCATCTTGGCTCTTTTTCTTCTTAATTTCTAAGAGGATAAATAATCAATTCTATAGAGAGATTTTTAAAAATAAATTTGATTTCGCCTTTAAAAAAATTTGTCTCCTAAGCTTAAATAAAGCATATTTGTCAATCTATTATAGGTTTTGTAATCTATAATAGATTTAGGGTTTTAAATCTCAAAATCTTAAAAGTAAAAGCTCTGTGTGAAGATTTTATTACAAGGATTTCAGACACCCATCTTGTATAAGATTAAAACTTTTAAATTTTATTTTCTTTTATTTTTTTGCAAAAATAAGTCAAGTTTTTCTAGTTCTTTATAAAAACTAGTGGGTATAAGTTTACAAGTTCTTTGCTAATTCTAAGTGATAAGATTATTTTCATTGAAAATCATATTGCTTCTGCTGGTATTTGAAAAGTCAAAAATTTTATGAAACTCAAATGAACCCCAGTCGGTGTTACCTATCAGGACCTACAATGTATAATATCTTGTCATATTGTAATATTGGTTTACTTTTTTATAATAAAAACACTTTAAAATTTATCATAAATTTTATTTTTTATTATTTTACATTGAATCAAACGGTTCATATTTTGAATTATTAGAGATCAACAATGCTTGTTAGAGTTTGAATAGAATGCCTTGAGATTGAAAAAGTCTTAAATAAACCTAGTAGTTTGGATTTCTCTAATGGCGGAGGGAGGGGTGACAATCGCCTCTCTAGTTCCAATTTTTTTTTATTTAGCTTGTAAAAATTTTTGAACTTTTTTTTTCCCCTAAACTTGATTCATGGATCCACCATTAGTTTTCTCCTCACTTTAAAGTTTCAAGCAAGCTTATTTTTATGCCATGTATTTCCCTTAAGTCTCCACCTTATTGTAAGAGATTAAATATTATGATTAAGCCTAAACATGATTACTATGTTTTGATTTTTTTTTTATACGAGAATAGTTTGGTTAGTTCTAAGTCTCCCATTATCATTACATCTTAAGGAAGGAAGCTTCGGTAGAATAAGACATTACAATGAAAGGCAAGTTCTATAGAACGATGACGACGCTTGTAATGTTATACAGGAGTGAACATTGGGCTCCATATGCTCAACATTGGCTCAAGGTTTACACCTGTCTGTTGATGAGTAACAAAATACTAATAAATTGAATTTGTTATTATGTATACTTGCACTAAGTCTATATGAAAGAATGGCTTAGATATTTTTAGGATTAATTATTCAATGTTAAAATAGGAAGAAATATTATATCATTTTAAGCTACATCTAAAAATGTCTTTCTTTTAGTTTTTCAAAGATGACACTTCAAAGATTTTCTCTAATTAAAAAAATTGCTTTAAAAAACTTAAAATGAAAAATATTTCACAAACTCTACTTTTCAAAATTTAAATATTTGTGTTTGTGATATAAAAAGATTTTTAATGGGAAATGAAATTTCAAATCACTTAGGCTTTTCCTTTATTCTTTTACCCATTTACCTATTTAAAAGCCCAAAGCCACCTTTTTCTGTTCTATCCTGCCAATCAAATTTCATTTTTCTTCTCTCTTCCTTTCTAACATAACCTACTTCTATCTCATGGGAAGAAAAATTGCTTTTGTGTATAAAACATGACTTGAAAAAATTCTACAATCATGAGAAAAAAATTGTTCAAAATCTCTCATCTCTCTTCTTCTTACTTTCATGATTATTTTATAAAAAGAAGAGAAAAATTGATTTTTATGAGAAATTATTTGCTCTTAAATTTTCAAAATACAAATTCTCTCACCTGTCTTTTTCTTCTTGCTTCATTGCATAATTTGTAAGAGAAGAACATATTCTATTGAGAGAGAGAGAGAGAGAGAGAGAGAGAGAGAGAGAGAGAACTTTGAAAAATTCTAAACTCTATGAGAAAAAAAAAAATTGCTTCCCAAAATCTCTCATCTTCTCTTCTTCTTACTTTCATGGGCATTATTTTTATAAACTAAGGAAGAGAAAAATTTGATTTTTTAATGAGAAATTATGTTGCTTCTAAAATTTTCCAAAATACAAATCCTTCACCCTGTCTTTTTCTCTTGCTTTCAGTTGCATAATTTGTAAGAGAAGGGAAACATTAATTCTTTATTGAAGAGAGAGAGAGAGAGATAGAGAAGAGAGAGAGAGGGATGGAGGGAGAGAGATGACCGACAGAGAGAAGCAGAGAGAGAAAGAGAGAGGAGAAGAGAAGGATTTTCTTATAAATCAACACTGATCTTCATCTATTAAAGAGAGAGAGAGAGAGAGAGAGAGAGAGAGAGAGAGAGATTTTCTAAATCAAACTGATTTCATCTTTAAAATTTTTTTTCCTAAGCCTAACTATGGTTTAGCTTTCTATCTATTATAGGTTTTGTAATATAGAATAGATATGAATTCTTAAATCTCAAATTTGTGAGTGAAATCTTTGTATAAATTTTTTTTATAAGGATTTTCAAGCACCCATCTTGTGTGAGAGTAAGTCTTGTGGGTTTGCTAATTCTTTGAAAAAGCTAGTTAAGTTTTCTACTTCTTTAGAAAAACTAAAATTTAAGTGTTCTAATTCTTTGCCAAAAATTAAAGGTTAAATTTGCTTGTTCTTTGCAAAAACAAATTAAGTTTCCTATTTCTTTAAAAAAACTAGAGGTTTAAGTTTTCTAGTTTTTTTGTAAAAAAACTAGAAGTTAAGTTCATAAGTTTTTCTACAAAAAAAATTGCGGGTTATGGTTAGTTCTAAGTGATAGGACTATTTCTATTATAATAGGCTTTACTCTTATCCTTAAAAAGAGGATTAGTCAAGAATCTCAAGATAAATTCTTGAGGAGTGGACGTAGATGAGTTAAGTGTCGAACCACTATAAATCCTTTGTATTAATTTCTCCTCTTTTCTTTCTCTTTATGACTTTGCTTGAAATTACTCACTCATACACACATTTTGTGTTGATATGCTAGAATATTGGTTAATCAATTAATTTATGTTCTTATATTTTGCATCTTTGTGATTGAAATTGCTTTGGACAAATTTATTTTGAGCAGAGTTGCTTCGTTTCAGTGAATTGGAATCAGAAGAATTTTCAAACTTGATGATTGATTACGTATGATAGATTACTTTTATCCTTAAGTGATTTATATGCTTTTATATTCTAGAATTGACTGAAAAATATATTGCTTTTGTTGTGTTTGGAAAATGTCCTTAAAAGCCAATTTTTTTATAATACACAATTCATCCTCTCTTGTGTATAGCTTATTACTTAATATATTTCATGAGATGAATATTGAAGAAATGTGAATATTAAGATGGATAGATAATCACATAAGATTAGACAAGATTAAAATGCCCACATTCGACAAAAGGTGCAAATAACATAAGTTGGGAATATAATGAGGTCCGAGATAGTTTGGTCTATCCTACATATAAACCCTATATGCCTAGTCTATAAATGTGATACATTGATGATGAAGAGTAGGGACTAAAGCAGAGGGCGAGGTACTCGCGAATGTTGAGCTATCCATATCTGTATCCATTTAAAATTTACTACTCGCACCCATTTAAATATTTGTTTAAGTACCCGTATTTGAACCCGTTAAAATTTTACTTACCATATTCATTCTAAACCTATTTAAAATATCCATTAAACGGATAGAGTATTAGCAAATTTTAAATTATCTGAACTTATTTAAAATACATCTTTTACTAATAAATGGATAAATATCGGTGGGTACCCGTGACCAAACTCGTTTAATATAGAGGTGACGGGTAACGGGTACCTAAAGACCTATATTTGTACCCTATTCGTAATTATTATGGGTAGAAATTCTAATATCATATCCATTTTAAGTTCATTTATAACTACTCATATCCTTATTAAACGAACCGAAGCGGGCCTTAAAATACTCATTCTGCTTCCATCCAAATGAAGAGTTTAAAAGAGGAAGAAGCAGACCTATATGGAGAAAAGCTGACATGACTAAATATGTAGAGTTTAAGTAATTTTAGATTTGTGAGGCGATCCAACATGACTAAAATGATTTAAATTAGCCATTTATACAATTATTGCTTACTACTTTACATCATTTACCTATACTATATATAAATATGAGAATAGCGGAGAATAATAAGATTTTCGATAGCGTCTTTAATGAAATTTGAATATCTTAAAATAACTTTAATCATGATCAAATAAAAAATTATATTTTATTAATTGATTGGATATAATTTATTAAAATTATTTTTAAAATAACTTTAATCATGATTCAAAATTAAAAAATTTATTCTATTAACTTGATGGATTAATTTATTAAAATATTTTTAGAATAAATATATATAAAAATTAAAGGCATTTCAAAATTTCAAAATTTTAAATATATATAAATAATTAAGCATTTCAAAATTCAAAATTTTATCTTTTCTAAATTATTTTTAATAAATATATATGAGGATGAGTCATTTGAAAATTTTGATATTTTATTTTTAAAATATTTATTTCTCTTTATATTATAATTTAAAATATTTGATTTGGGAGATAGATAAAAAAAAGAAAAGAAAAAAAAAGTATATTTTCTCATAGTATTCTTTTTTCTTTATGTCTGTATAATTGATTGGATATATTTTTAAAAAATAATTTTTCAATAGAATTTGCAAAATACCTTTCAAAATTTTTAATTTTTTACTTTATAAAATTTACTTTTAAATAAAACGAACATATGTGTGTGGGATGAAAAACAATTGAAAATTTTAATTTTAAAAATATATATAATATTTTATTGTTATATCTATATATGATCTATACATATTGAAACGTATTTATTAGGTGATATTATAGAATCGTTTATATACAATTATAATGAATTTTAGATAAGTGATGATATATATTAAACTGCAATATGTGTGTATGTACACATTGCTGGTTTATTAATTAATCATTATGTTTATATTAATCTTATATGAAATTTTGTTTTAACATTATGAAATCTAAATAATATAAAACAAAAATTATAATCAATATTTAAAATTAAAAATAAAAATGAGTATAAATAACAAGTAAAAGTGAGCAATAACATAAAAAAATTCAATGAGTATGAATAACGAGTGCAACACATATCATAAAAAGACTAGTATATATAAAAGTACGAATGAGAAGAAGAAACATTCAGATTACCAAAAATGCTCCTATTAAATTGTGGATTGACAAAAATATTATTAAGGATTTGAATTGTATTAGTTGAAAATAATAGTACTTTAATTTTGATTGATTATATTAAATTCCTGTTTAAAGATAGATTCTATAGGATAAATTAAAAAATTATATTATATTCTATACAAAGTATATTAAATATGCTAAGAATAAAATATCTTTAATAATTTTTGATTTTATTGATTTAATAAATAAAAATAATTTAATTTTGATTCGTTATATTAATTTTCTATTTAAATTTAAAACACATGGGATACATTAAGAAATTATGTTTTATACTATATAAATTATACATTAAATATGATACGAATATAGTATCCTTAAGGATTTTAATTTTATTGTTTTTAGCAAAAATTTAATTTTGATTAGTTATATTAATTTCTCATTTAAATCTAAATTTTATTGGATAAAATATAAAATTATATTATATACTAAATATACTGAATAAGATATATATTTAAAATATGAAGATATAATATCTTTAAGGATTAATTATCTAATTAATTAGATAATAAATTTATTGATTATATTTAAATTTTCTTTAAATAAAATATATATTAAATATGATAAGATATAATATCTTTAAGGATTTTAATTATCTAATTAATTAGATAATTTAATTTTATTGATTATATTAATTTTTCTCTTTAAATCTATATCCTAATGGATAAAATAAGAAATTATATTATGTACTAAATAAAGTATATATTAAATATGACGAGAATTTAATAATTCAATTTGATAAAATAAGAAATTATATAATATAGTAAATATAGTAAAAATATAAGAATTCAATTCGGTAAAATAAAAAATATATTATATATTAAATATGCATAATTTAAATATAATAGAGAGTATAAAAAATCAATTTGATTTTTTTGCTAATATTTAATTTAAACAAGTAAGTAAACAAGGAAAGTTTGATAAAATAATTATGGTAAACAATAAAGTTTCTCGAAATCCTATTTAATATTAAAATTTTTATTATTTTTTATATACCGTAGCAAAATAATATAATTATTTTTAATAATTTATAATGTAAGTTTTAATTTGATCGGTTAACAATTAAATTGAAGATATATATTAATTATAATTATTAAAACCTATTTCACAAGAAATTAACTATCTTTGCTCTTTATTATAATAAATACATTTTTAATTGGCACATTAAAAACTCCTATCACAAGGAATATTAGTGAAATTAGATGAAGGCTCGCAGTGTACTTATTGCTTTGTTATATATAGTACTTTGTTTCGAAAATAATTTTAATTTATAACTTTATACTAAATGAATTTTTTGTTTGAAAATAAAAAATCCAAACTTCATTCAGACAAATGACAAAATTCAGTAAAATCAAGCGGGAATCTCATCCCACATTCGGAGACATAACGAATAGATACTCTCGAAAGCTAATGAGCAGTCATATTTACTTGTTTCCTAATCCACTTGATTTTAATATCAAGACTAGACCTTAAAAGTTGCTTATAATCGAAAAGAACTAGATAAAAAAATAGAAGAATCTAAGCAACCAGAATTCAAAGCCTGGACCAGAATATGTGAGTCCGAAAAAATAGTCCCATGGCCATGAAAGTTGGCACAAATAAAAATCAAACACTCCCTCAGAGCAAGGATCTCTACCAAGAACTAAAAATAATTGAGAGTATTTTAAATAAAAATAAATTTGAGCTAAGCCACAATGGGATATTGCAATATCTCATAATATTGGAATGGGTGGTGTTGATGAAAATTCCAAGAAATAACAAAGGTAATTCACTAATCTGCTATTAAGGCGTGAGAATATATATTTTTTACATAATAATTACATATATACTATTGTAAATCAATATTTAAATTATTGAGTTTTGCTTTATTTACCCTATAAGTGGGTTCCTTGGTTCAGAAATATTTGGATCTCATTTCTGCAACTTTCATGGAATTCTTTTTGTGTCTTTCTTAGTTGTTCTTGAGTTTTTTCTTTCTTGGAATTAAGAAGTTGTAATTTTTTTTTTATAGCATTGTACTATAAAATGCCATTGGAGGTATTTTTAACTTTTTTTTTTTTTTTTTACAAATTTTCTAATTTTTTAATCTTCTTTTTTAATATCTTTTTCTTTTACAATTTTTTTGATTTTTAATCTCCTTTATTAACATTATTTTATAATTTTTTTATCTATGTAGATTATCTATAACAACACAATATATTAAATTTTAAAGATTTTTTAAATTTTAGATTATCTCATCAACTATGTATCCTACAAAATTGCAGAATTCTAGCGCTTTCTTGAGCTATAAAATGGTCATCTTACAGAAATCTAAGAGTCCGTTCGGAATAAATGAATTCCACAAAATTTTGTGATATTCATTTGGAAATCCAAAATGTTGTGTTTGAAATGTAACAAAATATAGATTTGAATTATACGAATTGAGTTCTATGGAATTAGATATGCCTAACTCAAATTTTACTAAAATTGATGGAATTTTTAAATGAATTCCACAGAATTGACCATTGAAATGTTTACTGACAAAATTACCATCCACCATAAACTCAACTATTTTTACTTTTTTTCCTTTTTATTTTTTTCTTTGGAAAATTCCAAACCATAACAATGTTTTTTTTTTCTAATATAATAATGACGTTAGTTTATATTTATATTTATATTTTTTATTTTTTTAGAAAATTTCAAGCCAGTAATTACTTTTTTTTTTAAGTCTAGTAATAACGTTAGTTATTATTACTATGAAACTATAAAAACTTCAATAATTATTTTCATATGCAATTAAAAACAATAGTAAAGTTCTTAATTTTTTTTAGTTTCCAAATTAATTACTTAAATCAACAAAATTTTTTACATCAATTAGAAATAGTTATTATGATGAATGTTACTGCTTATATAATTAATTAATTAGCATGAAATATTAGTGTACTTATTTATACGAAATTTATTATTTAGATTTTTATAAAAACAATGACAAGTTATTATATCATACAAAATGTATATAATTGGTGTTTGTTATCTATTTTTATTAAATTATTATGTTAATGATGTTATAAGTAATAAAGACAAATGAATTTTTATTTAAAAATTTATTCCAAGCATAATTTTGTGGAATTCAATTGAATCCATTATTTTAAATTGTAGCATGCCAAACATGACAAATTCATTTGCAAATAAATTCTATTTGGAATTCATTTATAAATGAATTCTATAACCATGATTAATTTGTTCCAAATGGGCTGTAAAAGAACCATTTTTTTTTCATTATTAAAAACTCTAAAAATTAATTGAATTTAGTGTATACATGTACATGTGAAGGTAAATTGGTAAAGCCATTTAAATCTCAAGAAGAATACGAAAAGATTGGTAAGAAAATGTCTAATAAAAAATGTTACTCATTTGGTTTTTATTGATTTTGTGTTGCTATAATTTTAATCAATGATTGAACTTATGGTGGTTAGGAATTTTAGTTTTTCACTCTCTTTGATGCAGATATTGAAGATTGGGATGGTGAATGACAACTACAATGCTAAAATACTAATTCACTCATTTGATTTCATCTGTTTCAGCCTGTACTTTATAAATTGTTTGGATGGATTATTTTTGTAAAAATAGAAATAGATCCCTTTTGAATAATAAGACTGTTCCTATTCCAATATTGTGTCATTACAAATGTTAATATTCCAATAAATTCATAAGTGTTTCTCCCTGAGTCGTTTATTATTTTATTTTTATAACCATTTAAGTGATTTCTAACTTAACTTTAATGTTTAGTTTGATACTTAAGTATTTTTTAAGTCATTGAGCAGTTTATTGCGAGACTTAGGATATTTTTATTGAAGCTCTATCCAATGGGAAGTTTCTTTCACCATACCAAAGCTTGGGAACAAAAATCTCTATATTTCATTTCACGGTTTATTTTTTCATGCGGGTTTAACGACTTTAAAAGACTATATCTAGCAAAAAATAATTTCAAAAAAAAAATTGGAATGAAAACAAACTTAGTTGTTGTTGCTGCTTATGATTCAGGTGAGATGATAATCATCTTTTTTTTTTTTTTCCCTTGAAAATAATCTAATATTTTATTATTGTAAATTATGTCTTTAATATTTAGCAAAAAAATCATGAATAACTTTAAAATTAATAATCTAATAATCTAATATTTCTAAAACTATAAAATTAAGAATAATATATATTTTGAAATTTAATCAATATTTGTATCGTTCACATCTAATATCTATTGATATTTTAAGAATTTAATATTTTCATTTTAAAATTTTTATTTTAAAATATATAACATTTTAAACAAGTTGAAAATTTTATCTAAAGCATAAATAAAAATAATAAAATTCTTAAATTAATCAAGGTCTAGTTAATTATGGTTTTCTTACAAAGTAATATCTAAATAATATATATAATGTAGAATAACATAGCAATCCAAGCAAAACGTGGGCCTTCACCTAGCTACGCTATTATAACTAAAACAGTTCAAGTATTAAAATCTCTAAAAATGTAAAATTAAAAAAATAAGTAAAAAAAATATAAATATCATTATTTTGCGTGCAAAGACCATTATTTAATCAAATACTTTTGCTTTTAATTTCAATCTAAACAACAAAATTAACCTTTTCAAAATAAAATTTAATAATTACTATTATCTAAATAAAATATCCAAGCGTGAAATTACGAGTAGTTATTATTTAATTTTATTGTTATACTTCCACTAATAAAACATGAGACTTTTTTCCTTATGGATTAATTATTTTCCTTATCATAGAAACTTAAGACCTCTCAACCCCTATTATTTACAACAACAGGCTGAAGCAAAACGAGAAAGAGGTATACAAGCACCTCCCTTCGGAAATCCTTTAGCATGGCAAGCCCGCTCACAATTTGGAAAATTTTGACATGTCCCCAAACAAGATCCCACGAGAGCAGTTGTCGGTCCTGCCACAAAGTCATTAATAAAAATAATATGAAAAATAAAAAATATGAATCCTTAAGATAATTAAGCATACAATTTTTTCACTCTATTAAATTGTTAAATAATTGAAATATTTGATTATGGTTTTAATTAATTTTATTTTAAAAATCCAACTATATAATTTATTCTTTTTGTCATTTTCAAAACAACATCTTAACTGATGTACACGATGCAAAAGGCTAATAATTACTTAAATGAATCTATAATTGAATTTTATTTTGTAGTATAAAAAGTATCAAATTGAAGAATTGAAACTTGAATTAGGTCTTTCCTTTTTTAATTTGGTTCTAGGAGTCCAACCAAATTCAACTAATTTTCTCGATCAATTTTCAAAATAAAATTTCTTTTTCTTTTATAAATTGGTTTAAAATCAAAACCAAATCCTTCATTTCAACTAGAATTTGATTCTAGTTTCGAATCTCAATGGTTCCAAAAGTTCCATTTGCGTTGATTCATTTACAATTTCAAACTGAACCTTGGCTAGCTCCCTAATAAAGTAAGGATTAAACTAAAGCAATAATCTTTTGTCTTCAATTCATTAAATTTTAGGTTCATTTAAAAAAAAAAAAAAAAAAAAAAAACATTTAAAAAAAAAAAAAAAAAAAAAAAAAAAAAAAAAGAAAAGGAAGCTTATGCATTTAGAAGATGGAAAGGGAAGAAAGACATTTTACCTGAAATGAGTAAGAAAACAAAGCATAAAACCACGATCCCCATATAACGGCGTTGAGTGATAATTGGCATTGATATTAAATTGTATTGTTCTTTGTGTTTCTTGGTTCTGTGTTGATGATGCTTAAATACACTATCCCTAGTATGTTTACTTAAATATTATAAGGTAATATAATATAATATGTTAATATTATTTGATGGATATGGTAATATAATATAATATGGTAGTAATATTATATTATATGGTAATATAATATAATATATATGTTAATATTATTTGATGGATATGCTAATAAATATAATATTGGTAGTAATATTAATTATATGGTAATATAAATATAATATGTTTAATATTATTTGATGGATATGGTATATAAATTAGTATGGTTAGTAATATATATTATATGGTAATATAATATAATTATGATAATACTTTTGATTGCGATACTAAATATGTTTTAATATAATATCTTATATTATATGGTAATATAATATAATATGATAATACTATTTGATGGATACTAAATATGGTTATAATATAATATCTTTAAAGATTTTAATTTTATTAGTTAAAAATAAAGATAATTTAATTTTGATTGGTTATATTATACTATATAATATAGATATTTAGGCATGACTATGGTTTCAAAACCACCGGTTTCAATTTTATAAAAGGTGAAATTGGAATCGAACAGCTTTTAGATGGTTTTAAAGACGGTTCTGGTTTGGTTCCAGTTTGAAACTAAATTTAGATAACTTTTTTTTAACCTTTTTAGTTTTTTTAGCTAAATAAAAAAATTAATAACAAATAATAGTCTTAAATTAAAAAAAAAGACTAAAAGAGTAAATTAATCTTTTTAAAATTTATTAAAAAATTATAACTACACAAAACAAAAATTTAAAATTCTTTACTAGTATTTAATTTTTATAAATTTAAATTGAGAGACATGTCAAAAAATGGACTTGCACTTAATTTATATCAGGAAAAAAAAATGATAGAAGAAATTCAATGGAGTTTAGAGAAAAAGAATTGATTTTGTGAAAAAAAGTAATATTATTAAGGTATTTATAGTTAACATATAAATTTTTATTCATAAAAATAACCTTCAAATTTTCCATTTTTTTACCGGATGAAAATGTCCTTTAATTTATTTAACAATTAACAAAAAAAAATATCATAATATAAATTTGTTATTTCAAAATATACCCTTCAAGTAGCCTTTTTTTTTTTTAAGCATTATAAAGGGGTAAAACGTCTTTCTATCTAAATTAAGAGTTAAAAAAATCACAATATAAAATTTTTATTCCAAAAATACCCTTCAAATTGCTGTTTTTTACCGTTGTTAGGGAGAAAAATGTCTTTTTATTTTATTTAAGGGTCAAAAATAAATCTTAATAAATATTGTTTAATTTACATGTAAAAATATATATTAGAAAGGGTAAAAGATTTAAATTAAAAATATTTAAATAAGGACCAATTTTGTTTCTCTTTTGTTTCTCTATTTAAATAACTATTACTGATTATAATAGTTAATATTAGTTGCTCATATTTAGTAGTATACGTAGTTTATGGTATTATATTATATATAAAAAAAATTAAGTTAATTAAATTTAAATTGTTATAAGAAAATTTAAATTGATTGATAAGTAATTTTATTTTCATAATAAATATACTATAATAATATATTATTTCCTTAATAAGTTATTTAGTTATTAAATTTTTCGTTTTATTATTTCATAAAATATTCTTTTTTATATTTTATAGATACTCTCGGATTTTTTTAATACAAACAATTCATAATATTGCCATTTATGATAAAAAAATTATATAAAAAATTGAATTACATTTAATTTGCAATATGTAAAAACCAACGAATATGCACAAATGTGCGATGTATGTTTGAGAAAACTAATTATATATACATATAAGCGCGCATAATGACATAAAGGTTACAAAAGAGATTCCTAATCCCCTTTACCATACAAACATGCCACGTCCACCTTTGGCAATTTAATTCTGGTGATGATTAGAAATGGAAGCGAGGCAAGTATTTTAGGATATTCGCACTTTTGTGATCCGTTTAATGAGACTATGGATAGTTATAAATGAGTTTGAGACATATACGGATAGTGAAATTACATACACAATGGATATGATAGGATATGAGTATTGGTTTCTAGGCACTCACAAGATGTTGTCTACTATATTAGACGAGTTTGGTCATGGTTACCCTCAACTACCCTATCCATTTATTAGTAAAAGATGTATTTTAAATAAATTCAAGTTTGGATAGTTTAAAATTTGTGGATACCCTACCCGTTTAAAGAATACTTTAAACGAGTTTGTAATATGTACGGATAGTAAAAATTTAAACGAGTTAGGATATGAGTACTTAAACGGATATTTAAACAGATTTGAGACATATACATGTTGGAAAATTCTAAGCAAATACGGGTATCGATAGCTCAAAATTCGCGGATACTGTCCCGTTTCCATCCCTAGTTATGGTGTCAATATATAGATATATACTCACCCGTTGAAAAATATAAATTGTTGTAGAGTAATTATTTTATTGTTTAAAGTATTCTAAACAATAATAAATGATATTTTGTTCAATGTTATCCTATTTTAGATACAATATAATAATGTGAGGTAGGAGTGATAAAGTGAGAAAAATAGTAATTCATTGATCTTTTTCCAATTATCCTTTATTTTCTTATAATTTAGGGCAATTGAATAAAAGTTAAGGTTTATAATTAACCATTTGAAAAGTTTAGGGTGCTAAACAGTTAAAGTAAAAAGTTAAAGTTCAAGGTAAAACTATATACTCGGGCATTTTTTTTTTTTTTGAAAAGTCAAGATGTCCCTATAACATATTATTATAAAAATTAATAGTTTTTTCAAACATGTATCTTACATTGTTAGTACTCGCTGTTTAGACTCAAAATATGTATGCATTATTTAATTTTTTATATATAAATTTTAAGTAGTGTTTTTTAGTCCAAATGTTAGTGTTTTTTTTTTTTTTTAATTTATTGGAAGCTTAATGGGTTGAGATAATACTGCGAGTGACACAACAAGGGCAATTCTCTCATTGGTTCACCAAATTAGTGAAAATAACTGTGGTGGATAGCACTCCCAAATATTAGTACTTCATTATTTTAATAAAATATTTATTCTTATAATTCTAATTGATTTAGAATAAACTTTAAATATTAGCCATCATAATAATAAATCTACATAATAGATAACTTACAGCTGAAATGATTTTTTTTCAATTTTAATATTAACAGTAAGATTTATGTAATTAAGTTAAAAAAAAACTCTTGTCTAGTATGACAAGCTCTTAAATTCTCTTGCTTGTTTAACAAGTCTTTTCTTTTTGAGCTTTGGTATCTCGTATTCCTACTGAAACAATGGCGGCTACTCTATCATCGTTGGAAGAGTACTATGCTAATCTGAGTCTAGAGGAGGGACAAGGGCAGCAGGTGTATCCAGAACAGGGCCAAGGTGATGTGGGGGCTGATGGCTCTGGGGTAGAGGACTGGAAGTGGTGTACTGTTGTTCGTTTGTTTACAGAAAAGCCACTGAATTTTCCAGCCATTAAGCAAACAATGGCATCTCTGTGGAGACTTGTTATAGGTATTGCCTTTATTGAGTTGGGCAATAATGCTTTTGTTATTCATTTTTTCCACCAAATTGATTTTGATCGGATGCTGCAAGGAGGGCCTTGCAACTTTGCTCAGAACCTGATTTTATTACGTCCTGCTAAAGGAGGGGGAGAATCCTAGAAGGGTTGAGTTAACTACTGTCGATATTTGGGTGCATGTGCATGAGTTGCCTATAGGATTCATGTCTGAAAGTTTCGCTAAAGACATTGGAAATTATATAAGTACTTTCTTAGAGGCTGATCCAAAAAACTTTCGCGGTTTGTGGAAGGAGTACATGAGAATAATGTAACATCCTAGTGCGTTGAGTTGAGTCATTTCATAGAGGAAGGGTGAGTTGGGTTGAACCAAACCCGGTTGGGGTAGCATGAGATGATAAGTGGACTTTCATGAGAGGAAGGGTGAGTGGGTTAAACCAAACCGGTTGGAGGTAGCATTGAGATGATAAGTGGACTTATTTGCATAAAAAGTTTAAGGTCGTTTTGCAGCCGAACTACAGTAGTGGGTATTACAGTGTGGGTATTAAGTTGTGTCTTTGTACACTTGAGGTACCAATTAGAGAGTTTACACAGCCAAGTCATTTCTTCTAGAGACTACCCGTTCTTATCAGCTCACGTTCCTATCATTTTCACTTTCCTATTTTCCTGTTTTTCATTTTCTTCTTACGTTTCCCTTCCATTTCCTTGCACTTTTCATGCAAGTTACGCAGTAAGTCCACTCCAAGTAAGTAGAATTCCTTGACGTTATATGTTATTCACTCTTTAATTGAGTTCTATTGGAGATGAGTTATGAGAATTCTTGTGTATAGGAGAAGAAAGTTCCAAAGCTGCAGAAAAGAGAAGCTAAAACAGAGGTCAAGCTTTTTGACATCAAGGTTTGATATCTCATGTTGTTTACTAGATTCTTTGCATGTAAATTGTGTGGTGTGTTGCTAGTGAGATGATATGGTGCTTGTTGTTGAGTGAGAAGATTGGATATGTTGTGAAAACAGGGGATGGAATGACTTTATGAAACAGAGCTTTGCTGGAAATTTCACCAGCAACTTCATCTTGATTTTGACCCCAGAAAATGATGGAATTAGGAATTGTCATAGAAGAGTTATTTGTTTCTCTATGTGTTAGCTTTACATGGGCTTTTGAATCATTCAATTTGAAGTTGTATATTGTATGGCCAAAAGAACAGCAGACTGCATAGATCACGTCGCGCGGCTCGCGCATCTGGGAAAGCAACGTCGCGCTCGCGATTTCCTCTTGCGCGCTCGCGACCTTGAGTCAGGTAGCTCTCTGACCTCAATGCACAACTCCACGTCGCGAACTTCCCATTGCGGCAGGTCGCGACTTGGCCAGAACCTCACTCTGACTCTCAGTCGTGCGATCTCGGCGCTCGCGAGATCACACAAGCGCGCTCGCGACTTCATTCGTGCTCGCGACTTGTGCTGCGCGGTCGCGACTGTGAGCCAAAAATCGCGACTTGAGCCAGAAACCTCTCTGACTCTCGATTTCACTTCTCGCGCTCGCGAGGTTTGAAGACGCGCTCGCGACTTCTCCCTGGGAAGCATTTCGCGCTCGCGACTTGTTCCTGCGCGCTCGCGACTTATGTTTTCATGCATTTTGGACTTCTTTTTCTATGTAATTACATTTCTTTGCTCAACATATATGCATCCAATCCTTCTACAACAAAACTATAATATAAGAACATGGATTAAAACAACATGTAAGCATTCATATGATGTGAAATTAAATCAACATGATGAACTATGAAGTTATGCAACCATTTATGCTATTGGTTAATTGTTGACATGTGCTAATGCTTAAGCTCCATTGACGGTTAGTAGAAACCATGTAAGATAGAGGCTATTGTCGCCTGACACTAGAGAATAGAGATCTGCGCCCCATACAGTTTTGGAACTCCGGGCTACAGGGCCGTTGAGTGGATGATGATTTTTTCCGCTGTGCTTAGAATTCTAATCCTTGTTTAGAATTTCTAAAATTTATTTCAGTTTTTAGAAAACCCAATTCACTCCCCTCTTGGGTTGTGCCATATATATTCGGGACCCACATTTTTCTTATCACTTCGGTTTCACTATAACCTTATGGAGCCATTCAGATATCTTGACATAACATTTCATGAATCATACAGTATTATAACCAGTACGAAAGATAATCAAGGTATAATGAAAGGATCATGCTATATGTGCTTATATGTTTAATTATCCATATGCATTTACATGCTTATTTCTATCCATGTATGTGCTTCTTGTATTTTGTTTGAGATATCCACTAGCTTTATTTGCTCAGCGATACCTGGTTTAACTCGCAGGTTTTTGAACTGGTCCATAGAGAGGTTCCGGCGTACCAACTGCTGCAGTTCATCTGTAGAAAGACTCGCGGTTTTCTTCAGGGTAGAACTCTCATTTTGTCTTTTTTATGGGGCCATGTACAGGGCGACCACAGTTGGGGCCCATTTCAGTTTTTGGTTTGGGCCCATCTCATTTTGAACACTTGTATCATGTATATACATATTCAGTACACTAGTAATGTAAACGGCATCGGTATATATATATAAATATTCAGTATTATGATATCAGTATGTCTAATCATACAGTCAACCAGTGTTGTAGCATCTCGACTCGGTTCATTCGGGTTAACGGGTGGACCGGGAAGGGGTGTTACAAATTTTGGTGTCAGAGCCCTCGGTTTAATTTCCCCGGGCTTGAATGCATAAGTCAGTATAGTGTACATGCCATGACTACCCTGATGAACTAAGCAGTTGTTGTTCTTTTTAGAGATGTCTCAGGGAAGGTGAAAGTGAGTTTTTCACACGCCTCAGAGCAGTGGGAGGGAGGCTCCAGCAAATGCACCAGGTCAAAGTAGAACAGTGGGGGTGAGGCTTCAAGAGCACTATTAACGGGTGGACCGGGAAGGGGTGTTACAGTAGCACTTTATCTCGAGACTGTAGGGGGCGAGAAGAAGAGGAAGGTATATGGCATCTGGTCTCAGGCATCACAGTTTTACTGCGGCTCAGCATCTCACGCTTTTGCAGCCAGCGCAGTACCACAGCCCGAGCATAGTGCCGAAGAGTTTGCTGCATTACGGGCTCGTGTTGATGATCAGCATAGTCCTAGAACAATTGCAGTGTACATCCGAAGACAAGTTGGTTTGTGCCACTTCATTGCTGATAGAGGAGGCATATACATGGTGGACCACTGTGCAATAACAGCAAGATCAGCCGTACTTGGCAAATCTTCTTGAGATGAATTCAAGAAGAAATTCATTACAGGAGGCTACCTAGATGCGAGAAGAAAGGATGTTCTTATACCTGCGACAGAACAGATGTCGCGCTAACCAGAAGTATGAAAGAGAATTCACTAGGACTTAGCAGGTTATGGTAAGCAGAGTATGTCTACAGAGGGCCAGAGAGGGGTAAAGAAATTTTTCAAGAAGCTTGGAATGATGAGATTCAGATGGGAAAGTGGTAGCGTTCCAGATTCAGAGGAATTCTGCGAGCCTGTAGAGGCAGCTCAAGAGAGATAGAGCGCAATACAGGCCAATCGAGCATTCTTAGACGGCCCAGCGGTCTCAGCAGAGGAGAGACCAGACTCAGAGTGCACCCAGTATATGTCCAGTCAGGAGCAGAGATTCCATAGGTGCGTAGTAGTTCAGCTGGTTCTAGACCTTCTTTTAGCCAAGGCCCATAGCTAGGGTGTTCATGCACGAGCAGCATCAGTTTGTGGCTATTCTGCCCGGTCGAATCAGAGGTTCAGGCAGAGGACTAGGTAGAGGGCACCCGGTGTAACCGGTAGAGGTGCAGAGTCAGCCGGTTATCCGTATCCACCTTGTGAGCATTGTGGTAGACGACATGGTGGAGATTGTTGGTTGGTGGCCGGTAAATGTTGGACATGCGGAGCATCAGACCATCAAAAGAAAGACTGTCCGAGGAAGGCAAGAGTTCCTACCCAGTTCATAGCAGGTAGAGGTAGAGGTGAGCCTTTCGGAGTGCAGAGATAGCAATCAGAGACTGTGGACAGACCCGATACTAGGGGTCCAGCCAGGGTTTATGCTATGCGAGCCAGAGAAGAGGAGGAAGCCCCAGATGTTGGTGAGTTTTTCTTTTATTCGAGCATGTAGTTTATGCTTTGATTTGATCCTGGCTCATCTCATCATACATTAGTGTACCTAAAACCTTGCGTTAAAGATTAGCAGTTGCCACCATTGAGGCAGGGTATGTTGGTTACCAATCCATTAGGAGATGTAGTAACAACTCATACAGTGATCAAAGACTGTCCAATTGTTATTCATGGAAAGGAATTTCCAAGAGATCTTATGGAGTTGCCATTTAGAGAATTTGATGTTATTTTGGGTATGGATTGGCTATCTAGACATAATGCTCTAGTTGATTGTACAAAGAAAAGGGTGACATTATATACACCAGCAGGGGAAGAGATTACAGTAGTTGGGAAGCGGCGAGATTTTTTGAGTAATGTGATATCAGCCATAATAGCAAAGAGATTAATTCAGAAGGGTTGTGAAGCATACTTGGTATGTGCATTACACGCAGAGAAAGAAAAGTCGAAAGTGGAAGACATACCAACAGTGTGTATGTGATTATCCAGATGTGTTATCCCAGAGAGTTACCATTGGTTACCACCAAGGAGGGAAAGTGGAGTTTACCATAGATGTCATCCTGAGCAGCACCAGTATCAATTGCCCCCTTTACAAGAATGGCACCAGCAGAGTTAAAAGAAGTTAAAAGATCAGCTGCAGGCATTATTAGACAAAGGCTTATCAGACCCAGTGTAGTCACCTTGTGTGTGGGGAGCACCGGTACTATTTATTGCTTAAGAAGAAAAGCAGGGATCAATTCAGACTGCTGCAATTGATTACAAGACAGTTGAATAAGCTGACAATCAAGAATAAGTATCCATTGCCTCGAATTGATGATTTGTTTGATCAGTTAAAAGGTGCAGGTATGTTCTCTAAGATCGACCTCAGGTCGGGATATCATCAGTTGCGTATAAAGGAAGAAGACATCGCTAAGACTGCATTCAGGACCCGATATGGTCATTATGAATTTGTAGTAATGCCATTCGGTCTCACAAATGCACCGGCGGTTTTCATGGATCTCATGAACCGCGTGTTCATTCATACCTGGATCAGTTCGTAGTGGTGTTTATAGATGACATTTTGGTTTACTCAAGAGACAAAGTTGAACATGATAAACATTTGCGGATTGTACTTCAGACATTGAGAGATAAACAGCTATATGCCAACTCAGTAAGTGTGAGTTTTGGCTAGAAGAAGTTTCTTTCTTAGGACATGTGGTATCATCAGAGGGTATCAGAGTGGATCCGAAGAAGATTGGTGAAGCATTGTTGATTTGGAGGACCACCCAGGAATGTCACAGAAGTTCCGAAGTTTTCTGTGTTTAGCCGTATTACAGAAAGGTTGTAAAAGGATTCTCCATCATTGCATCACCTTTAACAATTACTATTGAAAAAGAGTTGTATTTCAATGGGATGCTAGGAGTCCAGCAGAGTTTTGACCACTTTGAAGAGAAAGTGACTGAAGCACCAGTGTTAACTCAGCCAGGTCAGGTAAAGACTTTGAAGATTACAGTGATTGCCTTCTCATACTGGAGTTGGGATTGTGTGCTCATGCCAAAGGATAAGAAAAGTAGTCGCTATGTCTCCAGACAATTGAAACCACATTGGAGTTTGAATTATCCAACCCATGATTTAGAACTGGCAGCCATGTTCTAGCATTCAAGTATGCGGCATTATCTTGTTATGGTGAAAAGGTACATTTACACAATCATCAGAGTTGAGTTTAAAGTATTTACCGACACAGAAAGATTTGAATTCAGATTTGAATTCAAGACAACGGAAGTGGATGCAGATTCTGGCTAATTATGATTATGTCATTAATTATCATCCAGGCAAAGCTAATGTGGTAGATGATGCCCTTAGCCGGAAATCATTATTTGCTTTGAGAGCAATGAGAATTAACCTGGAGATGCGGAGCTATTCTCGCACAGATGCAAGTACAACCATCTTGGATTCAGGAAGTTGCAGATTGCAGAAGCACAGAAGAAAGATACACAAATAGCACTATGGGTTAAACAAGTACAGGAAGACCATGGTGGGAAATTTAGATTGGATAACAATGAAGTATTGTTCTATGAAGACCAGGTTGTTGTACCACAGATAGGGGAGATCAGATAGAAGATTCTGCATGAAGCTCATAACAATCCATATACAATGCATCCATGTAGTACTAAGATGTATCAAGATTTGAAGAAAGGCTATTGGTGGCCGGACATGGAGAAAGACATCGGAAATATGGTAATAAGATGTCTGACATGTCAACAAGTAAAAGCAGAACATCAATTGCCAGCTGGGTTGCTTCATCCAATAACAGTGCACATGGAAATGGGATCAGATCACGATGGATTTTGTTACCGGATTACCTCAGACGCAGCGGAAGCATGATGCAGTATGGGTAATCGTGGACAGATTAACCAAGTCAGCTCACTTTCTACCGGTCAGGACGGACTATTCTCTGGACAAGTTAGCAGACATTTATGTTAGTGAAATAGTTCGATTACATGGAGTTCCATCATCCATTATTTCTGATCGTGATCCAAGATTTACATTGAAGTTCTGGGGTAAACTGCAAGAAGCATTAGGAACGAACCTGCATTTCAGCACTGCATTTCATCCTCAAACAGATGGCCAATCAGAAAGAGTAATCCAAATCTTGGAAGACATGATGAGATCATGTCATGTGTTATTGAATTTGAAGGCAGTTGGGACAAATATGTATCTCTCATGGAGTTTGACTACAACAACAGCTATCAAGCGAGCATCAAGATGGCACCCTATGAAGCATTGTATGGTAGAAAATGCAGAACACCTGTATGTTGGACAGAACTTAGTGAGAAGAAGATTTTGGGTCCAGATTTGGTGAGAGACACAGAAGAGAAAGCAGAAATCATCAGAAGACGGCTGAAGGAAGCAAGTGATCGACAGAAGTCCTATGCTGATTTAAAGAGAAGGGATATTGAGTATTCAGTTGGGGATAAAGTATTTTTGAAGGTTTCACCATGGAAGAAGATCCTAAGGTTTGGACAAAAGGGTAAGCTAAGGTTCATTGGTCCATACGAGATTATTGAACGTGTAGGACCATTAGCCTATCGCCTAGCATTACCTCCAACCTTAGATCGAATTCATAATGTCTTTCATGTCTCAATGTTAAGGAGATACAGATCAGACCCCTCGCATGTGTTATCAGCAGAAGAGATTGAGATTCAGCCGGATCTTACTTATGAAGATGAAGATGAAGAAGACGTTGAAGATGAAGATGAAGAAAATGAAGAAAATGAAGATGAAGATGAAGACGACGTTGAAATGGAAGTCTCGTATACTTCCTAACTAACTCTTTAATGAATGGTACAATTACCACATAAGACCTACAGTTTCTACATGACTTCGGGACGAAGTTTTAATTAGAAGGGGAAACTGTAACCAGTCCTAGGTGCGTTGAGTTGAGTCATTTCATAGGTGAGGGAAGTAGTTGGGTTGAACCAAACCCGGTTGGGTAGCATGAAGATGATAAGGACTATTTGCAGGAAAAAGTTTAGGCCTTTTTGTAGCCCAAACATACAGTGTGGGTAAGTAAGTTTGTCTTGTACACTTGAGGTACCAAGTAGATATGTTACACAGCCAAGTCATTTCGCTTCTAGAGACTACCCGTTCTTATCAGCTCACTTTCCCATTTTCATATTCTCGTTCTTACTCCCTCCCGTTTTTCCTTGCAAGTTTCATGCACGTTAAGCACTAAGTCCACCTCCAAGTAAGATAGTATTCCTTAAGCTATAGGTTATTCCACTCTTTAATTGAGTTATGATGGAGATAAGTTAATGAGAATTCTTGTGTATAGGAGAAGAAAATTCCAAAGTTGCAGAAAAAAGAGAAGTATAAACAGAGCCCCCAGTTGTGGCAAGACAGGTTTGATATCTCTTGTTATTTCCCATTGTTCTTTGCAATGAAAAATTGTGTGGAGGTGTTTGCCGTCATGCAGATGATATGTTGCTTGTGTTGGGGAGTACTAGAAATGATAGTAAAAAACCGAGGGGATGAAAGATTGAAGCGAAACAGAGTTTGCTGGAAATGTTACCAGCAACTTTCATCTTGAATTATTGAACCCATATTAATGATGGAATTAGTGAATTGTCATACAAGAGTTATTTGTTCCTTCTGTGTTTGTTAGCTTACAGTGGGCTTTTGAATCAGTTCAATTTGAAGTTGTATATGAGAGTTATGGCCAAAAAAGACACAACAGGACTAGCACAGAATTCCACGTCGCGCGTCGCGCATACTGGAAAGCAAGTCGCGCTCACGATTCCTATTGCCGGCGACTTGAGGTCAGGTAGCTCTCTGACCTCAATGGCACAACTCGCGCTCGCGACCTTTCACATGCGCCGGTCGCGAGTTTTTGGCCAGAAGCTCTCTGACTCTCAGGTGCGTACTCGCGCTCGCGAATCACCCACAAGGCGCGGCTCGCGACTTCATCTCGCCTCGCGACTTGTGCTGCGCGGTCGCGACGTTCAAGCCAGAAACACACTGACCTCTGGATGCACAAGTCGCGCTCGCGACTTTTCACATATGCGGTCGCGACTTTGTGCTGTGACACTCTTTTGCCTTTCATTTGCTATGTAATCACATTTCTTTGCTCAAACATGCATGCACCCAATCATTTTACAACAAAAATACAACATTAAAACATGGATTAAAAACAACATACAAGCATTGCATATGATGTGAAATCAAATCAACATGATGAGTTATATGTTTGACCACTATCGATGGCTATTGTATTAACATGTAGTTATGCAGTAAAAGCTCCATTTGAGGTTAGGTAGAAAACCATGTTAGATAAGGGCTATGTCGCGACATAGAATAGTAATCTGCGACCCATATATTTGGAAACTCCGGCTACAGGCCGTTGAGTGGATATGATAACCCGTGCGTGCGCCTCATACAGTTTGTTACTCCGGCTACAGGCCGTTGAGTGGATATGATTATATGGGCCATAGCAGCCAAGCATACAGTAGTCATCCAGTTTCAGACAGTTTTTCTTATCACTTCGGTTTCACTATAACCTTATGGAGCCAAACAGATATCTTGACATAACATTTCATGAAGTATACAGTCTTATAAACAGTACAAAAGATAATCAAGGTATCATGAAAGTATCATAATGTGTGAGCTTATATGTGCCATATATATTTACATGGTTCTTTCTATATATGTATGTGTTTAATTGTTTCTTTATCTATTGAGATATCCACTGAGCATTATTTGCTCAGCGAGTTACCTGTTTAACGCAAGGTTTTGAGATTGGTTTCATAGAGAGTCCGCGTTTACAACTGCTGCAAGTTCATCTTGTAGAAGCTCCGGTCTTCAGGTAGAAACTCATTTTTGTTTTTTTCTTTTATGGCATGTACCAGGGCACACATTGGGCCCATTTCATATTTGTAAACTGTAATTCATGTTTTGTAAATTACATTATTTGTAAACAGTACCAGCATGTTATTATATTTTCAAATATACAGGTATGTTTTCAGGCATGTCAGACCATACAGCCAACCAAGTTTGTAGCATCTCGAACTCGGTTCATTCGGGTTTTACGGTGGGACAAGGGAAGGGTGTTACATGATGAATTTGCACCTAGCACAAGTGGGCTTAGGGATGATGTTGTTTTAGAACCCCTTAGGCGTATTGGGAGGGAACAATTTATTAACATGAAAGATCTTGTTTATGCACCTCTCACTTTAGAGTTTTTGAGTTCCTATTCTTCTATTATTCACATATTTGACTTCCCCAGCAAAATTAGATTCAGGCTGTTTGGGAAAAATTATGAACTTTCTGTAAACGAGGCTAGTCATATGTTTGGGTTTCCCACTGAAAATGCTCATAATCGAATATTTACGGACTTTAATGATCGTAGTACATGGAATGATCAGACTGGAGAATATAATTATAATCCTAGGTTTTCGAAAGCCTCAAAATTGAGAAACCCTGCCCTTAGATATATTCACAAATTCCTAGCCACAAATTCCTAGCCAACACTATTTTTGGGAGAAATGAGAGCGATGGGGTATTGAGCTGCAACGAATTATATTTTTTATGGGCAATTGATCAGGGGATTTCGTTGCATGTTGGTTACTGGCTATGTTTACGATGGGCGAGAGTTGCATGAGCGGATAAAGGAGCTATTATGATGGGGTGTTTTGTGACCCGAATTGTAGCATATCTGAGAGTTTGGAACCCCGCTAGACCAGTTTATGATAATGTGGGAGAAGGAAAGGGCACTAGGCTAGACTAAGATGTCATGATTCATATGAAGTTTGTTGAAAAAGTGGGCGATTCATATCGGATAGTGGGTTCTCGAGAAGACAGTTTTGATGATGAGGAGGTTGAGGATGCCAGTGACACTAACATGGAGGAGGGTAATCCGACTCCTTTCCTTGCTTTTGGTACTTCTTTTAGTGCAGGTACTTCTGGAGCTGGTTCGTCTGTTGAGGGAGTATTGAACATGTCCAACGATGAAGTTCTTGCACGGATGATGTCCCGAATGGACATGTTTGACACTCGCCTTAACGAAATGGAGTCCATGATTGCTGACAGGTTCCAGTCCATAGAGATTATGCACAGGAGCCTCGACTCTTGTATTGACACCATGCAAGGCCAACTCCACACTATGCAAGGCCAACTCCACACTGTCATTCAATTATTGCAGCCACATCCGCCTCCACCACCTGAATCTTGATGGACTTTGACTTCTTTTCGGTTGCTTTCTATGTCAATTTTTGTTTTTATATATTGGATATTATATCTTGGATTTTGTTTCCATTATTGGTTTTTCAATTTCTTTAGATATTATATTCTCGCTTTTAGTGTTTTTCTGATTTTCTAGCTTTGCTACATTCCAACACCCAGCTCTGTTGTTTTTTTCAATACAATGATGGTAATGCTTACTACACTATCTTATTCTTTTATATTGATAATATGATAAGTTTGGGGAAGTGGTCTTATTTTTGAACACATTGAGGACAATATGCTAGATTAAGTTGGGGGAAGGAAAATTTTAGTTAAAATTTTATTTTATTATTTTAGCTTAACATGGTTGGAATAATTGTGAGCAAGCTTGAATTATCGTTAATTTACTAAACTGTTGATAAAATTTAAGGTTTTTCTAGACTAGTATTTGCAGCTATGTTTGAGCTTTAATTTTAATTTTTGACTTAACATAATTCTTTGGTTTAACTATTTGTTTTTAAGATTATAAACACTAATTTTTGTGAATTTCATGATATATAGATATGTTTTTAATCAAATTTTATTTAACCTTGGCATTTCTAGAACAAAGTAGAATTCCCTTTGAGACAAAAATTTTGGAATGCTTGCATTTAGAAAGAGATGATTTAGGCATTTTTTGATAAAACCCTTATTTAGCCTAGGCCAACTAAATTAAATTAAAATATGACTTTTGCAACCAATTTGAAACCTATATTAAAATTTTATTGTTCACCCTTATTAAGCCTAGCCATTAAACCAACTTAATTTCCTATCCTAAGTGCAATAATGTATAATTCAAGGATTTGATTTCTGTTAAAACAAAGCAACAAAAGGGAGAAAATTTTCATTAAAACTAGCAAGTGAAGCAAGTAGAAAAACAAAGAGAAACACCACATAAAAGAAGCAATCAATCAAAAATTCAAGTTTGGGGAATTAAAGCAGGGAAGAAATTATCAAAGTATTATGAAAAGACCTTGCCAAAGTATTATGAAAAGACCTTGCCAAAGTATCTCTAATTTTGAGCTAGTGAAGAACTTCAAGAATTAATCTCCCTTTACAAAGCAAATTTTGTTTTGATATAATGAAAATCTTGATATTATACATTTTTTTTTGTGCTCTTTGTCTATCTTCTTATCATTTTTCTGTGTTTAGTTAAAAATTATACCCCTAAAATCCCATTACAACCGAAATAAAGACCTTTTCATCCTTTTAAATTGTATGCATTTCGATTGTGGAGAAGGGGATGACTAATTTTGCCTATGGGAATGTTAAAGTTATATTGTTAAAACATCTTAATTAAAGGTTAAATAATTTTTTTGTGAAAATTCATATTCTACATATTATAGGTTGAATAGTTATTGGTGTTGAAAATCTTATTAACTTATGTTTAAATTAAGGAATGTTTTTCATCGAAAATTGAATTTTTGCTAGAATATAATTAGCATGGGAAACACTTGATTTATTCACATGTTAATAATTTTTTATACTTTTGAAATTGTGAATAATTATCTCCAATCATATTAAGCTAGCTTTGTTAAGTTTGTTTAGCCTGTGTTTTTCTTTTGTTTTTTTTTTTTTTTTTTTATTTTGTTGCTTGAGGAACAAGCAATGGTTTTAAGTGTGAGGATTTTTGATAGGTGTTTATCTTATAGTATTTTTAAATATAGTTTTATTTAGGAATTTTAGTAGTTTTAATTACTTAATTAATTTTTATTAATTACTTTAATTAATTTTTATTTAGTTTTATTTATGTTTTTGTTCAAAGTTTCCTTGAATCATAATCCACTTGATCTTAAAGAAATTTGCAGGACTTTGGCATAGAAAAGAGCAAATTAAAGCAAAACACTCAGGCCCTAGCACGCCCTTCCCGTGCACATTAGCACACCCGTGTTGAACTTAAGGAAAATCAAGTGGAGATTCAGACTCTAGCACGGTCAGATGGTGCTATCTAGCACGACCGTGATGCAATTCATCCTGGAAAGTCAGAGCCTAGCATGCCCTAGCCGTGCTATGGGGCATGGCCCGCGTTGAACCACCCTTAGAACTCAGACTCTGGCACGCCCTTCCTGTGCAAAATAGCATGCCCGTGCTATGTATTAGGTACTATCTTCAATCAAGAATGCCAGCCAGTTGCTATAACTTACATGGGCCCACCTCATATATTTTCCTGACGTACAAATCAAGATCTAATCCTGTTTAGGGAGATGAAAGAGTCCTAATTAAGAAGAAATCCAAAGCCTATACAGTTTGCTATCTCTAAAAAGATTACTTACTTAATAAGGATTCTATTTCCTAAACGGAGTCGGATTTTCTCCTAGGAAGTCTATATAAAGAGAGGAGCCATTCATTGTAAGATATACCCAGTCTTTGACAATTCTTGTTCTATTGTTTCTTCTCTCTCTCAAAGACTTCAAGCATTCAAGATTTGTGCCAAGATTCAAGAAAGCTGTCCACGTTATCTGTTGCCTAATTTTTATCTCTAAACTCTTAATCTAGTTTTACTTTTCATTCACTACAAAAAAAAAGCCATTTTGCGACCGACAAAATGGCTCATATCGATCGCTAATTTCACTTAGCGACCGATCTGCGACCGATATGTATCTGTCCCAAAAGACCTAGTCGCTAAGGTCTTTTGCGACCGATTATTTCATCGGTTGCAAATTATATCGGTCGCAACTTTGAATAAGCGGTCGTAATTTTTGGTCGTGGTTTAATGTGGTTTAATTGGAAATTCAGTCGCAAATTTGGTCGCAGAAAATCGGTCGCAATTTGTTTGATATCGGCCGCAAATGGGTCGCAAATTGTAAATTCCAAATTTTTATTTTTGGTATCAAATCGGTCGCAAAAGTGAAAAAAAAAATAAAAAAAATTAAATATTATTTTTGAAACCAAAATTTTTCTGCACCTGTGAAAATTGACATAAATGCAATTATATCACACACGCAATTCAATAACAGTATAAAAATGCAATTTTTATTGTTCTGAACAAATTAAAATATGAAAATACAAATGAAAAACTAAAAAGTTCGAAAATCAAATCTATATATGCTGCTGCTCATCTGCAAGATCCGATGTCGGATCTCCCGATGTCAGATCGCCGGGAGGAGTACCTGCTGGAGGTGATGTAGCGCCAGGAGGGGTGACCAAGGTATCGTCTGCAGCATTGGGATGAGGAGCCGGTATTGGCTGCTGCTGAGACGTCAAAACATATCAGTCTGTAGCAGGCGCAGGATCAGAGGAAGAAGTACCAGTACCGGGCTCAACGGACAGCCGCATCACATGCGCTCTAAGCTCTGCAATCTGTCTCTGCTAATCAGCAAGCTGAGCCCGTATATCATCAGTATAGTGCCCGTCAGTGTGCTCCGGCTGTGGTGCTGCGCTGGCTGTAGAAGCGTGAGCTGCTGAGCCGCAGTAAAACTGTGATGCCTGAGACCCGAAAACTTGATGCCTGAGACCCGAATGCCGTATAACCTTCCTCTTCTTCTTGCCCCCATACAGCCTCAAGATTAAAGCGCTTACCCTCATCAATCTTGACTCAGCTTCGGATTCACGGTTGAGAAGTAACATACGCTCCCGAGCATGTAGTAGATAGTTTCTCCTTGAAAACAAAAAAAATCTAATTAATCAATGCAATTGCAAAGCTTTATTATATTGAAACTTTGTACATCTTGCAACAAGTAAAGGGTAAATTAAACTATATTCATTGTTACTTTACATTGACGCTTCACCGCACGTCTGTCTGACAAACGTAGTTCATTATCGTTCTCCTTAGTCGTGAAGTGTATGTAAAACACCTCAATCGGCTGTGGGCTCACGACCTAATTTTCCACGACCTTGTAATAATTTATGGCATGATATATAATATATTATAGTGTCCTTCATTAAAACATCAGTTTCATGTAAAGGACTAGTCACTTACTAATAATCGAGCTATCTCCTATAGCAGATATAAAATCTCCTGGGTGTCGAGAAGGTCCTGCTCCATCACCGCAGTCTCACTGTGCCTGTTTATGTGCAAATATCTCCCGCTTTCTATTTGAATGCAGATCCTTCCCAAGCCTTTTTGCCATCTCTCCCATATCCCCTGAGACACGCCACTTACTGCTTCTTACGCGCTTCTGCTCATCCCTATAGGTGAAGTCAGCATAGTTCGATCAAGTGCATTATCTCTCTCCCAAGCTTACTTTCAGCATAGCCGTAATGGCCTCGTCCCATATGAAATGTTTCTGCCAAAAAATTGAAATATTAGCCGTTTCAACACTAAGGATGTATCTTGAATTGTTAAAAACATTGAATGATTGAATATAACTTAAACCAAAAGAAGTACCTGAAACTCCTACCCAATAAAAGTCCCCTCGCCTCTTGTGTACGCATCCATTGTGTATCCTTCTTTATGCAGCTGTAGCTTGATTATCCTTTCAACAATTTGTCCTCGCTGGCTCCGAGAAGATGATATTGCTAAAAAAAAAAAAAAAAAACAGAAGTGAAAATATATGACACGAAAGCATCACAAATCTGAACAAAATATGCATGCGGGAAAAAATTGAATAAGTACTTACTGCCCGCTACCCAAACTGAGGGTGATACGTCTGGGATCTGATGAAGCCTTGCAAAAGAAGTGACAAGAAATGTTATTAAAGTGACAAATGTTATAAATTTTTAGATAATTAATATATAATTAAAATGACAGTTATGACATTTATGATTACCTTGCACAGTAGGTGACCGTCCAGCTGGTGGAGTCTGTACTAGTCCAGAAATGGGGGTAGAAGAGGAAGGAGCAGAAGGCTGTGATGGCGGCAGTACTAGACACTGAGCAGAGGATGAAGCCCCAGACGTACCTGAAGAAGGATGTGATGGCGATAGTACTGGTCGCTGAGCAGAGGACGAAGCCCCAGACGTACCTGAAAAAGGATGAGGGATCGACCCTCCTCGTCCACGGGCACTGCGTCCAGGGCCACGACCTCCATACGAACCACTGCCAGACACGTCAGAATCAAACGCTTTGCCTCTAGCCATCTGTACTGCAGATATCAGAACCGAAGATAAACATGAAATTAATACAATTATATGAATTGTAGAAATGTTGGTAAATATGAGTAAAGAAAGTTAAATACCATTGAAATTCTTATTAATATATTAATTAATATACATTTATCAATGTAAATAGTAAAACTTGCCTCCTAAGTTTTAAGTGTCTTAATATCATCTTGCTTCCGTCCTCTCTTCATCAGCTTCCTCTTCTTCATATTCGTCTTCTGAGGATGACAAATTGGAATGATGTTGATCTTCTTCCTCTTTCATCATTCTGATGCTCCTATTTCAACATAAGATCGGCTTTATCATCCAATCTAAGTCTATTATGTTAAATCTTTCAACAACTTGCTTTCGGTTTGTTTTCAACCCTAACTTCTTGAAAATGGCTCCTGATAACTGCGAGTGAAAGCATTAGTGTTTGGTTTCAAAGTGGCAAATGACACAACTGGATCTAGCCTTGATTTTTACAACCACTGCCATCAATCGTGCCATCCAATCGCAACGATCTCGTTTAAACGATGGATATAAGACATAGTACACCTGTGCAGCTTGCATTGCCAACACAAAAGGTTCATACTTTATATATCTTCTTCTTTGATTAACATCTACCAGATTATACTTAGGATGAACCTTCGTGCCAATGTTTGGCGTAGGATCAAACCATTCACATTTGAATAAGATTATGCACTTCATTGGTAGGCTTGGATATTTTAACTCCAAAACCTCAACCAATTTCCCATAAAAATTATTTGACACGTCACTGTAGTTTGATCCCTTTATGCACACACCGCTGTTCATTTCTTTCTGCTTCTCCCATAAACCCTCAGTGTGAAACTTGTAACCGTTTACAAAGTAAGCCAGGAGTAGGCATTAGCCAACCCGGGTAATGGGGCCCTTTCCAGATCTGTAAAAATCTATTACGAATAATCGATTCTCCGAGCTTCAGGCCTATGGGAAATAGTAATGGCATGGAGTGAGATTTAATAAATGTATATTCCATGTTGTGTACATTTGAAAGTAACTTACATAATATTTTGAACCATTCTGCAAATTCGGTGGTCCAGCTTTGCATCAACTGTAGTATCAGTCAAAATTGGGATTTTTGAAGCCGCAAAAGATTGATATATTTCCTAATTTATCAATAAACCAAATTAGCATAAGTATGATTTAACATAACAACGGCCCACGTCAAGTTTAGACTGTTTACATTATTTATACTTACTGTACATATGGTGTGATCTCTTCACAATTCAATAAAATATAGGTTTGAGCCGGTTGTATCTCTGCATCAGTCAATCGTCTTTTTTTTAATTTACCAATCATACGCCCAGGATAGGTGAAAATTTTTAGATTTCCTTCAAACTCAGATTGTACGCGATCTCCTCTGTCATTGTTACGTGGCACTCTCTGATGCTTGGTGAAAACATGTCAAAGTAGTGTGAACAGAATGTGGAAGCTTCTTCCACCAAATATGCATTGCAAATGGATCCCTCGACCTTTGCCTTATTGCGCACATTTTTTTAAATTTTTTGCAGGTGTCTGTCATTGTACAATGCCAATATGTAAGTATAAGTTCAAATAAATGATGTAATCATTAGAATGAGATGTTATTGAGTCACCTCTTAAATGGATACATCCATCGATATTGTACCTGTCCTGCTAAATGACATTCATAGGGCAAATGAATCGGCAGATGTTCCATAGAATCAAAGAAGCCGGGTGGAAAAATTCGCTCCAACTTGCACATACTTGCACACGCTATTGGGATTTCTCGCGCTAATTGGGTCCATATTTCATCGATCAGATAACAGTCATCGTCAAGTCCTTGAAAAAGAACTCATTCTGTCATTGCTTCCAAAAATTTTTTCCTGTATAATCCTTGGAAGCCACAGGGATCAATCTTTTGCATGAAAAACATGGCAGTCATGGCTTTTTCATGCCAAAACCAATCTGTACTTCCTCATGTCCACAATCTTACCCATATTTGAAACAGTAGCCATCTGCCAAACCTTAATAATCGTAAGCATTCGCACAATGAATTGCCTTCTGGGGTTTATCTAAACAATAACATGCCTTGGAAAAACCTTACCAGTAAGGTATAGATTGCGTCAAGTTCTGGGTCGGACGATAAAATTTCCTTCATGTCTGCTTCTTCGCTTTTGCATTATCCTTGGTTTTCCCTTTCAATGATTCCATTGATAGTGTTGAATTGAAATTTCAAACACAATTTTTTTCTTATGTGCATTTGACATCAAGTTATGATGGATAAGAGTTGAACTCCAGTATGGCAAAGTCCCAGAAGATGCTCGCTTTTTCCACCCGCATTCCTGCAATCTTATTTACCTCATCTGCACCTAACTCTGTACTTTCATAAGCCCCAGATCTTCAATTTCCTTGTAATATTTCAGCTCCAGACTTCACAGGGCTGGAGGGGGTTCAACAAATAGTCGGTCGTTTTTCTAAAGCATTGTCGATTTCTCCCCTAAGGGTGATCTGCGTAGAATTTGCGATGGACAATCAAACCAACATTGTTTACCTCCATTCTTTAGTGTTAAATGCCGTAGTGTTTCTTCCATGCAATAGGACCAAGCCAATTGTGCCAGCCGTACTCCACCCAGATAAACATTCCAAATGCTGGAAAATCACCGATTGGTCCAAAGGCAAAGCAGCTCGCATTATGAAATTTCTGAATTGCTCGAAATATCGAATGTTTCAACCCCAATATTCCCATAAATAACTTAATCGGCAATCAAACTATAGAAACACATCAATTTTATGTTTTCGATAAGTAGGGCCAGGAACAATAACACACAGAAAACATATAATAACACATAAAAACATATATTCATCTTTCATACACATTGACGGTGGTAGATTATATGGTGTGACAATGACAGGCCATGATGAATATTGTTGTCTGGATTGGCCAAACGGCTGAAACCTATCAGTACAAAGCCCTAATCTAACGTTTCTCATATCAGCAACAAACACAGGATGAATGTTATCAAAATGTTTCCACGCTTCAGAGTCTGACGGATGAGTCCTTATACCATCCTCATATTCATGCAAAGCATGTCATGTCATGTGTTCAGTTGTCGCCTTAGATGCATATAACCTTTGAAGGCGAGGAACAAGAGGGAAATAATACATCTTCTTGAAAGCCTTCTTCTTACTAGTCCCCTTGGACCCCGCCATTGATATCTTGGAAGATTACAAAAACTGCATTTCTCTGAATTCTGAGCCAAACACCCCAGATATCAATAATTAATACGACCAGCAATTAATTCTTTTCTGATCGGTAGTCCCAATCCCCGAACTAATTTTTTTGTCCGATAAAAATTAGTCGAACCATTGAATGGGCCTTCAGGCAACATTTCCTTTGCTAACTGCCACAATCAATCATCGTAACACCTTTCTGAAAAATGCTGCCCACTTTCATGTGTAGTAGATCGTGCAACAACAGACAGAACTGAATGAATTTTTGAAATTTTCCTCTGCATCCAGGCCACAGTTCTTACCTGTTAGCTGCACTTAGCATGTCAAACAAATTTTTGTGCTGCTACGGTTGCATCAATCCATATTATCCCAATCACATTGTACTCTACTGCGCCATCGATTACCATATCATTGCATTGATTTTTACCCCCGCCATTAACAGAAATTGATAAGTGAACTTCTACACTTACCGGGAATGGAGTGGCCTGGACCCACTGGCAACTCGAGCTTCACCATGATGTATCCATTTCGTATTAATTTTCCACGACCATTTTTGCCACAAATTGAAGTTTCACTGTTATCGATGTTCTAAGAAGGCTCGATTCGACACTTCTTGTGATACCATGGCACCTCAAACATTTACCATAATAAAACTGGGATTACCAACTGCAAACTGTATTAAAGACGCCTTTCAATCCTTGCAGGAACTCTGTCTTAATATCCATTGACCTCGAAACCTCCAGTACATCCAATCTCGATTATTTTCGCATTTTTTTTTTCCTATAATTAACATGTGTTTATGAAAGGGTAAATATTATGTAATTGTTTAGTCCCAAACCATCCTTAAAAACATGCCACTAATTGCTAATGTTCAATTTTACGCTTATAACTAACTAAGGTTATTTCTATAATAAGGGTTATTTCTATAATAAGGGTACCTATATATAAATGTAAAATCACTAAGTTCATTTATTACCTTTACCCTAATAAAGGTAAGTGTACGATTCCACATACTTAATTTTTTTGAAAAAATTCGGCAACACTTCGGCACAACTCAATCAAATCTCAAATATAAAAACACTTCAATAAACACTCCTATATCATACCAACATTCTCCAAAAGCAAAATGGCTACTACTAGGCCTCCAACCAAACCAAACGCATCATTCATTTAAAAAAAATTAAGAATAATAACAACAATAATAAAAAAAATGCATTATTTTTAACATTTATTAACAATTCTGAAAATGATTTCAATATTACTGAAGATTATTAACATTTATTAACAATTTTATGTTTTATATTTTTAATGTAAAGAAGATAGCAAGTTTGATGCCTTAAATTGGTAGAAAGCAAATATTCTGAAGTTTCGAGTTACTTATCAAGGATGGCTCATGATATATTATGTATTTCTGTTAATACAGTAGCATTCTAGTCCACTTTTAATGCAGGAGGTAGAGTACTTGATCAATATTGTAGCTCTTTAAAGCTAGAAACAGTTCAAGAACAGTTCAAGCTTTAATATGCACAAGAGACCTACATTTTGATTTTAAAGTTACAAAGTCAGTAAAGGTACTTTATTTTATTATAAATTTTATTTATAAATTTTCTTTAGGTATTTCTTTTCATTTCAAATTTATTTCTAAATTATTATTAGGTATTTATTTCATTGGGAACTTATTAAAAATTGTTATTAGTTGAAATCTTTGACTATATAACATATTAATTTACATAGTGCAATTGTGATAGGATGAGAAGAGTTTATGCAAAAGTATGCTTAAGTATGCTTGGAATAACATTTATCCTAAATGTAAAATATTATTGTGTTATACTTTTCTTTTTCACATCTCAAATGAACAACAATTATATATTTTAAGAATTATCTAATTTTATGTATTTTGGTTTTTCAGGTTAATGGTTGCTGTTGGAATTTCTCTACCAATAAAACAATAGCAATTAGATTTTTGTGTATTTCTTTAAACTAATTAAATAAAACATTTGGATCTTTTGAATTATTTATTCTTCTCAATTTATAATTTGTTTCTTTGAATTACTGTTTTGGAGATCATTATTTGTTGGAATTGAGCAGCAATCTGTTACAATCTGTTATAGCCTTAAATTGATATAGGATATTCTTTAACTTTGCTTGTTCTTGAGACTAGTATTTCATCTGTACATAAATAATTTTTACATTATTTTTTTAATTAATTACCAGTAAAATGTTCTTTTGTCATAGAATTGGACGTATAACAGCAAGCTTTTACACTTAATTTTATATTAATTTTTAACTTTATTTCTCAATCCGATATTGTCTATAGAAAATTCTGTAGACATGCATATTAATTAATTTTTAAATTTTAATTATTTTATTTGAATTATAGCATGCATTTGTTTAAGTAAAGATATTTTTAATAATAGCAATCTTACATTTTATATTAATTAATTTTATAAATTAAATAATACACAGCAAATTATAATATACAACAAATTATGTCCAAATACACATTAAATCGCAAAAAAAAAAAAAAAAAAAGAAAAGAAAAAAAACGAAAAAAAAAAAATTTCGCAACACAAATCGCAAAATACCTCAACTTATGTCCAAGAAGGCGGAGTGGGAGTGACCGGAGGGGCTGCAGCGGCCTGCAGCGGCGTCAGGCGGGCTGGAGGCGGCGTCAGGCGGGCTGGAGCGGCGTCAGAAGGGGCTGGAGCGGCCTGCGAACAGAGGAGAGGAGAGGAGGAGGAGGAGAAGAAAAAAAGAAGAAGAAAGAAGAAGTAGGGCGTCTGGCGTTTAAAGCCCTAAAATTTGCGACCGACTGGTTTCATTAATATCGGTCGCAATTTTTAACCCTGCAACGTTGTTTTACTTCGCAGTAAATTTGCGACCGATTTGCGACTAAACAATTCGGTCGCAATAATTCAGTTTCACATCTGTCGCACATTGGTCGCAAACTTTATTCCTAATTTTGAACCACGCACTTTTGCGACGAAATAACTCTTAGTCGCACATCGGTCGCAAAATCGGTCGCAAATTCGTCGCGTAGTAGTCACAAATTGAGAAACAAAATCGCGGGAATTTTTAGCGCTACAATTTGCGACTGTTTGTTTTTCTGTCGCAAATCGGTCACAAAAGTGCGACCGATATTTGGCGGTCACAAATTGGCGTTTGTTTTGTAGTGATTATTCACATTGATTATGGAATTTTATTCAAGTATTATTGAGTTTTATTTACTTACTATGTCGAACTAAATTCTCATACTAGGAATTTGATATAGCTTAAATTCTTTTCCAATTTAAAATATTAGATTTGTTTTTCTTCGTTCAAAGTATAATTTATTATTGAACTTATTGAACTTAATGCTTCCAGGCAGAGTTTCTCCCCTGGATTGATTTGTTTCATTAATCACTATCGCGGGAAGGGTTTTTGATATGAAAAAGGTAATAAATAACATGAGAATAATAACTTGATGCGGAAGCTATATGGTTTGACTCATGGGGGTTTTATAAGTTATTGAGCTTAGGTTATGAATTCACAAAACAAACCATAAAACTTGATGATTTAATTCATGTTTGATTACGCTATTGGAAGATAGGTAATTAGATTGGATTAAAATAGCTAACAAAACATCGGGAGAGCTTGCTAGTAATTTTAGGGTTGTTACCCTGACTTGAACAATTAAAGTTGATTAACAAACTAATAAAATAAATTGGATAGAGTTAAGTGAAATCAAAATCCCTAGTAGCTTTAAATCCAATCAAAATCCCTAGTAGCTTTAAATCCTTTATTTCTTTCCTTCAAATACCGTTGCTTGATTTATTTTTGTTCTCTTTTAATTAGTTATTTTAAATTTCTTACAATAATTTCCCCTTATTGCCTTTTAAATAATAATAGGTTAACATAATTTTGGTACTTGATATACGATCCCTGTGGACGATACTCTACTCATTCTATACTACTTGCTGCGATTTCTTACACTTACGAAAATCACTATCATAATCTTTATATGTTATACATGCTAATCTAACCTTATTATAATTCTTAACTAAACAATCTTCCGTAAACATTAATTAATGAAAATAAAATAATAATATTAATAGTAAGGTAATTAATCTAATTAGCTAAAGATACGTTGACAAAAATCCAGCAGCATCTCTCCTACAATTAGAACAATCTACCTATTTCCAATTCAAGGAAATTCAGCATATAATCACAACCCATCCATCGAGCAAATCAATCAACTAAGCCCTTCTTCCTTCCATTATCAACACAATCTAGAACCAATCATTTCTCGTCATCAATTTTGATTATATAATTTCTCCTATTTAATAAGTTTCTCGACTTTTTCAGTAATAGAATCTAACATAAAAAGTACTTCATTTTTGTGATAATAAGATATACTCATTTAAATCCCATTTTATATTTTATGAGTCAATTTATATTAACTAAATCAACTAAAATAAAGTTTAACTAGACTAACTTGAATTAACTAGTTCTAATTGAATTTTTACAAGAAAATACAATGTAGGGACTTAGGGCTTATAGATTAAAATTTGATTGAAGATTTGCGATCACCACGAAAGGGGAAAATTCTGTCTCTTGGGTCCTTGCCTGAGCGTCGCCGGTCGGCTGCTGTGCACGATGGTCGGAAAATCGAACCTTCACCAAAATTTACAAAAAAAAAAAAATACATCATTTTATTCATTTCGATGAGAGATCACTAATATGTGATCAAATCAAGGTAGGTGTGAACCATGTGGCCGAAAATTGGCCAGAAAAGTTAGTTGGTGCCCATGTTGGGTTTTCGGATTCCGGCTATAACAGTCAGCGGGAAGGCCATCAAATGAAAGAGGGAGAAGAGGGGAATAGATCGACACTTACCTTGAAGCCTCAAGTCGCCGGAAACGACATGAATGGCTAGAAAACATTGTTGCGACGGTGCCGAACCATTTTGGTCGAGTTTTCTCTCGATTCGGGCTCAAATCACACAAACCAAGGATTGAATCAAACTCCTTGAACTGAATAGATAATTTTAGAGCCCTCACTCGCCGGAAACAATGGTCATTTGGTAGGAAAACAAGAAGGAGAGGGAGAGGGGAGGCTGTCGGTGATGGGGAGAGGATTCGGGTTTGGTCCGGTTCAATAGAAAATTATAGATTTCTTAACCTATTTCGATCCAATCTCTTCCAATGATCGGGTAATAAGGCTTCGTTCGATCCAATTCGGGTTTGGTCCGGTTCAATAGAAAATTATAGATTTCTTAACCTATTTCGATCCAATCTCTTCCAATGATCGGGTAATAAGGCTTCGTTCGATCCAATTCGGGTTTGGTCCGGTTCAATAGAAAATTTTAGATTTCTTAACCTATTTCGATCCAATTCAGGTAATAAGTCTTGGTTCGATCCAATTCGGGTTTGATTTTTTTTTAATTGGTGTAAATTAGATTCTAGAATATTTCTCCAATTTACTCAATAATAATAATAATAATAATAATAATAATAGTTGATAAAATAAAGTTTTGAGTTTAAGAATAATTAATTTAAATAGTAAGCATAAATATATATATAATATATATAACTATATATATATATATATATATTATGATATTTAATAATTAATGTTAAATATTTAACGTCCAATAAGTAATCTTTTTAAGAAATTCAAGAAAATTCGTTTATTACGGAATTGCAATAATATGCACTTTGGGCTTGGGCCCAATACTTACAAATTTGGACTCGGATAAAATTGTTTAGTAATTTTGCAAGCCCAATTTTAATCGAAATCTTAATTTTATAATTGGTTAGAAAAATTACGGGATGTTAGAGATTTAGAGAGAGAGATTAATAGAAAATTGCGAAGTTATTAACTATATATATTTAATAATTAATTTAATATTTAACGTCCAATAGTAATTTTTAAGAAATTCAGAAAATTCTTTATTAGGAATTGCAATAATATGCTTTGGGCTTGGGCCCAACTTACAAATTTGGACTCGGATTAAAATTGTTTAGTATTTGCAGCCCATTTAATCGAAAATCTAAATTTTTTATTTAATTAAAATTTGGAAGTTTTGAAAATAAAATTACGGGATGTTAAAGAGATTTAGAAATATTAATAGAAATTCGAAGTTATTAACTATAGAAAAAAAGTATGAGATTTACAAATTAAAATAACTAGGGCAAAGCTCGCGTAATGCAAAGCTCGCGTAATGCGCGAGTTACTTTATTACCGGATTATATATTATATATTTTTTTGAGATTAATAATGAATTATAGATCCTTTGCAGAAAAGTTAAAAATTAATGTAAAGAAATTTAAATTTAATTTAGCAATACAATTTCAAAATAAATTATTTTATGTACATATATTCTATTGATAGATTATTTTTTTAAACTTATTTAATAACAATTGAATAGTATTTTTTTAAGGTAAAGTTGTCTAATAATAATAATAAGAATAAGAATAAGAATTGCCCATTAGTGTGCAATATTAAGTAACTATCCTCATTCATAATGAAAAAAGATTTATCATAAAGCTGATCACACACAGACACATATATATATATATATATATATACATACACATAGGATTAACTTGAGCTAAAAGAAAAAAAAAAAAGAAAGAAAATTATGTGATGATGCATAATCATATGCAAATCAATACTTATTCCTTTTACTCCATACCAACGAAAAAAAAATGAAAAATATGAGCATGGTTGCACGACAAATCCCCTCAATAAGGAAACAAATCAAGAGAAACTCTAATCTTATTTTATGTCATCTTCTCATTTTCTCTATGCTTCTCTCCCTGAAATCAATATATAGTGAAAGAAAAACACTCGAGATTATAGATAAACTATGAAAGAAATTTTCAATGTTATTTGATACGCTGAGAAAAAGAGAAAGATGAAAGAGAATAATTTATATTGCTGAAAGTATATAAACAATAATTTTCTATGGGCTTTTCTATTGATCTTCATCTGCATCTTGAAATAAAAACAACATATATAGAAATAGAAGTTGATTCAACAACAATACAATAATATATTTGAAAATAAAAAAGAAAGAAAAAAGAAACAGAAAGAAAATAGCACAAAACTAAAGAACTAAAGAAAATATTGGCTATAAGCTTGAGGCACACGCCATAATTCCCTATGGCGCGAGGCCCTTTGATTTAGAGGCTCTGAATGTATAAAAATTCAATAAATGTCGCAATTCGGATATCTAGTGGCCTAGCTCCAATCCTAAAGGGTTTGGGTCGTGCATTTGGTCACAAATGGATCGAATAAACATTAAAACAAGGTTGAAGGCTGTGATTGATGGATTTGTTTATCTTCTGGGATGAACATCAAGTTCATGATCTTAAACCTTGAATATCCTTTAATTTTTCGTCCTTTGATTACTGTTCTTTACATTACAAGCATTTTACTTTTCTGTCATTTGATTTCACGCTCTTTAATTTAATGCTTCATAATTATTATTGTGCTAACCCCTTTACTTATTAATCTTGCACCTCTAACATGCATAATTTTTTCATTCTATGAATGTTGAGTGTGAATGGTTGGAAATGTATGTCCTATTATCTTGTTAATATTATTTGTCTTTGTGTAAATATTTCTTGTTGGGATCTTCCATTTCTTGATGTGTTTAATTAATTATTATAGCAAAATGTAAGAGACCCTAATGGATCTCATTAAAGCTTGTTTGTAATATTAAATTGGATTTGAGAAATTTGGAGCGGTGAGGGTAGATTGTATTATTAGGATGATTTTGTAACTCTTTTTTCCTCCCTCCTTCTTTGTGTTTGCTTTTTTTTTTTCATATTTATTATGCTTACAATAATTTGTATGAATTACATAGTTTTCTAAAAACTGTATTAAAATTGTTTTACATCTCAATTAAAAGTTAATCTCATTATTAATTATTATGAGTTTTTGGACAACATGGAGGCCAGTTTAGTCGGGTGAAATGGGTGCCTAACATCTTTCTATTTTGTACCTAACTCCCGAACTGGTCTCTAGTTTAAAATCAAATTAGTCAATTTTTCTAAATAAGGGTGGCGACTCCAAAATAAAACTCTTACCAAAATAAAAAAACCTTTTTCCGAGGATTAAACGAGTTTAATAAAAGAAAACCAATTTCCAAATAAAATAAATCAAGCCCATTCAATTAGGTTCTTTCCAAATCCAACTTTTTGGATGGAAAAACCACGCGTCCTCAATAGGCTTGGGTTATGGAATATTTGGAATATTAGAATTGGGCCAGGGTATGATATGAACATGATGTTATGTAAAGTAATATGGGCTTACTATTCTTGAGATCCATTTTGATGTGGTCGAATTTAATGGTTTAGACTTACTATGGGCTTGGGGGCTTTATGCTTATCTGGGTCCTAGTGCCGGTCCAGCCCATGATTTTGAGTCTTGACAATAATATTATTATCACTAGATATAATATTGAACAATTATCTAAATTCAAATATAATCATTTAAAATAACAATATGAGATATTTAGAAAAACTAAATAGATCAATAATTATTAGAGGACTCTGAGCCGTCATTATATTCCCTCCTTTGGGTTGAAATATAATGATGCAATAGAATCTCTATTTTAATACCCAAGTATTTATGAAAAACTTTATCTTTGCCTAATAAATAAGCATGAAAATCAATTTATCATTCCATGATGAAATCTAAGTTATCTCTAAATTAAACAACCGATAAGCCCCTTTCGGCAGGTTATTGAATGAAAAACTTAGAGACTATATCACAAATATACAAAACTCATTATTGAAAATCTTGATTGTAAGCAATACACATGATTATGAAATCAATAATCATACAAATAAGAACATTATGAGCAAAAAACATAAGTTTTGAACATTTAATTTTATTCCAATAAGAGTCCAAACATACATTATAAAATCTCTTTTGGGTAGATAATATAATATACAAATAGGATTCTCTATTATTAGAGACAATACAAGAATATTGATTCACAAGAAAAGAAATTCTATCCCCTTTAGGCAGATAAATTCTCAAACTATGTTTCTACTCTAATACAAAAATTCATTAATTCAAAATTATTACATATAGTAGTTCCCTTTGGGTAAATTACTATACATAATAGTTTCGATAATTTCATCTCATATACATCATGTAAACATGAATTTATAAATCTCTACAAAAGAGTCACTTTGGTGAATCATTTATATTAATTCATAAACTCTTATGTGAGATACTACATTAATGCTCATAAAATTTAATAATCATTGAGTTTCTCGCCTTAAGTATTAGTATCATGGAACATTGTCATTAAAATTTTAATAACATATTATCTATATTTAACAATGTCATGACTTTAAAATAGTGTACTATTTACTTATGCTAATAACTATAACACTTTGCATGTTATTGACTATAACATCAATGCATAAGTATGAAATACACATATATGCACACCACCAATAATCAGAAAAATAATGAGAAACAGGTTTCTAATGCAGTAAAATTCCAGGTAAAATCATATAATTATAGTCATTGACTTGCACATGATCTCACATGATCTAAACTTTAAACCTTGCATGATTATAGTCATTGACTTGCACTTAAAAATCTCTTTCGAAAAATATAAAAGTAAACTCAAGTATTGTAATGATAAATATCTTAGTATTACCTTTATTGACCAAAATTATTTTCAGAGAAATAAATATCCAATAATATGCTATTGCATATTAAATCCTTTGATCATTAATAAATAACTATTTAGATGTATAGTAATGTAATTATCTCCTCATGAGATAATTTATAAATCAATTATTAAATTTCATCTCCAAATGAAAGGAAAAGGAAAAACTTAGAGAATAATCAAAAGTCAAGAACAGTAAATTAGCACCACTAATTTACTTCAATCCCTGGATTCATACTTAATCCATATAAATATAATGTATCATAAGTGGGGTACTATAAGACAATTAATATAATATGACAGTCTAAGAAATTCTTGACCTTAAATATTTTATCATGTCATATGCAAAATAATAATAATATTGCACCAAGCTAAATTAGACATAGTTCAAATAAAATTAGATAACTATGACACTATATTAATCCTCAAAACTTACTTGATTTACAATTTAATTATACATGCATGGCTTCAATGTTATATACTTAATAGCATATAAATCAACATTACTAATGTCAATGGACAAAAATGACTATTCATATTTAATTCAGGTCCTATTCAAAATAAAAAGACATGGACGCCTTGAATATTATCATTCTTAGATGTATGTGTACATGTTATTAATTTTACCCTTATTTCATTTGATAAAAGACGATTGATTTGGACATTTAAAAATAAATTTATTATTCCTTTTACAAATTAATTATCTAGCAAAGATAACTAATAATTATTCTTTTATCATGAGATAACAATAATGGATAAACTTAATAACAAATAAGCATTATGACTATTTTAAAATAATTTCTATTACAACTTCGTTTGTCTCCAAAATTAATTCACACATAACATTATAATATAATATACTAAGCTTTTCTCGAGCTAATGGATATTTTCTTTGATACAATAAAAGCAACAATTGGCCGCCATTATCAGCAGCATACATACAAGTATGGACATGCACATGCAAATAGATAACTATTGTGAGCAAATGATTTATATATTTGTACAACTAGTACAAGCTTCAAAATATGTGCACACAATAAAAAATAGTTAAACTATTAGGATTTTAGGAAAAATCAACTATTTCGTCAATTTTCTGTTCATAACATAGACATCCAAAAATTCATTATATTATAAATTAGTTAATGGACTTTCGTTCAATTCATGTGAGAGAGCACACCAATATTTTTTTTAAGGGATTATATATTTTAACCTCCGCAAGGCAACCTCAAACACGAAGATATATAAATCATTTTTTTATTTAGGAATAAATTTAGTGAGCACACTATTTAAGATATAAAGGGAATTTTAAGGGTTTCACCTTAAAGTTGTCCAACCAATGCTCGTAGCTATCATGATAAACAAATAAAAATAACTGATCTTCATTGCATGTTTAATATTTTTACTATTAAAATAAATTATCCACAAATTTGGATAAACCAAATATGCAATTCATAATATGATTTCAATTTATATAAGTAGTCTCTATACCACATATTAGATTTTAATGCCCAAAACACTCATATATAAATTGAAATCACACAAAATATTAAAATAATATTTTGTTGTCTTCCACTGATGCAATGTTGATCTCTAACAGTAAGTGAAAAGGTGGAAAGAAATTAAAAACAACCACATATATTTGTCTGTGAAATGACCAGGTACATCCTCTCTATATCTACAAGTTTTTAACGATGTTAGGATTATAACTGATTCCGAGTGGGGCCCGCGGAAAAATACCGGTAGTAAAAGTAAAATAAAATTACTATTACCACATATACCTCTAATAATTTCGTATTAGATATTGACGATCGAATCCACCAGAAATAATAACCACGGTAAAAATTAAATAATCACCGTAAATGCCAGATGAAAAATAAGAACACGAAAGAAATTAAAAACAACCACATTTATTTGTTCCCCTGGAAATGAAAAAAGGTACATCCTCTCTATAAATCCTACAAGTTTTTTAGACGATGTTAGGATTTATTAACTGATTCCGAGTGGGCCCGCGGAAAAATATACCGGTAAAGTAAAAGTAAAAATAAAATTACTAAATTACCCACATATACCATTTCGTATTAGTATTGACGATCGAATCCCCACCATAATAACCAAATAAAAATTAAATAATCACCGTAAATGCCAGATGAAAAAATAAAAACAACGAGATTTACGTACTTTCACCCTTTTCAACCTGTTAAACTAACGTCCTACGGGAACAAAAACTAACGTGAAAAACTTCCACAAAAAATAGTAGGTAAAAAAAGAGATTATAAAAACTCCGTAAGTTGTTCCACAAAAACGCCTAAAAATTAAATAAAAATCCTCACTATTTAACTCTCTTCAATTTTAGGGAAAAATTTTTTATACACTCTATGTAATTTCTATTCCCTGTTGGGTTTTGAAGAATAAAATTAAAAGTTCACCCTTCAACTGTTATGGGCTACGTCTACGGGACAAAAACTCTGAATAATTCTTCCACTAAAAATAGTAGGTACAAAAGAGATTATAAAAATAATGGCACTCTAAGTGTTTCCCAAAAACGCCTAAAAATTATAATCCTCACTATTTTCTCTCTTTCCCAATTTTAGGAACCCTTTTCTAAAATTTTTTATACACTCTATGTATTTCTATTCCTGTTGGTTTTTGTACATAATTTAGTGAAAAACCTTCTCCTATAGGTGAATGACGCGTCCCCCGAATGGATGCGTTAATCACGCGTCTATTTTTCCTTCCTTTTTCTTCATTCAAACTTCCTTCTGCAGCCTTCTTTGAACACAAAAAAAACGTGCCCTTTTTTTTTTTCTTTGTTCAAACTTGTGTGGGTCCCACATGTCGGAGGGATCCACGACAAATGGATGGAAAATAATTTATTATTTTGACGGCATAGACTATATAGAGAGGACATAGCTTGTATATAGAAAATTATTAGGATCTCCCATCATAACCCTAATAGGATATACAATCTTAACCCAAATTAGGATTTATCAACAATTAAACCAAACACATTTGACTTATTCATTAATTCTTTTAATGATCAGTCTTTAATAATGGACTTTAAATTAGACCTTTTGGACTATTAAGCTTAACACAAATATTTTATAAATAAAAAATATATACAATCAATAAGCCTGTTAGAAATAAAATTTCTAAGATTTCACCTTGACTTTCACATTGACAAATTTACCCTTAGTTTACTAGCTTTTGTTTTTACAAGTTAACCTTGCATGCCACGGTCCACAGGAATAATGTTTTTACAAGTTTACTCCTTATTTATTGGCTTCCAATTTGGTATTGTATGGGTTTTCAACTTGGCTTTTCATTTGACAAATTTGAATGAGTAAATTAAAACAAAATAAAACTTAGATATACTAAAATTTTAATATTGATAAGCAAAAGAAGGGAACAATACTCATATCATAAAAAATAATCAATTCATTCGGACACAATTTAGAAAATAAATTTTTATTTTTATTGAAAAACCAACATCCTAATTATATCAAAAGGGGTATAATGATATGAGCAATTTATTTTTTTTAATCACAGGTTTCTCTTTTTGAAATTACAATTCTTTTTTACTTAATTTTATAGTGTTTAAAAATTAATTACATGTAAAAGAAAGAAAAGAAAAGAAAAGAAAAATATACCTAAACTACTCTTTATTACTAAAAATAATATCGTAAAAAATGCATATTGAAAATGATAATAAAAAAATATATCTAAACGACTCTTTTAATACGCCCAACTTTTTGGATTGATTAAAACTTTAGCAAAAACAATATCTTTTATTATAATATTTTAACAAATCACAGTGAAAACTATAAAAATTTCAATTAATTTTGCTCCCTTCAATTACTGATTATTGGAAATTCTATTGTCTTGGAATCACAAATCACAAATCATGCCTTGGAATACGTTTGTCCAGATTACCCATAATTCAAGGGATGAAGTAAAAGGAATAAATTCTACAGTTAGCAAGATCCAAGACCCATAAAGATTTGTGGAGTCTTTTATTCGGAAAATTGGTGAATATTCTGTTGTAGTGATGATTAGAATTAGAAGGTGCATTAGCTATTCACCATCCATAGTTTTGAGACAAGTAAATCTAATGCACTTTATTCCCAAAACAAAATAATTAGTACATGTCATTTTTATTATAATTATAATAGCAAGGTAATCAGCGATTGACGTAGTAAAATCCAAGTCTTTCATCACTATAAAACAAATCAGAGAATCATTAAATCTAGCACTGACAACATAAGATAAGGTGGTGTTTTGTGAAGTTCAAACTCGTGATCATGAACACATTGTGCCGTATCTACATGGCGACTAAATAAAAGAAAAGTGCACAGATTGCTAGATGTCTAAAAAGCACGAATCAACAAAAAGAAAGGAAAGGAAGTAGATAATAAGCTAACTAGATAAGAAGATACAGATATGGGCCTCAAAGACAAAAGAGCTTTCGAAATCTTATAAGGCAAGGTAAGAGAAGGGCAATCAGCTGTAGAAGAGAGAAGTGATTGGCAACAAAGAGCCCTCAATAGCAATGTTGCTTCCTGTATGAAAGTCTAAGAGTCTGACAAGGAGTGGAACATTATGCAGTTATAAAATCAATTACAAAAAAATTAAAAAGATATGCAATGGTTGCTAAACTATCCACTTCAATTGGCTAACAACAAAGTGTTTCTACTCAGAAAGATGTCATTGTTGTATACTTAAAAAGACAAACATTCAAAAGACGCATAGTGCCTATTCGAATCAAATAAAAGATCACCACATAAAATGCAGAGAGAAATGATATAAGAGCGTTCAGTATATGAGGGAGCAAAAATGATTAAATCTAGGAACTTTATGCTTAGAGAAGCCAAACAATCATTACCACAACGTTTCTTCCTTTTGGCAGCCGAGTGAACAAGAAAGAAGATTGGAATTTATGTGTTATTACCAAATTGATTGTATAGTTATTCTTAACAATTGTATAGTTTGAAGTTTTTCAAACTAATTTAATTGTTGCACAATATTCTAATCCTTCAATTTCCATGTAATAAGCAATCATTTCTCTTGTAATAGCTAATTACCCATATTTTTCTCTACTTAGCAAAATTTCAAAAACTCTTTTTTCTCTGGAGCCAATCTCATTATCTTCTTCTTTAACTTATTATCGTCCTCCTTTCCTTTTCTTTTTATTGGTCCTGACATCTTAGATATCGAATTTCCTTTTCGAGCTTTGCAGTATTTTCTTTCTTTTTTTAATAGATTTACAAGTTAGGATTATGCTTTGCAGTAGTTTCCTATTTATCTAAAAAAGAGAAAAAAAGCCTTTGAGTGTCTAATGTCAATAGTCAATCGTGCCAGCTATAGATTTATTCTTTTTGTTTCACCCTTGAAATATTAGTAATCCAAGCAAACGTGTTCTAAAGCATTTTTTCCTCCACCGCAAATAAAATTTGTTCGCTCTTTTGTTACAAATTGCCCCAAAATCTTCATATACTCTTCAATCATAAGAATTGTGTCAATGTCATTAATTGTGAAAATCCGGATAAATTATACTGAGGGTCAATTAATTTTACACTTAGTTTTATTTAGGTCATATGATATCAATTTGTCATCCCTTAGTCATTCAATTTTAATTTTTGTTTTAACCGGGGGGGGTCACTTACCGAAATTCGGTAATCGAAATAGTAATATGATATTAAGAATTACATATATCGCAAAAAAATAAAATCATGATTACAAAATAATATAAAAAAAGAAAAGAAAATAATGCTACACAATATAAATGATAGAGTGAAAAGTTTTCACTTTTTTTTTTGACTTGTTTCTTGTAAATGCCGTTATTTGTCAAATAAATTAATAGGTAGATTCCAAATTAATGTATTAGGAGAAAATAAGAATTTTTCAAATAAAATTTTTTAATTTTTTTTTACCATATTAGTATTTCCAATGATGTTATTCTGATGAATAATCTCTTTGAAATAATCATCAAAGTTTAGTGATTAAAAAATAATAAATTAAAATTATGTGACTATTGGTGTAATTTACCGGTGAAAACCCTATAAACAACATGTCAATTATTGACGAGAGTTTCAAAAATCACTTCTAATATAATACTCGACCTTTTTTTGCAATACCCCATGCTTTTCAGTAAATGCACATTTGGTTTCTGGTGGTGGTTCCCAACACTAACAAAACTTTAATGTTATATATTTAAGCTAAACTATTTCAATACACCCTCAAATTTATGACTTGTAATAATTACACCCTAAAATAAATTTGATCTCCAAACACCTCAATTCTAAACTTGTGTAAAAATTATATCCTAATTATAAATTCAATAAAAATTTATAGTAAAATATAATAAACGTAAGACCCATAGAAGTAGCTAACCCAACTTTGGTTAGCATATTCTAAACGGCACCATTTTAGCTTGTTCTAACCCAAGCCTAACTCTATCTTCTTCAACTATTCCTTTCTCTTTCTATCTCTCGCTACCATGGTTGTTCTTCATTTTGGGCTTATGAGCATGGCTGCTGCAAGTGGCGGTGGCAAATCTTTCATTGCTTCTGCAAGGCAAAAGGGTGTTGTTGAAGAGGTAAATTTTCAGTCTTTATGACTCTTTTCTTGGATTTTAATTTTCTTTTTTAATGGAATGGGAATTTATTGATATAGGGAGGGTATTTAAATGATGATTTTATTTCGTGTTGTGGGTTGCTCCAATTTGAACTTTTTTTGTAATTTGTAAAGAAGAGATAAAGAATTCATGAACAAGTTTATAAATCCAGAACTGGGCGGTGGTGGCAGTAATGGTGGTAGCGTCAGTGGAGGTGGAGAGATTTAAGAGGCAGTAATAGCTAATCATCAGTTGTTACTTTATAGAGGACAAAAAAAAATCAATGAAAGAGAAAGGGTTCACTGCTAAAGAGCATATAAGCAAGATGGCTCCTTGCGTAGCCGGTAAACACAGCTCTGTTTATCATGGTGTCACTAGGTACATATGCATGTATTTTTTGCGAACAGAAAAAAAATATAGCTTTTTGGTTGAATTTAATTAAATTTAACTATTAATTAGTTATAGCTTGTTTTATTTTTCTAAAAGCATTTGAAAGAGAACAACTAGAAATCATCAGGTGATTTGTGTTAGTAGGTTTTTGAAGTTTTGATCATTTGTCTAACTTTGATTTGCTAATTATAAGAAACAATGAAATTTATTCAAAGTTTCCAAAACTTAGGCTCCGTTTGTTTTCGTAAAATAACTTTTAGGAAAATAATTTGCTGAAAAATATTTTCATGGAAATATTTTCCTTGAAAAATATTTTTCAAATGACTTATTTTCCATTATTTGGTTGTAATATTGAAAATTAGTTAAAAATTTTAAAGTCTTTATCTCATAAGACCATAAAAGTTTTTTTTGAAGTTTGATCAATTTGTCAACTTTGATTTGCTAAATTATAAGAAAACAATGAAATTTTATTTCAAAGTTTCCAAAACTTAGGCTCCGTTTTGTTTTTCCGTAAAATAACATTTAGGAAAATAATTTGCTGAAAAAAATTTTCATGGAAATATTTCCTTGAATAGAATATTTTTCAAAATGACTGTATTTTCCCAATTATTTGGTTGTAAATATTGAAAATTAGTTAAAAATTTGTTAAAGTCTGTAATCCGTCATAAGGACCATAAAAAAAAATTGATAATAATAAAAAAATTTTTATAATTAAAAAAATTTTACTGTTAAATCATGAAAAGATGCAAAAAAAAAAATATAATAAAAATTATGAAAGCCGCCAGTGGCCAAGTGGTGGTCAGCCGGTGGGGGTTGGCCGGCTGGTAAATGGGACTGGTGTTCAGTCGACTATGTTGAATTAATAAAATTAAAAAAATATGAAAATATAAGGGTTTGCCCAATATCCAAAAAATGTTTTCTGCTTCGAGAAATGGAAAGTTATTTTCCTAAAAAATTGAATAAATTTTCCTTAACCAGAAAAAATAAGGAAATATATTTCGTTAACTTATTTTCTGGACGCTCTAAAACAACGAAAATAATTGTAGAAAACATTTTCTTTACAAAGTTATTTTTATAGAAACAAACGGAGCTTTTAAACTACAAACACTATGGGTAACGAGATTTTTGGTTTGTGTTCATGGAATAGACCATGGAGGACGGTTTGAAAAATAATGAAGTGGGTGTCCGTTTAGAAATGCCTAAAACCAAGTAATTGGGGTTTTAGCTAACTTCTATGGGTTAATGTTTTATTAATATTTATTTTAATATCCAATTTGATCGGATATTTATTTTCTTGTATGTTTTTGTATTTTGGATTGAAGTATATTTTAAAAAAATTAAATTTTCAAAAATAGACAATACATAATATCTTAATTTAAGAGAGAGAATAAAAAAGAAAAAAAATTAATATTTCTTTTTTTTGTAATGGTTGTAGGGAAAATTTGAATGGTTTATTTAGAAGAGGATAGAATGTTGTTCTTTTAATTTAATCTTTTTTTTATTTAATTTTTTTGTGTAAATCTCGGTATTCGAATTTCCTTATCGGTCAAGAGACCATCCATTTCAAGTTCGGGCTTACTCAAACAAAGTTAAGTACTCTGTCGCCTCCTCATCTATTAGGTGTCATGGTGGCCAGAAAATCCTCCGGAGGCTGTAATGTTGGCAGCGCGTGGCCGCGTGTGGCGCCTAGACTTTGCTCATAGCTAAGGCCAGCCATGCATATTCGAAGGGTCTTAGCATCCTTTCCAACTGTAGGCCTCATCTAGCAATGTCTATCCAAGTATATCGCACTCCCGTATATGGGCTCAATGCCTTCGGGCATCTCGAGCAGCATAGTCCTGCCTATACCAAAACCTTCATCGCAAGAGAGATGCGCACTATAGGCCCTCGGGCCTATAGTGTCCATAGAGCTCCTTCTCTATGGAGACATCAGCCCCTCTTGCTGGACATGATGCCCGCACCTAGCTCACTAGGGCTGGGTCCCGCATCCCGACCCCGGGGCGGTGGAGAGCATTACGCCTTGTCTCTCCTCTCATATTCTCGGTCCATATGCCATACAACATGCTATTCTCGCCCCCAATAGCCTTACTTCGTCCATAGGGTTGCCATGGGTAGGGATGCTGGACTCACACCCCTATAGGGTTGCCATGGGTAGGGATGCTGGACTCACACCCCTACAATAGGTGTGTTTAGTGGAAATCGAATCCGAGAGCTCTTCCAATATGTCCAGCCTACGTTATCAACTGAGTCATTATCCGTAGGTAATCTTTTTTTTATTAATTAACATATAGATAATAAAGAATTTTAAAACTTTAATTTTTATCTATTTTTTAATAAATATATATCATAATTGGACATTTGAAAATTTTTATATTTTATTTTTTAAATATTTGATTTTATTTTGATGATAATTTAAAATATTTTTATTTTTTAAATATTTGATTTTATTTTGATGATAATTTAAAATATTTTATTTAGAAGAGAGATAAAAAAGAAAAAGGTATATTTTTTAACATTCTTTTTTCTTTATGTTTGTGTGATTTAATTGGATATATTTTTTTAAAAATAAATTTTCAAATAGAATAAACATAATATTTTATTTAGGAGAGGGATAAAAAAGGAAAAAAATATTTTTTTTGCATGGTTGTAGGCAAAATTGAAAGTTTATTTGAAGAGGATAGAATGTTTCTTTAATGTAATCTTTTTTCATTAATTAATTAAATTATTTGTTTATTTTAAATTTGCAACTTAGAACAATAGAAAAATAAAATACTTAAATATTTAATTCTAGAATGACCAATATTGAGAGTGCATTTCGTTTAAGTGATTCATGCAGTTGATAGTTGTTTTGTACCCAACAATTAAGTTTTAGGTTTTTGATAAGCTTTTTTTTAATTAGCAACTGATAGCTGATACAAGTCTTAATTAGCTGTTGTTTCTATAAGCTTCATTTAGGAGCTTTTTCATATCAGCTAGTAGTTGATTCATGTTTATATTATTTTGAACTTTATTAACCTCATAAAAAATAATTATTAATAAAATTATTTTTTCTCAAATTAATATTTTTTATAATAATTTTGTTTATAATTATTTAAAAAAATTTTTCTAAATATTATTTTAAAATTTAATTAATATTTTTATTTATGTAACATATTAAAATAAAAAATAATATATTCACCTTATATTAAAAAGATATAGCTACATTACACAGTATAATATATAGAAATAATTATGCTGATAATAGTTATTTTATATTTAAATAGCAACCGCTACTAAAATTATACCAAACACGAATAATAATCAGTTACCCGCTATCAGCCATCAGTCCCCACCTATCAGGTATCAGTTGGCATGAACCGCTAAACCAAACGGGCTCTGAATCCTAGAACGATTTGCTTTGTAATTTCTATTTATTGACTTGACTTTAGTTTTTTTTTAATCCATCAATATTAAATTTCATTAAATTATGATATTTCCAGTTGAAAAAGAGGTTGATTTTCAAAATTCAAATTGGTAATTTTCTAATATAATTTGTTTCTTATTATATGTTGAGTTTTGAAAAGAGTTTTATTCTTAATGTTATCGTTTATTTATTTTTTCATCATTGAATTAATTTTTAACTACTGTCACTTTAATTTAGTAAGAGATTTATATCTTCCTTGCTTGATGATTAAGTATTTTTAATTTTTTTAATATTTTTTCTTTGATATACTAAATCTGTTTGATTTGAAAAAAATTAATATTTATAAAATTGAAAAAAAATTAAAATTATATATTTCTGTTTTGGGTCCCTTTTGAACATTCAAGAATTTGTATATATGTGCATATATTCTTTTTTCTAATGCACTGGGTAAATATTATTGTCACTACAGCCAAAGTGATTGATATTATCAATTTAAATCATCTTCTCATTTTTTTTGCGAAGCAGAAAAAAAAATTGAAATTATATTTCATTATATTTGTATATAGATATTGATTTGGGGTTAGTGATAGTTTGATTTTTTTCCGGGCACCTATTGGGGTTTTAAGAATCTGCATTTATAAATTAGGAACTTAAGAATTAAGTTTAGGGATCATGTTGAAGTTTATTTTTAGACTACTTTCATTATATAAAAGTAAATTAAGTACATTGATAGGTGTTATTTTTATAGTATTTTAAAGATAGTTCTTATTAGGAATTTTAGTAATTTTAACCACTTTAACTAATTTTTATTTAGTTTTATTTATGTTTTTGTTCAAAGTTTCCTTGAATCATAATATTTTTAATTTAGTTTTATTATTGTTTTTTGTTCAAAGAGTTTCCTTGAATCATTAATCCACTTGATTTTAAAGAAATTTGCAGGGGTTTTGTCACAGACAAAAGAGACAAAATAAAGCAAAACACTCAGGCTCTACCACGCCGTGCCCTATGCACAATTGCACGCCCGTGGCTAAACTCTAAGGAAAAAATCAAGTGGAGACTCAGACTCTAGCACGACCACACCGTGCTATCTGGCACGCCCGTGCTTGAAAGGACCTCAGGGCGTGCTTGCTTAAGCACTCCCATGATGCATTTTATCCTAGGAGAGTCAGAGCCTAGCACGCCCTGGCCGTGCTATGGAGCACGCCCTTGCCACAGATTCTTCTTTGGACGAGTTGCGCAGCACGATCCATGCTGAGCCATCCATAAAACTCAGGCTCTGGCATGCCAAGACCGTGAAAAACAGAACGCCCGTGCTACGAATTTAATGGTGTCTTGAATTAAAAATGCCAGCCAGTTGCTATAACTTACATGGGCCCACCTCTACATGGGCCCACCTCAGATATTTTCCTAACGTACAAATCAATACCTGATCTTATTTAGGGAGATGAAAGAGTCCTAATTGAGAAGAAATCCAGAGCCTAAATAGTTTGTTATCTCCAAAAAGATTTCGTACTTAATAAGGATTCTATTTCCTAAATAGAGTCGGATTTTCTCCTAGGAAGTTTAATAAAGAGAGGGCCCATTCATTGTAGAGACATCTTTGGTTCTATAATTTTGTTCTACTGTTCTTTCTCTCTCTCTCCAAGACTTGAAGCATTCAAGATTTGTGTCAAGATTCAAGGAAGCCGTCCACGTTATTTATTTGTTGCCTAGTTTGTTTTATCTCTAAACTCTTAATCTTGGTTTTTAAAAACTTTTTCATTATTCACGATTGATTATGGAATTAAATTTTCAACGTTTAATTGAGTTTTTATTTAATTACTATGTCGAAACTAAATTCTCATAACTAGGATTTGACTGTAACTTAATTTCTTTTCCAATTTATAATATTAGATTCTCTTCTTTGTTCAAAGTAATAATTTCTTATTGAACAATAATGCTTCTAGGTAGAGTTTCCTCCCGCTAGATTGGTCTATTTCATTAATCATATCGGGAGAAGGGGTTTTTGATATGAAAAAATGTCACTAAAATTACATAGAATAATAACTTGAACTTGCGGGAGCTATTATGGTTTGACTCATGGGGGGTTTTCATAAGTTTAATAACCTTAGGTTATGAATTCACAAAACAAACCATAAACTAATGATTTAACTATGGTTCAAATTTGCGCTATGGAAATAGGTAATGTAGGACCGGAGTTAAAAATAGTAACAATACATTGGGAGAAGCCTGTAGTGATTTCAGGGTTGTTTTCCCCCACTTTGAAAATTAAAATTGATTTTTTACGAGCTAATAAAATAAATTGGATAGAATTAAGTGAAGTCAAAATCCTTAGTAGCTTTAAATCCTTGATTCTTTTAATCAATATTGTGCTTGGATTTCTTTTTATTCCTCTTTAATCTGTTTCAAATTGGTTCCTTAAAGTAATTCCCCTATTCGCGGTTTAAATAATTGTAGGTTTACATAATTTTGGTACTTGATAATACAATCCCCTGTGGAGACGCATACTCTACTTACTCTATATTAACTTGCTAACGATTTTCGTACATTTGCGAAAAAATCAATTTGTTCAAAGTTTTTTTGACCGCTGTTACCCGGGATTAACGTTATACGTTATCAATATCAATACTAATTACCCTATTATTAATTTAGACATTTACTTTTCTATTTTATTTAATTTTCTTTTTAAGAATTATTTCAGGTGTTTATGTAAAGAAGATCAGGTAGGACTGAACCCCTAATTTTTTATCTAGAAATTGAAAATACTTATCGTAAGAACAACGCTACTAGAAGAACACATGAAAGCAAACCCGAACAACAAGCAGACATGGGCAATGAAGTCAATCCAGAAAACAGACCTCCACCTCAACATCCGGTCCACACCTTGCGGGATTACACAACACCTTCTCTTAATGGAACAACCTCGAGTATCACAATACCTCGGGTGGAAGCTAATAATTTTGAAATTAAACCTGCAATGATCCAAATGGTTTCCACCTCAATTCAATATGGAGGTTTACCTAGTGAAGATCCTAACGCTGATGCCTAACGCTCAATATCAACAAAATTTCTTGAGATTTGCCGATACCTTCAAACAGAATCGGTGTTTCGGGAGGATGCCATAAAAATAAGACTCTTGCCTTTCACTCTTAGGGGACAAGGCACGATCTTGGTTACAATCATGCCCCTGCTGGAAAGTTTTACAAACATCGGAAGAATTAGCTGGGCAAAAATTTTTAGCACAATCTTTCTATTTCTTCAAAGACCACAAAACTGCGCAATGAGATAATGAAACCTTTGTCCACATGATCAAGAAGGTTTTGTACGAAGCTTTGGGAAAGATTTCAAGGACTTATTAAGAAAAGTGCCACATCACAGTTTGCCTAAATTGTTACAGGTACACAACTTTCTATACAATGCGTTATCTCATCAACATTAAAATCACTCTAGATGTAGCTAAGCAGGTGGATCTTTCGAAAGAAAAGAAATTGATGCAGGCATAATGAACTAATAGAAAGATGGAAGCAATAGTCCATTTATCAAAGCAACTGCAAGCAATAGCCATTATCAAAGCAACTCCGGAAGAAAAAGACTGCAGGAGTCTATGAAATAGATGTCATTACAGCACTCAATGCCAAGGTAGATAATATGGTAAGAAAGTTGGACTTATTGACAACTAACCCTGTCAATTCTATTATGCAAGTTTGTGACAGGTGTTATGGGCAATATGGGATTGGAGAATGCATGATAGACTCTTTAAATCCACAAACTTTGGAGCAAGTTAACTATGTGATGAATCAAGGAAGAAAGAATTACCTATACCCTAATTCTTATGATAACAGGTTGAGGAATCACCCTAATCTTTTATATGGGAATCCCAACAACGCCTTGAACGCACCACCAGTTTTATACCTTAAGAGAAAAAAATCTCATGATGATCTCCTCACTGCCCTTACTAAATCGCACATGGACTTCAAGAATGAAACTAGAGAAAATAATAAAATCTAGCAAGCTGTGGTAAGAAGCTGGGGGATCCAACTAGGACAGTTTGCAAACATGATGGCATCCCGACCTCAAGGTACGTTACCTAGTAATATCGAAAAGAATCTTAAAGAGCAGGTACAAGCTATCACCTTGAGAAGTGGCAAACAGTTGAAGGACCACCAAAGATAGAAGAGAAAAAGGAAGAGCAGAAAAAAGTTCCCATCATTGACCTAGAAGAGCAAGAGGAAGTAAAACCCTATGTACCACCTGTTCCCTTCCCACAAAGGTTAAAGAAAGCACAAGATGACAACGATGACAAAAGCTTCCTCAAATTTCTTGAATGTCTTCAAAAAGCTTCCAATCAACACTTCCTTTTGCTGAAGCTCTCACTCAATTATGCCCAGTTATGCAAAATTTCTAAAAATGAAACTCTTGAGCAAGAAACTCGAAAATTATGATCACGCCGACTCGGTAATGTTACTGAGGAGTGTAGTGCAATTAATTCAAATAAAATTCGCCTTGGTGATAAATACAATAGGCATCAAGGATTAATCCTAAGTAGACATCAGTAGCATCCAGAACAGTGGAATTATTACGCGCTATCATCGCCTTTTTGATAATTACTGCTGATTATGTTGTGTTTAAAATACCTTGACTGGGTAACTTAAGAAATAAAGTACTATATACAGCAAGACTATATGTTAGGATGTCTGTAAGCAGATTTAGGTGCTAGCATTAACCTTATGTCTTATGAAGTTTTTAAGATGCTAGGGATGGGAGAACTAAAACCAACAAGGATGTCTCTGCAATTGGCAGATCGATAGATCAAATATCCAAGAGGAATTGTAGAAGATGTGCTCGTAAAGGTAGGTACATTTATCTTCCCTGTTGATTTTGTTATTCTTGACATTGATGTAGATAGAGAAGGATCCTTAATCCTTGGAAGACCCTTTCTTGCAACTAGAAGAGCGTTGATTGATTTATATGAGGGCAAATTAACTTTAAGGGTTGGTCAAGAGGAAGTTGGTCAAGAGGAAAATTGTTTTTTAATGTTCTTAAATCTTGTAAACTTCCTATGGATTATATGATTGCTTTAGAATTGATGTTGTTGATGATGTGTGGAAAACACTTTGCATATTAAGATTAAAGATGAATTGAAGATTCAAGCATCATGGATGAGAAAGAAAGTGAACCACCAAAGCAAGAACTGAAACATGCATTCTTAGGATAATTCTTTTCCTGTTATTATTTCTTCTCACTTAACACTTGATCAAGAGGAAAGGTTGTTGCAGGTTCTTCGAAAACATAAGAAAGCTCTAGGGTGGTTGATTTCAGATTTGAAGGGTATAAGCCCAAGTGTATGCATGCACAAGATCCTGATGGAGGACGACTATAAACCTTCAATTGAGCATCAAAGAAGATTGAACCAAAATATGAAAGAGGTAGTCAAGGCTGAGATCATAAAACTTTTGGATGCTGGCATTATCTATCCAATTTGGATGCTGGCATTATCTATCCAATTTCCGATAGCAGTTGGGTAAGTCCTGTTCAAGTTGTTCCAAAGAAGGGAGGTATGACAGTTATCTCTAACAACAACAATGAGTTAATTCCCACTCGAAGAGTCATAGGTTGGCATGTGTGCATTGATTATAGGAAGTTGACCAAAGCAACAAGCAAAGATCACTTCCCTTTACCCTTTATTGATCAAATGCTTGAAAGACTTGCAGGTTATCCCTATTATTGTTTTTTGGATGGTCATTCAGGATACTTCCAAATACCTATTACTCATGAAGATCAAGAGAAAACCACTTTCACTTGCCCTTATGGTACCTTTGCTTATAGGAGAATGCCTTTTGGATTATGCAATGCTCCTGCAACTTTTCAAAGATGCAAGCTTTTCTATTCCAAAAGATTGACAAGTGGATATCTAAATGTATTCTGACTACTTGGATTGATAAAGTGTTAAGATTAGTGAAATATTTAATCAAGAATGAATTCTTTTTGTGTTTGGTTACTCTTTGATTTTGCATTGTTCTTTATAACTCCTCCTCTTTTAGTAATGCAGCGATTGTTAGGAGTTTGATGCTTGTCTTTATAACCTCTCTTTAGTAATGCAGCGATGTGAGGACACTAACCTTGTTTTGAATTGGGAAAAATGTCATTTTATGGTTAGTGAAAGTATTGTTTTAGGGCATAAAATCTCACAAAAGGGGATTGAAGTGGATAAGGCCAAAATCGAGGTAATTGAAAAGCTACATCCTCCAAATTCAGTGAGAGGACTAAGGAGCTTTCTTGGCCAGGCATGATTTTACAGGAGATTTATCAAAGACTTCTTTAAAATCACAAAACCTCTTTGTAATTTATTAGTTAAAGATGTCCCTCTTGATTTTGACAGAGAGTGTTTGAATGCTTTTAACAGGTTGAAGAAAGAATTGATTTCAGCTCCGGTTTTGAATTTTAATTGAATGAAAAGAATTCGATATATCAAGCTCGCTATCATTGCTACCCACCTAGTATTGGCACGTCCTTACCTTTGATACTTAGGGACATTCATAGTTGTGTATTGGACTATGATCAATAGACTGTTCCGAGAAAGCTGTTCATTGGACAAGAGAGAACAACAAAAGGAAATAAGAGAGTTGCAGCAGTCATTCTATTAAGTGCTAGCTCCGCACATTCGAAATGTAGCACAATTAATATTATGCCGTCACGTTGTAAAATAAGCACGGCTTCTATAAACTATTGCTTTTTTATCTGCTTTTTGATATAAATTATTAGGTTATATTTAATGTGGATAAAACTATTAATAGTTTACACTGACTACTCTTGCCATTAAAGTATTTATGTTAAAAAAAGAAGAATGCAAGCTCGCTTATATGTAATCTGTCACGTTTAGGGACTCTCTTTAAATGTTGCAGAGGGAATTCTTGAATCATAGAAATTCGCATAACACAAAGGATACGAGACCAATAACGCGTAGCGAGACCACTTACTCCCAAATAGCTCGACTTGGGGAAGAGAAGGTAAAATAAGCAGATATTACAAATAATCAATGAAGTACTTTCCTTTTTCATCCAAAGCAATCTTCTGCCTGTTGACAGAGACACACAAGCTCGCATGTTATGCGATAATTAGTTACTACTTAGGTTTTGGCAAAAAAATCACTCACTCCGCAATTCTTTTTTCATTATTCAAAAACATATTAATAAGTTCTACACGTCCTATTGCAGATCTCAATGATTACCTAGATGGGAGGAGTGCTTTTCTCACTGTTCACAAAATATTAAAGTAGTGATCATGCCTATATTGTTAAGAATATGATCTGTACTCTATAATACCAGCATTAGTACGATAGAGTAAGTGGAAATTATCCTACTTGAATGAAAATTTATGGAGTACATAATAATAACAATTGAGAGGTGGGAAGGATCACTTTGCATTGAAGAGCAAGTAAAATGACAAGCAAGCACAGTATAATTGGAAAGACACGGGTTTGTTATGGCCTAACTTATTTAAAGATGCTTTTAACTTTGTTCGTCTTTATGATCATATTGTCAAAGGTTAGGTAACATCTCGAAGCGACATGAGATGCCCTTAAACAGTATCCTTGAAGTAGAGATCTTTGATGTTTGGGGTTTAGATTTTATAGGACCTTTTCCATCATCTTACTCCAACCAATAAATTCTAGTAGCAGTGGACTATGTCTCGAAGTGGGCGGAAGATATTGCCCTACCCAATAATGATGCCAAAAGTGTAATAAACTTCATCAAGAAATATATTTTTACACGTCATGGCACCCCAAGGGCAATAATCACAGACGGAGGTAAGCACTTTTGCAACAAGTACTTAGATTCCCTTCTTTCAAAATATGGTGTTACTCATCGAGGTACGCCTCAAAGTGGCTATCTTAATCAACAGACACGGGGTAAGCACTTTTGCAACAAGTACCTACTAAGTATTCACCTCTATCAAAATATGGTGTTACTCATCGTGTAGGTACAACCAATATCAGAACCTGGCAAACACAGAAGATGGAGCAAGTGAGAATAGGTAACGAAAGACGTGTAGGTACTCCATATCACCCTCAAACAAGTGGACAAGTGGAAGTCACCAATAGGGAAATCAAGAAGATTCTAGAGACCACAGTTGGACAATCTACGAAGGACTGGTCCAAGAAACTTGATGATGCTCTATGGGCTTATAGAACCGCATTCAAAGCACCAATTGGTATTTCTCCATATCGCATGGTCTATGGTAAGGCTTGTCACCTTCCTGTTGAGTTGGAGCACAAGGCATATTAGGCAATCCAATTTCTTAATTTTAATGCTAAGGAAGTTGGTCAAAAACGGTTGCTTCAATTAAATATGATGGATGAAATGCGCCTCCATGCTCATGAGAATGCCAAAATCTATAAGGACCGTACCAAACAATGGCATGATAAGCACAATATCCTAAGGAATCTAAAGATAGGACAACAGGTATTGCTCTATAACTCTAGACTCCGTCTCTTTCCTGGTAAGTTGCGCTCTAGATGGTCTGGCCCATTTACAATCAAGGAAATCTTCCCACATGGGGCCATTGAAATAGTGGATGGTGACAAGAGTTTTAAAGTCAATGCTTAATGCTTAAACGTTTATCAAAATGAAAACTTTGATCAAGTCAAAAACACCATCAGTCTTGTTTAGCCTGAACCTGGTTGAGTGCGTCGAGCTTAACGACGTTAAACAAAAGCACTTATGGGAGACAACCCGCGAGCTTAACGCGTTAAGACAAAAGCACTTATTAGGACATCAGTCTTGTTTAGCCTGAACCTGGTTGAGTGCGTCGAGCTTAACGACGTTAAACAAAAGCACTTATGGGAGACAACCCATATTATTTTCTGAATTTTCGTGTTTCAATTTATTTTTGTTATTTCTATTATAAATTTTCCCAAAATTTTCTCCATAATTGTTCCTCTGTTTTAGTAAAAATTCTTTTAGGTACCAGTTGAAGTCCATAAGATAGCACGCCCTAGCCGTGCTCAGCAACACGGCCGTGCTTCGAGGAGGCAAACATCACTCTTAAGGTCAGAGGCTAGCACACCCTGACCGTGCTCATCAGCACGACCATGACACAACGACGTAAGAATCCCCTTGAAGGTCAGAGGCTAGCACGCCTTGCCCGTACAATATAGCACGCTTGTGCTAATACAAGACAAAGAATTGCATCTTGCACGCCCAAACCGTGCTACAGGACACGCCCGTGCGTCCATAAAGGAGAAAGTTGCTTCGCAAGTCAGAACCGCGCACGCCCTTGCCGTGCCTCCCAGCACGCCCGTGCCAGGTAAGTCAGGTTTTCTTCTACAGGTCAGAGGTGCGCATGCCCCAGCCATGCTTCCCAGCATGCCCGTGCCTGTAAACCGCCTTAAAGAGTCAGACGCGTGCACGGCCAGGCTGTGCCAGGCTGCATGACCGTGCGACGATCAGATCTGCACATTAAAACGTGCCTCTATTTAAAGAGCACGCCCTCATCCCCTTTTTTCCCAAACGCATGCCCTAGCCACCTCCTCCTTTTTCTCTGTTTTTCTCTATTTTTCCCTCTTTTTTCTCTCAACCCAAACACAACAAACACCAAATTTCTTCACCTTTCACCTTCACCATGCCTCCCCCATACAAGCGCAGCCGACCTGCCTCTTCAGTCACCGCTAGACAATGACCAATTGCTCGATCCTCCGCTACTTCTCCTCCACCCATTCCACCTCCTATGACTCTGGCTCCTCCTCCATTTGCAATTGGCTCACTGAAACAACAAGAAAGGTACAACAAACTTTCTCTTCGCCCTATTTTACCCAATCGATTTATTGATGAGACTGCACTAGCACAAGTGGGGCTTAGGGATGCTATTTTAGAACCCCTTAAGCGTATTGGGTGGGAACAATTTATCAACATGAAAGATCTTGTTTATGCACCTCTCACTTTAGAGTTTTTGAGCTGCTATTCTTCCTTATTCGCCTATTTGACTTCTCTAGCAAAGTTACATTCAGGCTTTTTAGGAGAAATTATGAACTTTCTGTCAGCGAGGTTAGTCATATATTTGGGTTCCCCATTGAAAATGCTCATAATCGAATACTGACGGATTTTATGGATCGCAATATATGGACCAAACTAACTGGAGAAGATAATTATAATCCTAGGTTTTCGAACGCATCGAAATTGGGAAACCCTGCCCTGAGGTATATTCACAAATTCCTAGCCAACACTATTTTTGCGTGAAATGAGAGTGATGGGGTATTGAGCCGCAACGAATTATACTTTTTATCCCATAGGTTTTTCGAACGCATTCGAAATTGGGAAACTCGCCTGCCCTGAGGATATTCACAAATTATCCTAAGACAACACTATTTTAAAATGCGTGAACACCTTGATGAGTGAATGGGTGTATTTAGCCGCAACGGATTAATACTTTTTATGGGGCAATTGATCCAGGGGAATTTTGGTTGCAATGTTGGTTATTGTTATGTTTGCGATGGGCGATGGGTTGGGCACGAGCGATAACGAGAGCTATATGATGTGGTTATTTTGTTGCATGTTGGTTATTGGTTATGTTTGCGATGGGCGAGGGTTGCACGAGCGGATAAGGGAGCTATTATGATGGGGTGTTTTGTAACCCGCATTGTAGCATATTTAAGAGTCTGGAACCCCGTTAGACCCGTTTATGATAGTGTGGGAGGAGGAAAAGGCACTAGGTTAGACTTAGATGTCATGATTCATATGAGGTTGGTTGAAAAAGTGGGAGATTCGTATCGGATAGTGGCTTCTCGAGACGACAGTTCTGATGATGAGGAGGCTGAGGATACCGGTGACCCTAACATGGAGGAGGGTAATCCGACTCCTTTCCCTGCTTTTGATACTTCTTCTGGTGCAGGTATTTCTGGAGCTAGTCCATCTTTTCAGGGAGCGTCAAGCATGTCCAACGATGAAGTCCTTGCACGGATGATGTCCCGAATGGACATGTTTGACACGCGCCTTAACGGAATGGAGTCTATGATTGCTGACAAGTTCCAGTCTATAGAGATTATGCACGGGAGCCTCGACTCTCGTATTGACACTATGCACGGCCAACTCCACACTGTCATTCAGTTATTGCAGCCACACCCGGCTCTACTGCTGGAATCTTGATGGATTTTGATTTCTTTTCGGTTACCTACTATTTTGATTTTTGTTTTATATATTGGATGTTATATCTTGGAATTTTTATTTCTTTTGTTGCTATTTCAGTTTCTGAGAATATTATATATTCTCGTTTTTAGTGTTTTTCCTGATTTTCTAGCTTTGCTACCTTCCAACACCCAGCTCTATTGTATTTTTCAATACAATGATGGTAATGCTTACTACACTCCCTTATTCCTTTATGTTGCTCATGCGATAAGTTTGGGGAAGTAGTCTTATTTTTGAACACATTGGGGACAATGTGCTAGATTAAGTTGGGAGAATGAAAATTTTAGTTAAAATTTTATTTTATTATTTTAGCTTAACATGGTTGGAATAATTGTGTTTAGCTTAACATGGTTGGAATAATTGTGAGCAAGCTTGAAAACTATCGTAATTTACTAACTTGTGATAAATTTAGTTGTTTTTTTAGACTAGTATGTTTAAGCTTTAATTTAAAATTTTGAGTTAACATGATTCTTTGATTTAACCAATTATTTCTAAGATTATGAATACTAATTTTTTTGAATTTTATGATAAATAGATATATTTTAATCAAAATTTATTTAACCTTGGCATTCCTAGAACAAATTAGAATTCCTTTTGAGGCGAAAATTTTAAATGCTTACATTTAGAAAGAGATGATTAAGGCATTCTTTGTTGAACTTCATATTTAGCCTAGGCTACCTAAGTTAAAATTATAACATTTGCAACTAACTTGAAGCCTATATCCAAATTTTATTGTTCACCCTTATTAAGCCTAGCCGTTAAACGAATTTAATTTCCTACCCTAAGTGTAATAATGTATAATTGAAGGATTTGATTTCTGTTAAAACATAGCAACAAAAGGGAGAAAAATTTCATTAATACTAGTAAGTGAAGCAAGTAGAAGTAGAAAAATAAAGAGAAACACCTCATAAAGAAGCATCAATCAAGAATTAAAGTTTGGGGAATTAAAGCAAGGAAGAAATTATCAAAGGAAGAAATTATCAAAGTATTATGAAAAGACCTTGCCAAAGTATCTCTAATTTTGAGCTAGTGAAGAACTTCAAGATTAATCTCCCTTTACAAATTAAAATTTGTTTTGCTACAATGAAAATCTTGATATTATGCATTTTCTGTGCGTTTGTCTATCTTTTTATCCTTTTTCTTTGTTTAGCTAAAATTATACCTCTAAAACCCCATTACAACCGAAATAAAGACCTTTTGATCCTTTTAAACTGTATGCATTTCAATTGTGGACAAGGGATGACAAATTTTCCTATGGGAATGTTGAATTTATATTAAACATCTTAATTAAAGGTTAAATAATTTTTTTGTGAAAATTCATATTCTATTTGTCATAGGTTGAATAATTATTGGTGTTGAAAATCTTTAATTTAATGTTTAAATTTAGGAATGCGTTTTGTTGAAAATTTGATTTTTGCTAGAAAATAATATAATTAGCATAGGAAAACACTTTTGATTTTAATTTTTATGTTAATAATTTTGATAATTTTTGAAATTGTTGAATAATTAATTCCACAAACCATATTAAGCTAGGCTTTGTTGTTTGTTTAGGGCTTGTATTTGCTTTAGTTTTTTAGTTTGTTGCTTCAGGACGAGCAATGGTTTTAAGTTTGGAGATTTGGAGAATTTTGATAGGTGTTATTTTTATAGTATTTTTAAGATAGTTCTTATTAGGAATTTTAGTAATTTTAACCACTTTAACTAATTTTTATTTAATTTTATTTTGTTTTGAATCATAATCCACTTGATCTTAAAGAAATTTGCAGGGTTTTGGCATAGAAAAGAGCAAAATAAAGCAAAGCACTCAGGCTCTAGCATGCCGTGCCCGTGCACATTAGCACGCCCGTGCTAAACTAAGAAAAATCAAGTGGAGACTCAGACTCTAGCACGACAAGACCGTGCTATTTGGCACGCCCATGCCTGAAAAGACCTCAGGGCGTGCTTAAGCGATGCATTTTATCCTAGGAGAGTCAGAGCCTAGCACGCCCTGGCCGTGCTATGGAGCATGCCCGTGCCACAGACTCTTCTCTGGACGAGTTGCGTAGCACGGCCCGTCCTGAGCCATCCATAAAACTTAGGCTCTGGCACGCCAAGACCGTGCAAAACAGCACCCCCGTGCTACGAATTTAATGTTGTCTTGAATTAAAAACGCTAGCCAGTTGCTATAACTTACATGGGCCCACCTCAGATATTTTCCTAACGTACAAATCAAGACCTGATCTTATTTAGGGAGATGAAAGAGTCCTAATTGAGAAGAAAGCCAAAGCCTAAACAGTTTGCTATCTCCAAAAAGATTTGGTACTTAATAAGGATTCTATTTCCTAAACGGAGTCGGATTTTCTCCTAGGAAGTCTATATAAGGAGAGGGGCCATTCATTGTAGAGACATCTTTCGTTCTATAATTTTGTTCTACTGTTCTTTCTCTCTCTCTCCAAGACTTGAAGCATTCAAGATTTGTGTCAAGATTCAACGAAGCCGTCCACGTTATTTGTTTCCTAGTTTTTCTCTCTAAACTCTTAATCTTGTTTTTACTTTTCATTATTCACATTGATTATGGAATTATTTTCAAGTTTAATTGAGTTTTATTTAAAGTATTGTTTTTGGGTGAAATAAAAAAAAAAAAAATAAAAAAAAAAAACAAAAAAGGGTTTTTTTTTTTTTTTTTTTTTTTTTTGTTTTTTATTTATTATTATATCGAACTGTTAAATTCCTCATACTAGGGAAACTAAATTCTCATACTAGGGATTTGATGTAACTTAATTTTTTTTCCAATTTATAATATTATATTCGCTTTTCTTTGTTCAAAGTATAATTTATTATTGAACTTAATGCTTCTAGGTAGAGTTTCTTCCCTAGATTGATCTATTTCATTAATCACTATCGAGAGAAGGGTGGGTTTTTGATATGAAAAAGGTAATAAATTAATGAGAATAATAACTTGACGCGGAAGTTATATGGTTTGACTTATGGGGGGTTTTCATAAGTTAATAACCTTAGGTTATGAATTCACAAAACAAACCATAAAACTTAATGATTTAACTCATATTCGATTACGCTATTAGGAGATGGGTAATTAGACCGGGTTAAAATAGCTAAGAATACATCAGGAGAGCTTGTTAGTGATTTTAAGGTTGTTTCCCCTACTTGAACAATTAAAATTGATTAACGAACTAATAAAATAAATTGGATATAATTAATCTGGAATATAAATTAAGTGAAGTCAAATCCCTAAGTAGCTTAAAAAATCCTTGATTCTTTTATCAATATTGTGCCTTGATTTCGCTTTTATTCTCTTTAAATTCCGTTAAAATTGGTTCCTTAAAGTAATTTCCCTTATTTTTTGGGGGGGGGTTTTTTTTTTTTTTTGGGGGATTTTTGGGTTTTTTTTTGGTTTTTTTGTTGGTTTTGGTATTTTGATATTTGTTTGGGGGGTGGGGGGGGGGGGTTTGGTTTTTAATTTTTGGGGGGGGGGGGGTTTATTTGTTTTTGGGTTAAAAAAAAACATTTGGGGGGGGGGGGGGTATATTTTTTTTGGGGGGTTTTTTTTGGTTTTATTTTTTGTTTTTATTTTTTTTTGGGCGGGGTTTAATATTATTTTGGGGGGGGGGGTGGGGGTTGGGGGAGGGTTTTATTTTTGGGGGGGGGATTTTATTTGGGTTTTTGGGGGGGGGGGGATTTTTGGGGGGGGGATTTTTTTGGGGGTGGGGGGGTTTTTTTTTTTTGTTATTATTGTAATTTTTTTTTTTTTATTTTTTTTTTTATTTTTTTATTTTTTTTTTTTTTTTTTGGTTTGGGGGTTTTATTTTTTTATTTTTATTTTTTTGGTTTTGTGGGGGGGGGGTTTGGGGGGGGTTTTTTTATTGGTTTTTTTATTTGTTTTTTTTTTTTGGGGGGGGGATTAATTTTTTTTATTTTTTTTGGGGGGGGGGGGGGTTTTTTTTTAATTGGGGAATTGGTTTGGGGGGGGGGGGGTAATTTTTTTTTTTTGGGGGGGGGATTTTTGGGGGTTTTTTTTTTTGTTTTGGGGGGGTTAATTTGTATTATTTTTTGTTATGGGTGGGTGGAGGTTTTTGGGGGGGTTTGTTATATTTATTATTTTTTAATTTTGTTTGGGTTTTTTTGGCAATTTTTTTATTGGGGGGGTTTTTTTGTTTGGTTTTTGGGGGGGGTTTATTTTTTTTGGGGGTGGGTTGGGTTTTTTAATTTTTTTTTTTTTTTATTTTTGTGTTTTTTGGTTGGGGGGATTTTTTTAAATTTGGGTGTTTTGTTTGGGTTGGGGGGGGTTTTTTGGGGGGGGGGGTGGGGTTTTTTCCTTATTGGGGGGGGGGGGCTATTTTTTTATTATTTTTTGGGGTTTTTTGGGGGGGGGGGTGTATTTTTTTTTTGGTATTTTTTTTTTATTGGGTTTTTTTTTATTTGTGGGTATTTTTTTTTTTTTTTTTTGCTTGGTTTTTTGGGGTTTTGGGGGGTGTGGGGGTTGTTTTTTTTTTTTTTTATTTTTTTTTGGTTTTTATTAATTTTTTTTTGGGGTGGTATTTTTTTTTATTTTTTTGGGGTTTTTTGGGTTGTGGTGTTTTTTTTATTTGGGTTGTATTTTTTTTCTTTTTATTTGTATTTGTGGGTTGTTTAGTTATTGGTGGGTTTTTTTTTGGTGGGGGGGGGCCGTAATTCCCCTTATTGCCGTTTAAATAATAGTAGGTTAACATAATTTTGATACTTGATATATAATCCCTGTGGAGACGATACTCTACTTACTCTATATTACTTGCTACGATTTTCGTACACTTGCGAAAAAATCACTGTCATACATAGAAAGCAGCATTATGAGTAGTTTGTACGGCAAAGTCTAATACAAATTAATCAATTGTGTTTATTTTAATCTAAACCAAAACTTATTGTTTAATAATAGAGATAAAAAAAATTAAAAGAGTGTAAAAAAATGAATATATAACGAGCATAATCAATACGTAAGGCACCTCATAAAAAAAACTAGTTACTCCAAACGTGCGTTTATAGTGACATCAGTGCAATTTTTTTTTTTTAAAGAATACAACTAAAATAATAGAAAAAAAATAATATACATGCTTATTTTATAGTCCATAAGATTAATTAATAAAGGAAAATACACTAAAACTGAAAAAGAAAAAATAAAACTTTAAAACTAACCCAGCTTAATGGGCAACTTGACGTGATTACAAATTGAAAACGATATTTTAATTTATTTATGAAGGGTAGATGAGGCTTTAATATGGCAAGAATATAATACCTTCAATAATTTAATTTTATTGATTGAAAAAATAAAAATAATTTATTTTTGATTAGTTATATTATTTTTTATTTAAATTTTAAATTTAAATTTTATTAAATAAAATAAAAAATTATATTATATCTATTTATAATTTATACTATCTATAATATATAAATGTGAGAATATGGGGAAATAATGAGATTTCTGATATTGCCCTCAATGAAATTTAGAATATCCTAAAATAGCTTTAATCATAACCAATTCGAAAATTACATTTTACACTAACGAATGTTTGGATGAGTGGGTCGACACTTTTCTCCCTTAGATTAGGTCAAGGTTTAGATCTTCATAGATGAAGCAAATACTCGCTGGGATCACTTTATCCCTTCTTGGGCCGACTTAGTGCGAGCAGGATTCAGTTTTCTCTATGATTAGGATGAAAAAAAAATACATTTTATTATTTGATTGGATATATTATTATTTGATTAGATATAATTTTTAAAAATTATTTTTTAAATAAATAAATAAATATAATAAAAAAGAGAAAAGTATACACTTCTTTTTTTGTATGGTTGTAGAAAATATTATGGATTTATTTGGAGAGGATATAGCGTTTCTTTTATATAATCTTTTTTTTATTACTTAATTAACTTATTTATTTATTTTAAATTTGCAAACTTAGCACAATAGAGAAACAAAATACTCAAATAAACTCGTTAACTGACCAATATTTGATTCTAGCATGATTTGCTTTGTAATTTTCATTTATTGACTTGACTTTTTTTTTGTCCATCAAAATCAACTTTAATTAAATTATAGCATTTTCAGAGTTATTTTATTTATTTTTTGTTTATAGCTGTTGAGTTCTTAAAAGAGGTTTTATTCTTAAATAAAAATTTGTTATTTGTTATTTCTTTTTCGTTATTAATTAATTTATAACCACTATCACTTTATTTTAGGTACAGAGATTTATATCTGCTGTTGGGGGCAATAAATATAATGGCTCATGATTAAGCATTTTTAATTTTTTTGATATTTTTTCTTTTATATCCTAAATATATTTGACTTGACAAGAAAAATAATGTTATTAAATTGAAACAAAACTAGAAATTATATATTTCTATGTTAATCTTTTTTTGGTTTCAAGAGTTTGTAATGTATGTTTATATATTCCTTTCTTAATGCACTGGGTAAGTAATACTATCAATATAGGCCAAAATGATTACAATTATTAAATTTAATCATTCTTCTCTCATTCATCTTCTCATTTCTTTTCTTTTACCTACCAGTAAAAAAATTTATTATTATTTTTCATTATAGCTGTATATAGATATTGATTTAGGATTGAGGGCAAGGGTTAGGGAATGAGTGATAACTTAATTTTCTTTTTTAAGTATCTATCAGGGTTTTAAGAATCTGTATTTATAAATTAGAAACTGAAAGATTAGATATAGGGATTGGATTGAACCACTTCATTATATAAAAATAGAACAAGTACATAAGAAAAAACAATGCGTAGCTTATAGGCAAAGTCTAATATAATTTAACCAATTATATTTATTTTAATATAAATAAAAACTTATGCTGTAATATTATATAGATAAAAAATTAAAAGAATATAAAAAATGAAAATATAATGAGCATTGTCAACGTGCAATGCACGTATTAAAAAGGAATAATATATATAAATGTGACAATATGGAGGATAATGAGATTTTCGATAGCACCCTTAATGAAATTTGAATTTCTCAAAATAACTTTAATAATGAACAATTAGAAAATTATATTTTCTTAATTGGTTGAATATAATTTATTAAAATTATTTTGTAAATAATACATATAGATAATTAAGCATTTCAAAATTTTAAATTTTATCTCTTTTAAATTTATTTTTTAATAAATATATAATAAATATATATGATAATTAGACATTTGAAAAATTTTTATATTTTAATTTTTTAAATATTTGATTATATTTTTTATTTATAGTTTTAGATATGTATATATGATAATTAGACATTTGAAAATTTTTATATTTTATTTTTTAAATATTTGATTATATTTTTATTATAATTTAGATATGTATTGTGTACTTCGCCGTTGACCTTTAGTTTAGGACGATTCAAAAGAAGTGCTTGCTAACAGAGATAAAACAAGAAAAAAAAGTTCTGAGGCAGAGTATTCCATGATCGTTATAGGAAAAATGCTTCCATCAATCTTGAATTTAATGACGTGATTGATAGGGCTAGAAAGGGATGTAGATACTAGGACTCTCCATCTCCTTTTTTCAGTGCTCTTATCAACCCCTATGAATCTCACCCATTGATTTCCAATTTTACTGAAAAAATGGATGTTCCAGGCCTGAAGAGGTGTTCCAAAAATTCTAAGCCATGCTAACTTGGCAGAAGCTACATCTTTCGCTTTCCAGACTTTAACCAGATCAAACCATTGTTGAAGCCACTCGGTAGCAGTTTCTAACATTGAGGATAACTGCTCTTCCGTGTCAAACTTCAACAGTACCAGATTACCATTCATGGGACTAAGTCAATGTAGTATACTTGCTCCATATAAAAGTTGTTTTGGAGGGTGGGTATTGCTTCTGGGAATCTGACATAACCCACGGCGCATGTTTTAAGCCATGCCTTGTCCTCTTCTGAACTGACATGTTCAGGTCCTAGTCAATCAGTTGTAATATCTTTTTTTTGTTGAGGAGTTTTGGGTGGTTTCTTTCCAAGTGCAACGCCTATGTAGGAAAACCTTCATGTACGTAGCCTGGGTTTTTGTTTACCTGAAAAGGTATATTTTGTCCTGCGCGTCTAAATTTAGATTTAGAAGATGCTTTTAAGAGAGAGACAAATTCTGACCATCAAGTGAGCAATCATTTCCGTTCTAGATTGCTGAGGAAGTAATCATTGACCATCAAAAACTATATATATAGTCTTGGTCCAAACAGAATGTAAAGAAATAAAAAAGCACAATAGGTTTTATTAATTGCACCCATCAAAATGGGAACACAATTAAATTAGGCATCAAGGTTTGCCAAGAGGTATGTTTCAATAACTTTGACCATTGCTAATATCTGTTGCTCCTTAGCCTTGATTTGCTCTTCATCGATCTTAGCGTCGCCCTTAACATAATATTTGCTTACGTTTCTTGGCAATACATCCTCCATTTAGAGTAGGCACTAATTTTATCTCATAAGAGATTTTTTCTATTGTATCACTTCACAATGCACATTTAATAGTAATATAATTGTATTTGAAATTTTCTCTGTCTATTGCGCGTCAATTTTGTTCTTTATATTCTTAACATTGCCACCTTTTTGTGTTAAAAGGAACAAATTAGAAAGTAAAAGTTAATTGAAAGCTGATAAATAATTGATTATACAATAATAACACGTGCGTTTAATCATCACCTTCTATAATGGTAGTTTTCTTAATAGTTCGAGGACCTCCCTTTCCTTCAATAATGTCAATTCTCTTAATGACATGAATAATTTTAGGGATAATTATGAAATCTTCAAGAAGGAAGACCTTAAACATCTTTTTAGGAGAGATTGCAGTAGCAACTTCATCTTCATGAACCAAAGCATACATCTTAACATTTGTATTTGGAAATGATAAATCTTTGCAGAAGATAATACATTTGTTGTGTGCGATGATACGTAGTAAGGCTTAGGGTGGTATTTATAGACCATGATATGTGAATCGACATCATCTAGCAAGATGGAATCTATATATATATATATATATATATTTGGGATGATAATTTTAATAAATGGAATTTGTATGTGAGTGGCATGCATGATTCGAGATTTCAGCAAATAATTTTTTTTGGATACAAATAATGGACCAAAAAAAAAAAAAACCTCAGGTGGGAAGATCCCACAAAATCTGCAAAGTCAATATATTTTTTATGTAGGATTTGCGTTTGTTAGTCAATCAAAGGCTAATTAAGTTTGAAGTAATTATACAAGCCAAAGTCTATAATCAGAAGTATTGTGAAAACATATTGTTAAAGCTGTTACTTCTATTTCCAGGTATTATTATTTGAAGACTGTAATTCGGTGTTATTATAATCCAAAATGATCCCTGATAATGAATATGGTACTAGGCTGCTCGTTCTTGATTCAATTGTTAGGAGTTTTCATGCTTTTTCCTGTAATCATGTTAAACGAGAGCTTAATTCTGTTGCTTTTTAGGTATGTTAGTGTTTTCCTCCGATAAGATTTGGATTGAGGAGGTGCCTCCGTCTATCCTTCTTGTTCTTTTGTCAAACTCTTTGTTTTTTACTTAATAAACATTTTTTCCCTCAAAAAAAAAAAAAAAAAAAAAAATGAGGAGGTGCCTCCGTCTATCCTTCTTGTTCTTTTGTCAAACTCTTTGTTTTTTAAGGCTTAATAAACATTTTTTCCGCTCAAAAAAAAAAAAAAAAAAAAAATATTTGTAAGCAATGAATTAAAAAAAAAAAAAAAAAAAAAAATCATTTGTAACAATGAATTCAAATTTGACTATATTAAAAAATTCAAAAAGTTAAAACATGAAATTGCTATTGTTAAAAGAATTTTACTTAAATATCACCTTGGTTTCACCTTGGTCCGGCGGTGTGAACACACGTTAGTAAATAACAAAAAAGAAAATTGAAAGTTTAAACTTGATTACTAAATTTAATCAAATTTTATTTTTTGTGTTTAAACACAATTCAAGATATTTGAAGTATTTGCACTAATTAACAATTTCAAGCACTAATTTCCAATTTTATTTAATTTAAATCAACCCATAAAAATTTCAAACAATAATCAAATTAATTTTGAAAATTTGTAGCAGCTTTAATATTAATTTTTGTCAAAATATCAAATTCTTAGCACATGAATTAATTCGAAACTAGTCTAATAATTAATACTTTGTTTTACACCTTAATGGGTAGAGATGGAAGGTTACCAGTATTTTGGGGCACCTGCTCTACTATAATTCATTTAAAGAGGATATGAGTAGTTATAAATGAGTTTGGAATGAATATGGATAGTGAAATTGCTACTCGTAACGAATATGAATAGTGAAATTACTACCCGTAACGGATATAGATAGTGAAATTACTATCCATAATGGATACAAGTAGGGTACATGTTTGGATACCCACTACCCATTAATCGCTATATTGAACAGGTTCGGTAGTGGATACTCGTAGGCACCCTATCCATTATTAGGTAAAATGTATTTTAAATAAGTTCGAATTTGGATTGTTTAAGATTCGCGGTACGCTACCCATTTAAGATGTACTTTAAACGAGTTTTGGATATATATGGATAGTAAAATTTAAACGAGTTTGAATATGGATACTTAAATGAGTATTTAAATGGGTTTAGAATGGATACGAGTAGTAGAATTTTAAATGGATATTTATACAGGTAATTTAAAATTTAGTGGTACCCGCTCCGCTTCCATCCTTATTAAGGGATGTATTGGATTAAAACTCTATTAATTTTAAAAGATTTTTAAAATCTTTGGGTTGAAGATGGATTTGTGAATGACTCTTTTATTTATATATAGTACCTTAAAATCTAACGAAATCAATAATTTTATAAAATCCTTCCAAATCAATAATTTTTTGGATACCATCAAATTTGTATTACCTTTTAAAAAGTTATAATTGAATACCATCAGATTTAATAGACTCCAAAAAAATCTAGATTGAATGTTAATAGACTCCAAAAAAATCTAGATTGAATGTTATTAGAATTTTAAAAGATTTTAAAATCTAATAGAGTGTTAATCCAATACATCTCTAACTGTTTCCCAAGTTTAATGATAACATACATATACTTAGTAATGCTTAAGTATATTATTAACAAGTGTAAAACAGACAAGAATATCAACATACAGACAACAAAAATTATGCATATAACTAAATTTAGTGACTCTAGGAGCTCCTTCTTTCCCTTCCGGATTACACTCATGAAGTGTATTCCATAAGTAATAAATACAAACTTAGAGCAGAGAAAATCGATGTCATAGATGAAGGAAATTCTTCAAATATAAGTTGTATAACAAATTTATTTAAAATTCTGATTTTTTCATTTATTAAATTGTCAAATATTAATGAAGAAGAAATAATTAAAGCAAGCATACATTTATAATATCGAAAAGAAAATCCAATGATTCATAGTTTATTTATTATGAATTCATGCTAATTACACCCACAATTCAACAGCATGGTGCATTTCTTGCACACATTTAACTTTTATTACGAGAGAGACCAAAAAAACTATATATAGTCTTGGTCCAAACAGAACGTAAAGAAATAAAAAAGCACAATAGGTTTTAGTAATTGCACCCATAAAATGGGAACACAATTAAATTAATAGGCATCAGGATTTGCCAAGAGGTATGTTTCAATAACTTTGAACATTAGAGGTATGTTTCAATAACTTTGAACATTGTCAATATCTGCTGCTCCCCAGCCTTGATTTGCTCTTCATCAATCTTAGCATCGCCCTTTGCATAATATTTGCTTACGCTCTTAGCAATGGATCCTCCATTTGAAGCCGGCACTAGTTTTATCTCATAAGAGATTTTTTCTAATGTATCGCTCCATAGTGCACCTTCAATTGTAGTATAATTATGTATGAAGTTATCTTTGTCTATTGCGTCAATTCTATTCTTCACATACTTAACTTCGCTGCCTGCTCGTATTAAAAGGAACACATTAATAACTAAAATTAATCAAAAGCTAATAGATAATTAATTATAACAATAATAGTACAGGTTTGTTCAATCATTACCTTCTACAAATGTAGTCTTTTTAATAGTTCCAGGACCTCCATTTCCTTCAATAATCTCAATACTCTTAATGACAGGAATAATTTTAGGGATAATTATAGAATCTTCGAGAACGAAGACCTTAAACATCTTTTCAGGAGAGATTGCAGTAGCAACTTCATTTTCACGAATTAAAGCAGCCATGTCAGATTTGGTGTTTGGAAATGATAAATATTTGCAGAAGACAATATATTTGTTATAAGGGATGAGATGTGTGGTAAAGCAAAAGGTGGTATTTATAGACCAGGCAGGAAATGTGAGTGTGCATCATCTAGGGTATGGATGGAATCTATATATATATATATATATATATATAGTTATATATATAGAAGCGCCACTTGCTTGATGTATTATTTATATTTGGGATAACAATTTTAAATAAATGGAATTTTGTATGTGGATATATATATATATATATATATATAGAATGCGCACCTTGCTGATGTATTATTTATATTTGGGATAACAATTTTAATAAATGGAATTTGTATGTGAGTGGCATGCATGATTCGACATTTCCACAAATCAATATTTTTTTTTGGGTACAAATTAATTGCCTTAGGTGGAACAATCCCACCAAATCTGCAAAAACCAATATATTTTTTTAAGCAAGGTAGCCAAAGTCTACAATCAAAGGCTAATCAGATGTATTGTGAAGAGATATTGTTAAAGCTATTACTTTTATTTCCATGTAGTATCATTTGGAGATTGTAATTAAGGTGTGTTGAGTCAATAAGTGTATTAAAAAAACTCCCAAGCAAATGTAAAATATAAATGTAGTTTATAATTTTTTATTATTTCCGTCCCACAAAAAAAGACTTGTCACTTCTACTTCACACGTATTAAGAAAAAGTAACTAATATTAATAGGCAAAATGTAGTTTATAAATTTTTTTGTGTGTTTGATACTAATAGGCAAAATATTTACTTAATGTGTAGTTAGTGTAATTTTTGGACCAATAAATTTCACATTTTCAACTATATATCTAATAAAAATTTAATTGATCTAATATTATAAGTTCAAGTATTCAATTGAATAATTTATATAAATCAAAATATTTAATAGGTACAATTTTATAAGTTGAAGTATTTTACGTCTCAAAATAAAAAATGAGAATGTGATCCAATTATAATTGGGTTGGGCATTTAATCTTGGGCCTCAAATAGGAAGGAGCCTAAAGTAAATGATCTAACATAATGAGCTAATTGGGCACATCAATTATTTATGGACCACGGTACAGTTGGAGGCGGTTACCATTTTAAATACACAGATTGTATATAAATAGTATACACGCAGGAACGATTAATTACTTAGTTCATTAATTTGTATAATCTTCTACATTCAATATACTACAATATTTTCCCTCAATTTTTACTACTTGAGAAGCTTCAATTCGGTATTTTGGAATTCTCGTCATGCTATCAGAGCCTATAATTTTGATCCTTTATCTCCATCTCATTCTTCTTACTCTTGAAGATCAATAACTGTAAAACATAAAACCGTATGAGATGGCCACAGAGCTAGAACAGAGAGCAACTATGGAAGATCCAGAAGATTACAAGCTCTTGTATTCGGATAATCGTACATCTAACTTGGTAAGTGTGCCTCTAACTAGGAACAACTATCTGTCATGGAGTGGATATATGCTTATTACACTTAGAGCTAAGGACAAGCTAGGTTTTGTTAATGGCACGAATCCTAAACCTAATCCTGATTCACAATTATATGAGAAATTGATGAAAGTTGATTGTATGGTTGTGTCATGGATCTTGAATTCTGTCTCTAAAGAAATTGTTGAAGCATTTTTGCATTCTAATAGTGCTCGTAAGCTATGGGAAGATCTTGCACAAAGATTCGATGAGAGTAATGGGCCCTTATTCTACCAAATCAAGCAAGATATATCTAGATTATCTCAGGGGAATATGTCAGTAATGGTGTATTACACCAAATTCAAGAAGTTGTGGGTTGAACTGATGTGGTTAAGGCCACTACCTAATTGCAAATGTGGTGCATCTAAAGAACTGGCAGGTTTGCAGATGAAGATAGGCTAATGCAATTTTTAATGGGGCTAAATAAGGGTTAAGACAATGTGAAGAATCAGATATTATTAATGGACCCCTTTCTTGGAGTAAATAAAGCATTCTCCTTGGTGCTTAGGGTTGAAAAATAGAGGGAAGTGCACAATCAGACCTTTGAATCAAATGAAAATTTTGCTATAATGTTTGTACAGAAACCACCTAGGAATTATCAAATATCATCAGGAAACTCTCAATGAACATTAAGAAACTTTTAAAGGACACAAGGAAATTTTCAGAAATTCAACAATAGAGAAGTCAGAAACTTCATATAAAAAAGGAGAACAAATTATGCGACTATTTCAAAAATGGAGGTCATGCAAGAGATAGTTGCTTTAAACTACATGGCTATTGATGGGTCCCTGTCAAAGCCAAGAGAATTGAACAAGAGAGTAAGAAGTTTCAAGTGTCTTTCATTGATGAACTCTGCTGCAGATACCAGGGAAATAAATAGGAAAAGAATTAAAACTACTTAGTCCTATTCTAAAGTCCACAAACGGCACTTCATGAGTTAAAATAGCCAAGATTTGCTGACACAATCACAACAGCAAATTGACTTTATTAAACCAACATAGAAAATAATTACAGCAGAAAATAATTCCAACAGCAGAGATATAAGCTAGAGCAAAGACTTAGTCCAAGCACTTCTTATTCTTGATAGGCACCCTTGCAGATCTTCGTGGTGATCTATCAGCTATCCTGAGTGGTTTTATGATCTTAAACAAAATAATGCTAGAGCAAATGCAAGTGTGACAATGCCAATAGCAGAAGCACCTATCTCGGATTTAGAAACACACAGTCTTGGAGATTTACATGACAATATCTCAAAGCTAGTACAACAAGAGGTGATCAAAGCAATTCAGAACAAGAATACTCAGGCTGAATCATACAATCATGACACCTCTATAGCCAACACAGCAAGTTTCATAGGTATATTAACCGATACTTATCCTAAATGCATGTCAGTTCATGAAAAAGGTTTCATGGATAGTGGACACAGGCGCCACTGACCATATGACACCCCATATACAATTTTTTGATACCATTCACAAACTTCATAAACCAAAACCAGTCAGATTGCCAGATGGTTCAATCCAAAATGTCACACACACAGGATCAATAGATTTACACTTATCCTTGACCTTAGACAATGTTCTTTACCTCTGAAGCTTCACATGCAGCCTTATATCCGTAAATATACTGGCAAAAGGTAAACAAAATCTCAGTTAAAACTTTACCCGATCATTGTGTCTTTCAGGATTTGCAGACTGATCTTGTCATTGCCATTGGAAGAGTTGATGGGGACCTATATCATCTGAGTGCTAATTTCTTTGTCATTTCTAATCCTCATTCTACTTCTTATGCTTCAATTTCAAATTTTGCTGTAAATAATACTTGCCTAAACCATAACAAGCTTGTCAAATTATTGTGGCATAGCAAGCAAGGACGCATTTCAAATCAGAGAATTAAACACATATCATTGTTATCCAATTCAATAATGAATGTTATGATTGTCTTGTATGCCCTTTATCCAAACAACAAAGACAGCCATTTTCCATTAGCACTAGTTATACAGAAAAACCATTTGATTCAATGCACATGGATGTTTGGGGTCCATGCTCAATCAATTCTATCACAGGAGCAAAGTATATGATGACAATACTTAAGGATTATAGTAGATATACTTGGGTTTATATGATATCAAAAAAAATGCAAGTAATTGATGTCATAAAACACTACCTACAACTAATTGAAACCCAGTTTAGCAAAGTAAAGACAATTAACACAGACAATGGTACTGAATTCAGAAACAAACAAGTGCAGACCCTCTTAGATGCAAAAGGCATTTTACGCCAACAGAGTTGTCCAGACTCTCCACAACAAAATGGTAGAGTTGAAAGAAAACACAAAACATTACTACAAAGTGGGACAGCTATCATGATACGATCCAAATTACCTAAACCTTTTTGGTCTGAAGTTTTATTAATAGCCACACATATCATGAATAAAGTACCTTCTGAAACTTTACAATGAAAGTCTCCTTTGGAAATGTTGTACAAAAAGGCTCCTAAATTAGCACATTTCAAAGTTATAGGCTGTTTATGATTTGCCTTAAATGTAAGCCCACAAAAAAACAAATTTGACCCTAAAACCATCCCTTTTATCCTGATAGGCTATGCCTGTTGGCTCAAGGGTCAATTTTATCTTGAGATTTTGATAATTAAGCAAAATAAATAAATTTAATTATTTTATTTGTGCTAATATTATTTTATGCAGACTTATTTATGAAAATTAATAAACAAGGCAAATTCAAATAAATCCAAGTTTAAATGAAGATTATGAGGACCATTGAAGATTTTAATGGTTAAGAATATTAGGATTTATTGTAGGATAGAGAGAATATTCTTTTATAAGCACAAAAATATTTTTTTCTCTCTCTCTCAAAATGATTTTCGGAAATTACCTTAATTAAATGGTTAAGAATATTTAGGATTTATTGTAGGATAGAGAGAATAATTCTTTTATAAGCACAAAATATTTTTTTCTTTCTCTCTTCTCTCTCAAAATGATTTTCGGAAATTACCTTAATTTATAAAAGATAAATCATGATTCTTTTCGATTTTCTTACCTAAATAAAAGAGATTTTGTGTTAATCATTTATGGTAACAAAATTTCCTATTTTCAGAAATTTAATTCACTTACCTAAATGAAAGAGATTTTATCTTAATTATTTTTGGTAATAAAATATTTTGAAAAAGTTTTTTTATATTATTTCCAAAAACTATTTTTAAAGGAAAGTATAAAACCTTATTCTTATTCGCTTACCTTAAAAGAAAATATTTTGACTCAAAGAATTTTTGGCAACAAGATCTCCGTATCTTCTAAACATTAGAAAGTCAATATGCTTAGAAACTACTTTCAAAGCCAGTCCTTTCTTTTTCTTCTCTTCTACAGTCAAAGAAGATTTCATTTCTTCTAAAATAAAAGCTCCTATAAGATAATCATAAGTGACGGGAGTCTCTTTGTAATTCATAACAGTTCCTATAGAATCCCATTTTTTAGGTAGAATTCTAAGGATTTTTAGGTAGAATTCTAAGGATTTTCTTAAATTAAAGCTCATCTTCTGAAATTTCCTTTTCGAGAGTTCTCAAAGTTGATTAACTATTATTACGTAAATCTAAGGAATTAATTTCTCCAATGTAGTTTCCCTTCGCTACTACTAAAGCATTTTTCATATTCTCTCCAAAGGATATTTATTCTGAATTCCTTTACTCTAATTGTACTCTCATAGGTAACTCTAAAGTTTTTTCGCCAAAACTTCTGTTGCAGATTTAAGCATCCAGACACTTTGTTGTATTTTTGTTGGCGTCTGGAGGCAGAATGGAAGATATTAATTAGCTTTTTGCATTTATAGCATATCATCTCCAATCAGGCATCTGTATATTCTTCTTTGTTTTTCTAATACTCTTACTTTTCTACAATTTTCCATGGGAATAGCGAGGCCGGGCAGTTATATCAACTGATTTCATGAATTGTTCCAATTATGGTTTTCGCAATAGAGTAAATTAGAAACCATTGAACAATAGGAGGTCTAGAAATAGATTGACCTTGCTAAAGAAGTAAGAGGAAGTGGGGTTGGCCATGAGATCTTATCTCTTAAGCTGTTAAGCTTGGTATGTCAAGAGCCAAAGTTCTCTGATACAGATTGTGGGTCCATATCTAAATGGCTACACCAGAGGTAGGGGGTGAATTGGGTTTTATAAAAATATAATTTAAGCTTAAAAAAAAACTAAAAACACAGATTCCTAAGTGGCATCAACAATAAAAAAAAACCCGCAGAAAATATAAATGAACTTGTGAAAATAAGTTATTGAATTAGAATTGCTTCACAATGTTGCTTATTTATAAAATATAAAGAGCTTTGCAAAGTTGCACCAATCAATTAGAATGCTTCGCAAATGTTCTTCTTTAATATTAAAAGCAGTTTTATGCATGAAAGGCTATGTGATTAGAACTTCATGCATGAAAGTTTAGAAAATCATATAAGACTGT